>CM029127.1:20001609-20096609 GCA_016859345.1 Istiophorus platypterus | reverse complement strand
GAGAGAGAGGGAAAGAGTGAGAGAGGGCCGAGAGAGAGAGAGAGAGACAGGCCGAGAGAGAGGGGGTGGGAAAGAGTGAGAGAGAGGCCGAGATAGAAGCTGAGAGAGGCTGAGAGAGAGAGAGAGAGAGCGGGAGAGAGAGAGAGCGGAGAGAGAGAGAGAGAGAGAGAGCGGGAGAGAGGGAGAGGCCGTTTCCTGTAGTGTGATTAATCACATTGTTAGTTTTTGAACCGTCAGGTTCATGAGTCATTATCAGCTCTTGTTCTGGTTGTTTTTTTGAGTCTATAGAAATTACTGTGCAAATCTTCTGATTCAGAGTCAGAAAACTTCATTTATCCCAGAAGGGCCGTTCAGTTTTGGGGATTTATGTGTCTAAACCGAGCCTTTGTCTACTTAAGATTCTGGCTGAAAACTTCTGTCTTCCCCCGAAAGTACAGAATGCCACCGATTATTTCTGTGGTGATCGAAGCACCGTGGACATTCATCTGGCGCCGCAGCCGCCTTCAAGACTCAGGGAAGCCCCTCAGGAGCTTTTTGAAAATGGCCGCGGCGATTTTTGTTCGAGCGTCGGCGCGTTCGGCCACTGATGTCGGGCGCCGAGGCCCGATTCCAGGTCGGCGTTGCACCTAAGCCCAAACCTTTATGCGTAGCTACGAACGTGGCGCGTACAGTGGTGGCTGCATACTTGTGGCCGTGCGGTGCGGAATATTAGAGAATCATCACACGCCACGTCGGCGATGCCCTGAATTTTAACGCTACTGTTACTCATATATGTAAAGTTGGTTGATGGGGTTACGTACGCGAACATCCAGGAGGTGGCTCACCCCAATCACAAAAAAAAAAAAATCATCAAATAAACATAATTTATTGTTCATGAGAAAAAAAAAAATCAACAGTATCCTTTCCCTCCAGAAACAGTGAGACCTACATGCTGAATAATCCACAGATCTCATTGTGAGCCGTTTTCTTTGGAACTACTTTTTAATGATGAGCGTTTGGGGGATTATCCACAGGGATATTGTTTCTGGAAATAGTTATGTTTTTATTTTGCGACGCATTGTTTTTCATTACCGCGGGCGCCGCGCACACATTACTCCCTTTCACCTCGGATGTCTCGGTGTGAAATCTCGGAGGTGAACTGATTCCGAGAGAAAATGAACAACAGAAAAAAGTTTTGTCCCACATAGAGGGGGGAGATAATCCGCTCCTTTCCCTCCCATTACCTTCCAGGCAGCGCGCTCGCCGTAGCAGTTACGAAATGAACGTTTTTTCATGTGGAGTCACAGTCCCGAGGAAAACATAAATAGGGCAGCAGCTTCACCGCCCACTACATCAGTTTAGCTTGTCTACCCAGGGGCGGATAAGACCGTCAAACTGGAAGTGGGACGTGGCGACATATTGTTTGAGTCAAGAGGCCAGCAGACAGATAATAGGAGGCGGGGGGGGGGGGGGGTAAAGCGACTGTGATGTTACAGCAGGATGCGGGGACTTGAGCCGGAGCACGGGACGGACAACCGGCTGTTTCCCTTTCTGTCTTTAAGATGCTAATTTTAGCTCCAAAAGCAGATTCCTTCAGCTGATAACCTCAGTACCCTTTGCCCTCAGTGCCTGTTAGCACATAGAAATGTGATACTCAGCCTTCAGCGGCGAAGGGTCAAAGGTTATCGGCTGTTGACATGAAGTATCCTCCTTTTTTCTCAATGTTTCTCGGAGGTTGTGGTGCAGATACTCGCGGCCGTCAGAGGATGAATCCACCAGCAGGTCAGAGTTTTCACTTCTCTGGTGAAATGTCTCCACATCTACAAGCGAAATCGTCACAAGGTTTTCTACAGACACTCTTGGTCCCCAGAGGATGAGTCCTACTGATTTTTGGGTAATCGACTGACTTTTTCCTGTAGCATCGACCTTAAGTTGTTATTTTGTGGTATTTTAAAACAAAATGGCTTAAAAAAACAAAACAAAACTATGGCATCGCCTGCACTGAAATCCTGCACAGACATTCTTTACCTAGTTACTTTGGTTGTCCCCTGACTTTTAGGGCCACCGGCAGGTTGCAGGTTCAATTTTCTCAAATACTTTGGTTTATGACCAAACACCTGTGACACTACCGGCGTTCCCATCAGCCCCAGCTGTGTTATTTTATGCTGATTAGCAAGCGTTAGCGCGCCGCCACGCCCCCTATAGTGTTACTGTGGTGCTCATTTTGTATTTGTCTGTTTCTCACAATGTACATTCAGATTTTACCCCCACAAAGCTGATTATACAGTAGATCACCTGATTTACCTCTGGATTCGTTGTTTGTGATGCAGGCAGGAGTCCGCAGGGTGTAGTTTTCAAAGAAAATGGTGTTTCATGCAAATGTACGAAGTGTTGTTTGCTCTGCGGTTTTCTTTTGTGTGTCTTTTTCTGCTTTTAATTTACACTTCGAGTACTGTAACAGAACAAACACAGTGAGAGAATGTCAGATGGTCCGGAGGAGGTGAGAGGGAGAGAAATGAGGACTCCAGAGGGCGAGGGAGGAGGGAGAGGGAGACACAAAAGGAGAGCAGGAGGCCAGCGGACGACGAGAGGAAGAAAAGGGAGAGGAAGCGGAGAGGGTGAGGGGAGGGGGGAGTCAGTCAGAGGGCAGGAGGGAGGAGGAGGAGGAGGAGGAGGAGGAGGAGGCTGACGGCTCGAGTTGAGGAGATCAGTCTGCTTAGTGTCTGTCAGTTCGACACGAGAGAGACTGAAAACAGCTGGGGGCTCTCACTGTGTGTGTGTGTGCGTGTGTGTGTGTGGGTGTGTGGGTGGGGGCATTTGTGTGTGTGTGTGGGGCTTTTTTTTTTTACTGCCTAATGCCAACACAGGCCGCCCTGTGTGTGGTGTATGTGTGTTTACACCAGAGAGAGAGAGAGAGAGAGAGAGAGAGAGAGAGAGAGAGAGAGACGGGGGGCATTGCAAGGACAGCCAGAGATCAAAGACACACCCACATACATGGACACACACACACACACACACACACACACACACACACAGAAAGCAGCCGGTGTTGGCAGTGATTGGTCGGCCTGCAAGACTGTTGGACGCGATCTCGATACCTGCAGAGATAATAGATTTGAAGAGGTCACACATGCAGGCACACGCACACGCACACACACACACACACACACGCACGCACACACACACACACACACACATATATATATATATATATATATCCACACACCACCTGCAGGGGCCCGATCGCAGCAGTTCTCACAGTCTTAATATGGTGGAGCTGTCATCACTGCACCAAGTGAGAGAGAGAGAGAGAGAATGGATTCTTCAATGTGAATTGGGTTGTAGCTGGGCGAGCGAGAGACAAATAGGAATCCAGGGTATGAATTGAATTGTAGCAGTGAGCGAGGAGAGATTGTGTCCTATGTAATTTCAGGCTATAATGTCCTGGTACACAGTGTTCTGCCCCCCCCACCTCACCCCTCCCTCCAGGCCTGCATCCATTTCTTCTCATTTCTCTTCATTTTAGAACACAAAGAGCAGCCCCTCGCCTCGTCTCGCCCCACGCCGTCTCTCTCTCCCCTTCGTGTCTCGCCGTCTCTCTCTCCCCTTCCTGTCTCGCCATCTCTCTCTCCTCCATGTCTCTCTCTCTCTCCCCTTCGTTTCTCGCTGTCTCTCTCCCCTCCATGTCTCTCTCTCTCTCCCCTTCATGTCTCGCCGTCTCTCTCTCTCTCTCCCCTTCGTGTCTCGCCGTCTCTCTCTCCCCTTCGTGTCTCGCCATCTCTCTCTCTCTCCCCTCCGTGTCTCGCTGTCTCTCTCTCTCTCCCCTTCGTGTCTCGCTGTCTCTCTCTCTCTCCCCTTCGCCCCACGCCATCTCTATCTCTCCCCCCTTCGTGTCTCGCTGTCTCTCTCCCCTCCATGTCTCTCTCTCTCTCTCCCCTTCGTTTCTCGCTGTCTCTTACCCCTCCATGTCTCTCTCTCTCTCCCCTTCGTGTCTCGATGTCTCTCTCTCTCTCCCCTTCATGTCTCGCTGTCTCTCTCCCCTCCATGTCTCACTGTCTCTCTCCCCTTTGCATCTCGCTGTCTCTCACTCCTTCGTGTCTCGCTGTCTCTCTCCCCTTTGCGTCTCGCCCTCTCTCTCTCCCCCGCGTCTCGCCGTGTCTCTCTCCCCTTTCCGTCTCGCCGTGTCTCTCTCTCTCCTTCATGTCTCGCCGTCTCTCTCCCCTTTCGCGTCTCGCCGTCTCTCTCTCCTTTGCGTCTCGCCGTGTCTCTCCCCCCTTTCCGTTTCGCCGTGTCTCTATCTCTCCCCTTCGCGTCTCACCGTCTCTCTCCCCCCTTCGCGTCTCGCCATCTCTCCCTCCTTTGCATCTCGCCGTGTCTCTCTCCCCTTTGCGTCTCGCCGTGTCTCACTCCTTCGCGTCTCGCCGTCTCTCTCTCCCCTTGGCGTCTGGCCGTCTCTCTCTCCCCTTCGCGTCTCGCCGTCTCTCTCCCTCTTTCGCGTCTCACTGTCTCTCTCTCCCCTTCGCGTCTCACCGTCTCTCGCCCCTTCGCGTCTCGCTGCTTCTCTAAATGCGCCTCGCGTCCTGTATTATTCAGCTATGTTTTGAATCCTGTTGTATTTTACACCATGTTCTTATTGTTCTGTTTTGCTCTGCTCCGGTTTTGGGTTTTATTTTTTTCCTCCCTCTGTAAATGTTTGTCTGTGCTGCTGTTTATTCGAGGTCACTTAATGTGTCCCAGAGGAGCCAACCGTCGTTTCATCAGCTCGTGTATCACTGCATCAACAGGTTACCTAATGAGAATTGGCCATTAGCTGCATTTGTGATGCATGTAAAGTCAGATCAACAAGTAAATTTGACTTTTTATAAGAGTGGGTTACTTTGCTAAGCAGACACAAGGACATAACGACCGACCCTGTCAACTCACAGCCACTTTGACATTCCCGTAATTCATGGTCAGAAAACTGGGGGAAGAAATAGAGCTGATATATTAGGAAATAATAAATGAGCCATTCACACAAAGGATTGACTTGTAATTTAGTATTAGATTTTCATGATTTAAAAAAAAGCAAGGCAATTTAAACCCACCAGCGTCCACTTATCAAAGAACTTTTAAACGTTCTGAATTAGAAGCAAAGTTTCTCTTACAGGGTATTTGCATAAACTTGATTGCTGCTGATGATTGACTGTTGGTAAAATGCCACAAACCGTGGGGGGAGACCGACACCAGCTCACTGCGGTTCAGGATGACCGCAAAATCTAAAAAAAACAAAAAGGGAGAAAGGAAAAGATCTCAAAGTTGATCGGAGCGTCGTCTCACTTTTGAGAGCGACTCCAGGGAGATAAACCCTCACCACAAAGAAACGCAGTAATTTGAGCCGCCGACGAGAGGACGAAAACACAACACGAGGTCCAGAAGAGGCACTTCATCCTTTGTGTTGGATTAATTTCACAGATTATTTTCATGAGTCGCGTTACGGTCGTCCAATTGTTCTGAAACGTATCAGGCACCTAGAAACGGCTTCACCAACCCGCTGGATGGGAGGATCATCGACGCTGGAGGATTCTGCAGCACCTGGGATCATGTTAAATGACAAGTCTGACGAGTCCTCGTGTAGCCGGTTTTCACACCGTGTTTAGTGAACAGACAGACGCTGAGTGTCATTGTGTGTGATGATTGAGTAATGAATCCATTAGTCGATATACTCGTCAGCTAATTGTTTCGATACCTAGACGTAGCTTCGGAGGCAGAGCGGGCGAGCGAGGGGGAGGGAGGCTCTTCCCCGCTGCGTCTGAATTACACGCTTTGTGTTCCAGTGTTACGACGACCGGCTGAGACCGTGGTGAGGATTCGTGAGAAGACAGGCGGACCGGGGCGGGGGATGAGGGCGCCTTGCTCGGCGGATATCACCGGCGCCGCCGGCAGTTAGTGCGTCTTCCAGCTCTGACCGATCCTGACTGAAAGCTGAAGTTTGACTACAAAGGATCTTACTGTTTTAGCAGTGGATTAATTATTGAACAGGCCCAGAGGCAAAAATAATCAGCTTTTGGATTGAAGAGAACACCTGACACCCTCTGGAACGGAAACATCATTTCGGATCATATGGCTTTTCAGTTCTTGACCCGTCGAGAGGGAAAAAGAAACCGAACGAGCTCTGGTTCTTAAACTTTCCCGGACAGACACTTGAAGACATGTCCGGAGTCCAGTTTTAATTGGACAATATTTTCCCGCTGGTAATGGGTGACAAGGAAACTTGTACTAGACATTCAAACTCATACAAATTAGGGTTCAGCTGTGAAGATTTGAATATTAATGAAACTAAAGTGTCACTCCTTTCCTTGATTCCTTGAAAACCCTTCAAGGGGCCTCCAGTGATCTCTGAGCTGCCTTTGGAGCCACTGTTATTTCTTTTAATGTTCGTCTGGTTGTTTTCTGTAAATACTGAGCCCCAGTCGTGCCCCCCCCCCCAATCCCAGATCTGTGCGGTTGTCAGAGGCGGAAGCGTTGACGTTGGTGTTCATCTCCTGAGCCTCCCTTATTAATTTGTGTTCGGCTTTGTAATCCAGTTATTTTGCCACATGCTTCTCGTTCTGGCGGAAAATATCAGTAATTAGGGCTCAGTGCTTGGCTGGTCACATTACTCTTGTCTTAGCGTTTTAGCGAGGAGTGCTTGTTAAAGCGGACCTGTATCGCTTTGAAATGAAATGAGCCACATCCACCCCCATTGTTGGAACCCGACCGTCTACATCAGCGATCCGCGGTCGGCGGCCAACCCTGGAGCGATGAGTCACAATTTGATTTTCAGAAAAATAGATTAAAAAAAAAAAAAACCCAAACAAAACAAATCTAATCTGTGAAACCTGATAAAGAGTTTCAGACTTGTGATACGTTTATTTTGCTTGTCAAAATGTAAAATGTTTCCGGCTCCTTGGTTTCTTCCTGTAATTGATAATTAAAATTCCCTTTGCATTAAGCAATATGCATATTTATAGCTTCACTTGGCAGTCACATGGCTTCGTTTTGGGCTGTTTTCAGGCTGACAAGGCTGAGACTAATCAATTTTAGAGTCGGTTGCTGTAGGTCTGAATTTTTATTTAAACACATGCGGTGGATTATACAGGGGCCAGATTGACAAGTGGACCCCGATGATATGGCGAAGCTGCTGAACAATGCTCCGCCAAGCGTGCATCCTTGAGATAAGAAAGGTAACCAACTGTTCCTGACTCGGGCGCGGAGGCTTGAGAACTGGAGCGGATACGAGGCAGGCGGGTGCAGTGGAGCACGCGAAGATGCGTGCGAAGACGCGAGCGAAGACGTGCGCAGCGACGAGCCCGTTTTCCCTCCGTAATACAGCCTTTTCGCACGGCAGGCAAGAGTTAAAAAGCAGATCATGTAGAGGGAGAGGAGGTTTCATGTAAGTAGTCGCTAATGGGATTCTAACAGGGCCACTAAACACTGCTGAGTGCGGTGTGGGTGGACATAATAACAGAGGGACTGGCACTGCACGTACTTGGAAAGGAATCTCAAAGCCATATCCGGCTAAGTGGAAGAAGAGATGCCCGGCCAAAAATAGTGGACCAGGAATCAGACATTGCCGATGGCCTGGAGATAAGAGTAAAAAACAAAAAAAAAAACTAGTGTGTCTGGAGCAGCCTGGCAACGCTTGGAAACTGTTTTATTCATTTATTGAGCTTCCGGGTTTTATATCCCTGTGCTAGCTAACGGATAGCTGACAGAGGAAGATGTCAACATGGGCCCCGGGAACCTGCGATTGGTATTTTCACATATTTTCCGTATTTTAATGGACCCAACATTCGATCCATTAATTTAAAAAAAAAAAAGAAGCATGCAACAGAATGATCAATAGCACATTATTTGTAATAATTAGCTGCGTCCGTAATGAACTGTCAGTTAATGACAATCCACGGGTTTGCCGCACGTGGTCGCTGTGCTCGTCAGTTCTCGGCTGCAAGAGACAAATGAGGGGTAAAGATTCCAGAGGTTCCCTTCAGAAACCGATGAAACATGCCGCGATGACTCTGCAGACGGTATCGTGCGCGCGAGGGGTCGCGTCCAAACTGGGCTGTTGTCGGTATTGATTGCAGTGATTGATGGCTCGCAGTCAAGCGAGTTGTCTCTTTCGGATGCCTTTCCCAAGGCGCACTTTCTGAAGTTTCTGCTTAAGAGTTCCGCAAGGTCACGGCAGGACAGACCAGATGTCGCTGGACCGGATAAGTGTTTTGAAGCCGGGGCTTTGGCTCGTCTCTCGGTTTCCAGTGTCGACCCGCTTCAGCCTTAAGAGTACAGTTGTTATTGTTGCTGTCGGATCGCATCAATCAGCCAATTTCCTTCATTTACAACGTTGCACAAGGGGAGAGAGCATGTGATGGTCTGCGGGAACTTGAGGGGAAGTTTTAGAACAAATATTGTGGTTGTTCCAGTGGTTTTTGGAGCAGACTATAGGTGTCATCTAGTATTATGTAATCTATACATTACTGTCCCATAGTATCACTGCTGTACATATGTAGATTCCTGTTTTGATTTCTGAATAGTCTTTCTTATTTTCTAACTTGTGGCCCCTTTTGCCTTTGCTTGTCCTTTTCCCCCCCCCTTTTTTTTCCTACTGAAATTGGATAACCATCCAATTTGTTCAGGGCTACATCTCTTACATCTAGAGCCTCTTCTCCCCTTTCCTTTTTTGTTTGAATAATTCCTTTTGATGAATTCCTCGCTGGCCTTTGATCCGAGCAGCAAAATGCGAGTGTATCGAGCAGTGGAAGCACATCAGATGGGGAAGGCAAACTCTTCAATGGAACTCTGAAGAGAACCGTGCAGCCTTGATCAACTGGGCAGGAGCATGAAAAGAAATGGCTGCGCATGAAAGGGCGAATGGAACAAAAGCCATTGACACGGGCGCTGTGGAACCTTTGTTTTGCGGGGATGTGACAGAGATGTATCATTTAATGCGGCGCGGCATATGGACAGCGTCACGCTCGGCTCTCTCCCATCCTCAACCTTTTGTCCTCCTGAACGGGAGCGCAGTCAATCTTCTTTAAGTGAGCTCTCCGTACGGTAGCTCCACCCGTTTGCTCTCCACTACGTTGTTGCCCCTCCGGTCCCGTTCGCGTGGGTGCGCGTCGCTGTTTCTGCTCCGAACGCCGTGCAGGAGGCGCTCGGAGCCGGAGAGGCGAGGTGGGCTTTGGAAAACCGAGAACGTGAGATACGGAACCTCCTGTGCTTTACCTTCACGCCGCTGTCGGTGCCCTTGTTATTCAACGTGTAAAGATAACCCGCAGCGGGGAGGCTTTCATTTGTAGATTTTACACTCAGGCGTGTCTCTTGGTGCACGACGCAGGAAAAATGCCTGAGAAAACGCATCCGAACACACAGAGCTGAACTTAAATCCTACCTCTCCGTGCCTTTTTTATACAGTCCCATACATTCACATCTGGGGACAACAGTTAGTCTTAAAAAACAGTGTTCACCGAGCAGCTTTGAGGGTTTGAATACCTTGCTCCAGGGTACCTCAGCAGTGTTTGCTGATGGAAGAGAGAACATCGCGTCCTCACTTTTTCCCCAGTCTTTTGTCGTCTATCCAGGGGCCTTTTCTCACAAAACAGAATTACAAAGTTATCTGGACACCACATAGCACCCAGAACAGCTCTTTTTACTTCAGCCCATGTTCCAGCTTTGAAGGGTGTTCTGGGTTTTTTATTCATCAAAGATATCCAGTTAACGCTGCGATCCCGCGTCGTGAGAAAAGCCCGTGGACTCAAACCGGCGGATTTTCATTCAGGGGCTCACTCCCTCATACTGTCGGCTTTAAGATCAGAAACGCTGCGCGAGGATCGGGGAACGTTGGGTGTCATGTCGCCGGCGACGCGACACGCGTCTCATCTCGACGCGAGGCCGCCTCCCGCCCGTTTGGGTTGTCTCTGTGGTGCGAGCGTACCAGGCCTTTGTGCAGCGATTGTTTCACTGCTGGTGAAATTTCAGGTTCGGTGCTTATAAAACTAAGGCTCGAAAAGCTTCAGCCTGTGTGTGTTAGGTGAAGAAAAAGACAGGCACTTAGAAACTGTTAGTAACTGCAATGAGTAAGTAAAGAGAAGCTAGAAACTGAAAAGTAGAGTAATCCCATGATAAATATCAACACTGAGCCATAAAACCAATGTGTAAAGCGTTAAATCTAGTGTTGCTACATCTAACAATGCATTTTTCCTTTGAAAATGCTCTTTCTCAGGTTTTTTTTATTCATACGGTGTAAAATCATAACAGAAGTAATCTCAGGGCACTTTTCATGTAGAGCAGGTCTAGACCGGACTCTGCAAATACGAGGTTTCGGGGTTTGGTTTCCGCGCTTCGATGCACTGGAATGGAATAAACCGCAGTTACCCGTTACCAACGTACAGTCACGCCTTGGTGGCGCCGCCGCGTTGTGCACATGAAAATAACGGGGCCAGGAGACCTGACACTTACGTGCTCTTTCTTTTTTTTTTTTTTTTATCAGCGATGCATGGATGACATACCTGAACAGGTGGCAGTTGGAAGCTACTTACACCGAGGGTGCCCTGCAATTTGTAAAGTGCAACTATATTATATATCTACTACCTGTTCATTATGATAACAATGGCTTTTGTGTGGAGTGTGAGGAAGACTTTTGATAGTGCGAAGGGCACCGGTGTGAGGAGGAAATCCCTCTTACACCTTGCATCAAAAGGACAATAAAAAAAAAAATGGATTTAAAGATGAATATATACAGATATATACAGTAATAGTCATTTGGTTTCAAACACCAATTACTGGTAAATCAGCTCAGGCACACACACACACACGCACACATACACACACACACACTGTAGAACTGCTTCAATGCCCCAATCACACAGGTGAGTGAACCCGAATCTGTAAAAATACCAACTTTTCCAAAAAAAAGAAAAGAAAGAATAACAGCCGACTTCTGGTGAGATAGTCCACTGTGCATTTTTGAAATAATGCAGTGGGATTCTGAAAGGGTTTCATAAGCCCACAGGCCGTATCAGGTTCTCAGCCCACAGAGGATTACGCAGCCCTTCAATTCCAGGAAAAGGAGAAAGTAGAGAGAGAGAAAGAAAGAAAGAAAGAAATCAGCATTACTTGACTTAATGGGTTGTCAGCTGACAACATGATAACAGTGAAAAGCCACCCACAGTGTAAACATGCCAGTTATCTGAGCTGTCAGCTGCCCATTAATATTACACTGAAATTAAAAGTTCCCCCCCTTTTCTTTTTTTCTTTCTCTCTTTCTAGTTCGGCCCATCACAGCACAAAACTATCTGACAATTAACGGCAAGCTTGATTGAAATTGTATTATTTCCACTTGCTGGACATAAAGAAAAAAAATCATTTGAAATTGTGGAATCATTATTTGAGTCGTCGTTGTCCGGAGTAGTGAGAGATTTCAAAAACATTAAAGCCATTAGAGATTTTATGGGGGAAAAAAATCCTCCATTGCTTTCACATACAAAATTGCCTTTCTTTCGCTAACTCGTAACCCATTAATTAAAGCTTTTGGGGTGAAGCCTTCCTACACCAAGGGAGCGCAATGCTCTAAAAATGAATGTTTCTCTTGACTTAAAAACTGACTTGGAGCAGAATCATGACGTTCAGCAGATTCTGTGGCGGGTTGTTTTTTTTTTTGCAAAGTCAGAAACTCTTTGTTTTGTTCCCTTTTACCCCTAAGTATCTTACCATGCAAAGCAAATCAAGATGTCACTTTTTATGTTCGTGAATACATTTCCGGGACCTGCTTTATCACTGGGGACGTGCCCGCCGGTCTGTTTTGGTCGTTTCACCATTCCAGTCCTAAAATCTCCTCCCACTTGTGAGAGGCAGAGGGAGGCAGGAGGCAGAGGGGAGGCAGAGGGGAGGCAGAGGAGAGGCAGAGGAGAGGCAGAGGAGAGGCAGAGGGGAGGCAGAGGGGAGGCTGAGGGGAGGCTGAGGGGAGGCAGTTTGAAATCCCATCACGGAGATAATCACTCAGATCATTTCTAAACTAAGCCACGGTTGCGCTCTTTGCGGGGGCCGTTGCAGGCGCTCCCAGCCGTGACCACCTTTCCCCCGACTTTTCCCATTTAAAGTTCTTCCGATGGTGCCGTGAACCTTCTCGCTGCATATGGTGTCAGGGCTGTAGCTAATCAGGCAAAGACCAGGAGCTTTCAGTGCCAATTACCGTTAATTCAGGTTCACTGATGTGAGGCAGGACAACAAATCTTGCAGTCATGAAAACCTTTTGCTCCTTTTAGCACTGAATTTTGAAGAATTCTGTCTGTGTTGGGGTAAGTTTTCCTCTTCCGCCCTGTAATACGTCTATTTTACTTTTAAAAAGTTGCATTTACCTCACTACTCCATTGATTTGCATAATCTAGTCTCCAAAAAGAATGGACCTAAACTATCCAATATTTGTAGTGATTAGAGATTGTTTGCCTTCATTTGATGCTGACATTCATTTTACAACACAATAAGCCTTTTTAAATTTTTTTTTTTTTAAATCCAGAATATGAACGTTTCAGTACAGAACAAACAACAATGCCAGCACCGGTCTTAAATTACAGCTTATCACTGTTTAGTTAGGCCATTTGTAAGATAAAAATTACACTCCTTTCCTGCTTAGGTTTATCATTAAAAATCTCAAATATAATGTAGCAGCTGCAACCAAGGATTCATCTACTATAGTTAAGCCTCTTATTAAATTGGCAAACTTTCAAGATAAAAATATGGACACTGATGGATTCAGATTCAGTGTGTGAAGAGATGAGGAATGATATATTACTTTAGAACCGACTCGCTGCACAAACTTGGAGAGAATGATTCTGCATTTTCTCTCCGTGGTTGTTTTGGATGGGGTTTGAGTTTTGGCCCTTCGGACGGCGGACGGCCCGTTCCAGCGCGGACGCCTGCGCCCTGAGCATCGCCGCCGTGCAGGGGCGTGTCGACTAGCGAAGAGCGGTCGCCGTGTGCGTGAAACCCAGGCCGTCCTCGTGGCAACTAATCTCCCCTCTCCAATCCGCCCCTGCTGTTGATCAGTGTCCTGTTACTGAGAAGCCAAAGCAAAATGCCATGATTATGAGCTGTCAAACGCCAATTACCGGTAATTTAGCTCCCGGGTGTGTGGCTGACGAGGCAGTCACTCAGCGCCAGCCCTCCTCTGTCTCATCCCTTCTCTTCCACGTTAAATTTGAAGAATGATATTAGGTTCTTCTTTGGGTTTTTTTTCCATGTCTGAATGTCACGGGTGTCAGGATTTTAATGGGTGTTGACTTGTTTAACGACTGAGCCGTGCGTGACATATATCAAAGCCCACGGTGATTGATATCATGTTCTGTAACCCTTTATCGCTCATGATTATTCATGACTCCCAAGTATTACACGTAAGGAGTAATAACATGATGAATGGCTTAACAGATTTTGTTAAAAAGACTGTGCCTCCAGACACTTTAAGTGGCTTAAAATCAATATTTTTGTTTGAACATTGCATCATAATAAGACTTGCATGTGAAACCAACTACATTTAGTGTCAAACTCAGAGAATCAATACTCAATTCCGTAGTTCCCTCCAGCTCTGTTTAGCCTTTTAGTATCTTTCAGCTCATTGTTTTGGTTTTGCAGCCCACCATTAAAAATATGGGTTTAAACCTACACCGCAGTTTCTGTCTGTGGCAGATGGTAGTAAAAAAAAAAAAAGGGTCCAGAACCCAACTGTGTGTTACCAGACCAATGCCAGTTAGCAGACTGGTGGAGTTAGCAGTTAGCTAGTCTGCAATTTGAGCATTTAGCAATGAAAGAGGCAGATATATGCCTCGGGAGTTGGTGGAGAATAAAGCAAAATCAAACGGGAATTAAATATTGGACTAACATTCACCATTTGGCCAAAAATACGACTCTGAAATGAATGTCAGTGTTGCTCTCCAACTACTGGATGTGAAAAATGGCAACTGTTTCCGAATCTACTTAGACATATTAGGCTATAAAAACCTGTTATTAAGCTTTAGCCACAAGAAAATCCTGTTTCTGCACCGTTTTACAAGTGAGCTGGTTTGTGCAAATCATCAGAGATATGTAAGTTTAACAAACACAATGTGAAAAAATGGGGGAAAAATGAGACAAAGACAGAACGAATTGCGTAGTTTTTTACCGACACAGCAAATCCACTGTTAAACATTGTGATCGTTACCTCCAGACTTTGGTGTAACGTGTCTGGTGCCTCACGTTCGGCCTGGTATCCATCACCAGTATCCTCCTCCCTCCTTCCCCTCCCGCCGCCACTTCCCTCGCATGGAATTACAACAGTGCCACGAGCTACAAAGTGCCGAGTAACTGTGATTAAAATTTTCACCACGTGAATCCTTCCAACCTCCTCCATCCCTCATTAACAGCACAGTTAGCAGCATATTAGTGGCTTCGGGCCTAATTTGTGCTTGATCGCTCGGTGCCCTCGAGGGTCGTCTCTCGACAAAAGATGGTTTGTCACACCTCAACCGGCGTTTGTACCTGAGTGACAAAAGCTGGAGGACAGAGAGATGATTAAACGTAGTGATCGCACGGTTAACCCCGCGTACCTGCGAGCTCTGCCGAGATGGATGTCGTTTCGCTCTGGACGACACCGGGGTTTTTACTCAAATGGCCAGTTTTGTGTCTAATCCAATGAGTCTTTTGAAGAACAGAATATCTTATCTAAAGGCTCAAAGCTGTGAAAATTCAGTCGTGACTTGTTTTTGTACATTTTTTCTTTTCATCCGACTGCGTCGATAAATGCCTCACACTCCAGATTTATTTATGAATTTCTTTAATTTCTCAGCTACTCACACGCGGATACAACTTGAGCGCTTGTTATGTATGCGAAGGGGCGAATCCGGGAGAATACCCGGAGGTTTTGTCGGCATTTCAGCATCCATGAAGTGCATGAATCCCAACCACGTTGGTCCGTTTTGTCGGCGCTTTGTCTGCTTTGTTTTGTGGTCACGACGACGCCCATTATTATCCCCCGTGTCAGGTTAAAAGACCCTAAATTCATGTCAGAAGTACTTATAATAAAGCTCCCATGAGACCCCGAGGCTACTTGTCATCCGGTCTTTAGCCTAATTTTTTCACATATGTTGCCTGAATTTATCTGATGTTTTGCTGATTCGCTTGATGGAGGGAGAAAATAAAATGAAATCGGCTTCATCGTATGTCATTGAAATATGGGGGAAAAAAAAAAAATATCTTCGCATCAGCTTTGGCTTTTCAAACGTGTCCATTTGTCCCGTATTAGCACTTGACAGCTGTAGGCAATCACCGAGATAAAGGCTGATACGACTGACAGTCATGACAGTTATGTCAGTTTATGTCAGACTGACAAAAAAAAAGCCCATAACAAAACAGCTGTGGTTCACTGCCTCCTTTAAGTATGTGTTTGAAGCACCCACATAAACAGGCAAATGCCACGAGCCCCTAAATGCCAATTAATGGTGATTCATCTCTCTGGCGCATTGGGAGGGAGGCAAGAGTTACGGCCTCTGATTTGACACACACACACACACGCACGCACTCTTTTGAGTTTCCGTTTACGTCCAATCCTCTGCAACTTCCACCGAGCGCAACGGTAAAATAAGCTGCAAATTGTAGGATCGCCGGGGTTGCAAGCAAATAATGGAAGGGAATGAAAAGTCGAGGGTTGTAAGTGGCGCATTGACAACAATTTCGCTGATGGGAGGACGATCGTATGCGCGATACACTTCTAGGTGTGGAAAAAAAAAATAGAGCTGAAATGTGGTGGGCAACAACGTGATTCCACAGGGCAGGCAGTTTGCCCCTGATAATAGGCTGCAACTACTGGGAAAGTGTGAAAAGACATAATGTAACTAGACTCGACTGTGGATCAAGAGGCAGTGGGACAAAGTTGGACATTAATCCCTTCCTGTCGTTGAACCTCGGCTGTAGTCAGAAGGTTTCTTATATGTGGATAGAAGAAAGAACATCTGTGGCTGAAACGTGAAGGGAGTTATTGCAATGTAGGCGCCCTCTGCATCTGCATACACTAAAATAATAAGGGCCCGTTATTTTTATTTATCAAGAGTTTTTGGGTTTTTTTGATGGAAAAAAAATTAGAAATGCAAAGGAATTGCAGAAAATGCCCCTATTACATTTGCAGCATGAACATTCTATAGTCTTACCGCCTATTATTTTTCTTTTAATTACTTACAAATGTGTTTTCCTGATCCAAGGCGTAATCAGCAGGTGTTTTGCACCTTGTCTCATTTATCCTCTTCACGGGTCTAATCAGAAGCCAATTCCGAGTCAGCGGGATTAATGAAAACTTTGAACACAGGCCTCCATTTGCAGAGGGAAGGAGAACGAGAAAAAAAAAAATCTAACCCTGGAAATTTTGGTAACAACTAGTCTCAAGTCTACAGTTCGATTGTCATGTTAAAGGAAAGTACAGTTTATTCATATGTCTGGACATTGTTTCTATCAGTTATTACCAGCTGATATTGGCTCAGTGCAGAAGCTGTGGTACAAAATGCCAGACTAGGTTTGAAGTCATCACATATTTTGTCCCTGAGAAAAGCAAACCGACGAGTGTGTTCTTTCCACTGGAAACTGTCCAGTTTTGATATTTTTATCGCTGTTGGCTTTAAAAAAAAAAAATTGCAGTTTTGTTTGGGCCGGCCCCAAAGTAACGGCTGAGAATATTGAAAACATGGCAACATCTCTTAAAAACATCAGTATCGCTCCCTGATTTACAGGGTAATATTTTTCATTTTTCCTCTGTCTTCTCTTCCAAAAATAAAGTTTGAGTTTATTTACAACACGTCTGATCGTCCTACGGCTCATGTTTACTGCGACGTCTGCCCCGTTTGTAGCAACGTGTCCACGCTTTCCACGCAGATCTTAGGATTTACTTTGATGAACACGGTTTAACCGTGACCTATAGAACCAATAGTCAGAGCTACAAAAATAGAGCCAAAGTTTTAATAAACTTTAGCTGCTAACTTTAGCAATTTTATTGCAAAGTCATGTTAGTCTTCTAGCATATTTATACCACCTCACCCAAATAACTTCAGAGTGATTGTAAAAAAAAAGTAGGTCAAAAGTCTAGATTCCAGATTATGCGCTGCTCTAGACGGACATATGGTTTTCTATAGCTTTACAAATCTGTAGAACCACACGATTAAAGTTTCAAACGCATCTGCGTGAGCAGAACCTTAAATAACAAAGTATAACTTCAGATGCTGGAACCTAAAAACAACGAGCGGTAAAACTTTCTATTCTTCTCCTTCCCTCCATCCTCATCCTCTCGCTGGTCTCGTCCCCGGGAGCCAGTCGACTCAGGCTCTGCAGGGCTTCTTTTGGAGTCAGACTCCGAGGAAGTGAATCAATTCAGATCTGATCTCCTGCTCTCTGCTCCCTCACGCTCAGTTCCCTCTATGCTTTTCCTCCTCATATCTCCTTTTTGGCCATTTTCAAACTTCCCCACTCTTTTGGTCTCCTTTCATTCTTCCATGCTCTCTCCGGTTCTTAGTCACCCCCCCACCCCCTTAGTCTCCTGCCGCATCTCCATCGCCTTCAAGTCTCTCTCTGATTCAGTCGCTTTTACTTTTATAAATCCTCTTCCTGAGCTTCTCTGTCTGTTACTCTTGCATTTATCCATCCCCATACATTTTCTTCCATCTTTCTTCCAGCTCCTTTCATTCCCTCCTTGACATTTTCACTTTTGCTCTCTCCCTTATTTTCTCCATCATCCCCTCCTCGTCTCTTTTCCTCCCGGTCTGTTTTTATTATTTTCCCCTTGCGTCACAGGAGAGGTTTCATTGACCACTATGAATAACCAGAAAGTTTGTGATTCATCGCTTTCAGTGAGACTGTCTGGTTTGTGTGTGTGTGTGTGTGTGTGTGTGTATGAAATTCAGCTTCCTCATGAATAGTGGGAGTTGCATGTTCATGTGTTTAATTGGGGAAAGTGAATTTGTGTGTTTGTGCATATTTCGGGGGGGTTAAGAAGGAGGCAGAGTCAAATAATGGAAGCGGAAGTGAACTCTCAGTTCGTATCTGCTGCTCTTGTGGATTCAGGCTGTGGAAGAACTTGTCTGGCAGCCAGTAGTTTGCATTTATGTGTTTTGCATGTGTATGCATTTCTGTCTTAAAGTGGGAACGGATAAATGCTTTGACAGCCCATTGTCTCCCCTCAGGGTCGAGGCTGTGGTTCAATGACTGAGTCAGTCTCATATGCACTCGCATTATGATGACATGGTCTGATTTATGCACTCACGCACACACACACACACACGCACACCGTTAGGCATAAATATGTCCTTACAGACGAAATCCAGTCCTACACACATGGGCGGGCACGTGGAAGCATTAGTGCTTTAGATCCAAAAGAATCCACGCCCCTGCAGAACACACACGCACGCACATGCACACACACACACACGCACACACACTTCCTACTCTTTGTGAGTGTGACTGTGTTTCACAGCTGATTTGCAGGCCAAATCCCAGTCAGCCCATTCACCTCCGTGCTGTGACATGTAACATATTGTCTTAATCAATCCCTCACACACTAAGAGGCTTTTTTGCACTGGACCGACCCCGACGGTGGGGGGGGGGGCTAGCTAGCTAGCTAGCAGCTATCGAGCGCTTATCCCCCGCTTTTTTCTTGTGGAGAGCGAGAGGCAGGCTCCTCTCAGGAGCTTTATCTTTCCAGACGCGGAGGCTGGGAGGGCAGCAGGGAGCCAGGGGGAGGTGGAGGAGAGAGGATGTGGAAAAATGACTCAATCGGACACTTTGAGAAACGTCACTTGAAGTCTGGTATCATTGTTTCTGGAAGTCGCCAAACGCACTGAGCCACGGACTCGTAGTAGATAACATTAACAAAGGATTACAAGTTGTGTCTTTTGCCCTCTCTGATCTTTTCTCCTTTTGTTTTCTCTCTTGTTCTGTTGGAGCCATTTTCTGTCTTTCTCCATTCACGATTCCAAGGACTTCAGGTTCATGAAATTCATTCATTTTAATGAACCTAAAGCAGCAGCCGTGCTCTGTGGGTTGCGTTCGTTTGGTTATATACAGGCTGGGCTTGGATGGGCTCGACGCCGGGACTGACAGTCGTCCGTCGCCCGTCGTCCTTGTATATGAATGATCTGGGCGTCAGTCGGTCAGTCAATCGATCGTGAACTCGGAGACGATCCGGACTCGACCTGCGGGTCGCCGGGTACCGCGGCATGTTTGCTGCTGCCTGGCCTCGACCGTCGGCCTCTTGTATCCGTTTAGGTCCGCCCCAGACGGCAGGTGCCTTCTACTGCATTTCAAAACGGATTAGAGAAGCAGCATCCGACCTATCCTGGCGCTCCTAGAGGCTCGCCCCCTAGCGATGCCTCCTGGTAGACAGGCTTTGCCGTAACGAGGAGGGGCTGGCTGAAGGAAGTTGGCTACGACTCTGCCCGAGGCTTGTTATCAAAGGCTCATGATTCTGATTTCCATCCTCTTTAATGAACCTGTTTCTGTTTTCTCCCTCGGTTTCCGTCACGCTTCTTTATAACCTCGTTTTAAATCATGTAGAGCACGTTAAGCAGGCCATTCCTCCCCTCTGACAAACAAAATGAGAGGGAGGGAAAAAAAACATCAATCACAGCAAATTTGTTTAAATAACACCAGATTCATAATGAAATACTTCTAATACTCCATGTTTACCTGAGTGTTCCCTGTCTCCACCTTCTCCCTTTCAGTCTCTGTTTGTTCTTTTTAGTTTTTGGCTCAAACAAACACATGACTAATATTGGTTTTGTGGATGACTGCATAATCCCCTCTCCCCTCCGTCTCCTTTTCTCCTGCCTTTAGGTGTCGGGGCTCAGAAAGTGCGAGTGGAAGAGGAGCTGGAGGCTTATCCCACAGAGTCGGTCGAGCTGGTTTGCCAGTTCATGGAGGCCGAAGGAGCAGGAGGCCGAACCAAGCTCACACAGGTTGGTTCATGAAATTCCATATTGTTTTTTTGGGAGGGGGTTAAGTAGGTTTGGAAGCACTGAATCTCAGATGTCAAAGTAAGATTGACAAGATGGTTAAACCAGCTGGAGTGAATTCATAGGGAAAAATATGGGGAGAAGACTGGTTTAACTGAAGGTCATAAAAGTCAGTCTCTCCCTCGTGACCCTGCAGACTAAAATAAGAAAATTCCAGATTACAGATTCGTCTTTGTTTAAGGAATAATGTAAGGACCAGAAGCATGAAGCTGCATTATGTCCAACTAACTTCTAAACTCTCCACATCACCTTTAATGTGCATATTTAAGAAATTTAGACACATTAAGTGTGTTTCCATCCACTTGTTTTTATGCACATTTTAAATTTGTGCATTTAAAAAAATAAAAGGAGATTCAAACACAGGATGAAATGCCAAAAAGGCATTTTATGCTTGGCTGAGGTGGAAAAGTTGGTGTGTCTGTGAAAGCAAAATGTGCAATGGAGGTTTCACTGTTGAGACAAAAAAAAAAACCCTGCAGACATGAACTGATCTGCGAGGAAAGAGGTGGAGGCTGTATCCTTCCTCAGATTAATGCATCAAACAAAAATAAATTCCATATTCCATTTTCGTTCCCCACCTCATTTTTCTAGTTTGAGGTTTAACTCGTGCTCTTTTAATTATATAATCATGTCACGTCGCCATCTCTGCAGTGATTTAACCGTCACCAGCTGTTTATCTCAACGACCCAACTCCTATTATTCACATAACAGGTGGATGCACATGTTGATTAATCGGCATCTTCTTTTGCCCGTTTACTGGAAATTTGTTTAAAATTGATGCTAAATTTGAATGAAAACGTAACTATCATGGTTTCAGAGGCGGATAATTTACCTACCAGAGTTATATACAAAAGTTTGGTATTTTCGAAAATTGGTTAACTGCGCACATTTTCGGACAATGGCTTCTTAAATGCATTCATTGTGCTTTCACTTTCCCAGCAACAGTCTCTGTTTTAAAAAAATAAACTAAACACGTCCCGAGCACGACGTCAACTCAGCGCTCGGAGATGAAATTGACATATAACTTCTCATCCAAGTACCAGCAAGATGGCAAATAAAACAAATTACCCAAAATGTCAAGGTATTCCTTTAACAGTGCTGTCACCTGACTAAAGGTCATTAGTCGACAGCAACCGTAATCTTGAGAATTGCATTACCTTGCCAATACGGAATGAAATATCATCTTAAAAGTCAAGTCTTTGGGAGCGGTGTTTAAAGTGTTGTTTGAATAAAGAAGTCAGGCGACGGCTGGCCTTCTTTCCATCATTCTGTTGGTTTTTTGGCCCAGCGCAGCGCCAGACTGCGAAACAGCGGGGCACGACGAAAAGAGTCCGCTACCTGGCCGGGGGAGCTGGAGATGTGCAGCCCGTTGCCGTGCAGCTCCGCATCTAACAGCCCCTCGCTGTGGCTGCTACTTCCTGTTTTGTTTCTACCTGCTATGTCCTCCGTCCGAAAAAACAAAACAAAATGACCGTGGTCTTGTATTGTTGGACGAATTAGCGCTGAGCTCAATGACAAACACAGTGGTTTTCCCACGAGAATGTCGACATAGACGCCCCGATCGCAATCATGCAGATCTACAAATTTTGCAATATTTGCATCAGGGGGCCATAGACCAATCACCATTGTGTTACCTCAAATCTCTGAGATTGCCACTTTAAATATTTTTTGACAGATTAAAAGTGGATATTTCGCCTGTCATTGCCAAGGGTTTCCACGTAGCTCGTTTCCTTTTAGCTAGATAATACCAGATGTAGAAGGTTGAGCACACACAACACAGAAACGAGAGCCTCTGACTGTTTTAAATGGGAGCTCATCCATGTTCCCAGGGTCCAACGCTAACCCTAAGTAAGGAGGCATCAAGCGATGACCTTTCATGGTTCCATGACTGCAACCATTAGATAAGTTCCCACAAGTGTAGGCCTATTATAGACAGAGCCACAGGTCAGTGCTGCCCAACAGAGAACCCCTTTGATGAGTCCCACAATGGATCGTGTCACAAGATGTGATTACAGAGCTGGGGAACATTTTTTGCCAAGCCCCCATCAAATGCCTTACAGAGCTGGGGAACATAGGACCGTTGGAACATAGGACCCTGGGAGATCACATATGTCGGACCCTTTTTCATGTCCCCATTATGTGCTGTATAAAACAGGGGAACAAATGTGCCTGGGAACACAGGAATGAATCCATTTAGAAGTCAATTAATTTAATCAAACCCCAAATGACAGCTTGTCAGACGCCACCCGACCTGCTCTGATGTACAATCAAACACCGGGCCGACCAAAGCGAAACCATACAAGCTACTTGCTAGGTCAGTTGTTGCGGTTGGAATCAATAGGCAATTTGTTCACAACCAAAAACTGAGAGTGCAGACGGGCTAAATTGCCCGTTGATATTTTCCCTACAATCTGCAGCTCACGAGGGAGCCTCATCCACTAATTTGTGCTGACATCTGGGTTGCAACCCGTTTCTTTCCTTGCGACATTCGACCCCCCCCTCTGCCTCCTCTCTTCCTTTTCCTCTAGATGTCATACGTTGAATAAATGTTTGCAAAACGCGCATTGACGAATCTTATTCCCTCTCCCCTTCTGGTCTGTCACATTAGCCAGCGGTTTGTGTTTGACGCGGTTACTTTGAAAAACTGGAAAGAAAAGAAAATCTGTTTGTTATAACATCACAGTAGGCTCCCTTGTGGTGTAGTCTGATACAGCCATGAAAGATCTCACTATCCTCTGCATATCAGAAATCTTAAGAAGAAAAGCCTGTAAGATCACCCCCTTGCCAACTGTGCTCTTAAAAAGTGGCAGTGGTGTCCATGAGAGAGTGTTTGCAAGTCTAAGAGACCTTTTATTTCATCTGGTAATAGATTCTTGGCTCCTTCCTCAGACAGCTTTAATTGAGTTGGACACTTTGCAACCAATAGTGAAATAATTTCAGGTTTCCTGGCACAGCAGAGATTTAAATACTTGCTCAGATAAATCATTATTTGTGTATGTATATACGTTATACACTGCCTCCGCACTGTGGTCTGATAATTAAAGGCGAGGTGAAATGGAAACGAACAAGCCAGTGTTCTGTAAAAAAGGTTACTCATTGTCGTATGGATGTTGGGTTTGGCCAAGTTACCAACACGATCAACAGGTAGTGGCTGTTACACGCGGCTCAGGAGGCAATCAAGGTGCTTTAAAACCCACTTCTCCCTTTTCTTGGACCGACAGCTCAGTCGAATCTAAACGCAAGGCCGTTTAAAGTTATAGCCAAAAACGCAACTGAATCCAACTCCTGACAACTGGCTTTCACAAACTCTGCTATCCTCAGGTGTCCTGGATATGGGAACCCACCGACGGCCAGCGGGACAACATCGCCGTGTACCACCCAATCTACGGAGAGAGTTTCCCCAACAAGGCGTTCAAAGACCGAGTTGTCTTCCTGTACAACAGCCTTGAGAACCCGTCCATTAGGATTTCTAACCTGCGAATGTCCGACGCTGGCCGTTACACCTGTGAGTACGCCACCTATCCCTCCGGAAACGAACAAGGGACGACCACCCTCATCATGCTCGGTGAGTAGTGAGCTGTTAGCGTGTTCACATAAGGTTACACGAGCCGTGTCAATCCAACAGAAACGACAAGCAGCAGCACATGTCATTTAAAGCTGAGAACTTTTCATGTTCACATGTGAAGGGTTGGGAAAGCAAAATGTCAACAGCATTTCCACTCCTCTCCAAAAGGGAGCGGTGCTTGAAACTGGCTTTCAAAGGCTGTTGTGCTGCAACCTGACAAGCGCCTCCCTAGCCATCTGCTTATCACTGCCTCCTACAACAGAGGTTCCCAGCGGACTCCAAGTCTAAGAAGAAGCAATTTAGGACATTTGACGAGTATTCTCGGGGTATAGCCTGGATAGATGCGGAATAAAAATACAAGCGAGATGGGAAAGAAAGATCAGATTCAGACGTGGCACAACATGTTAAGAATCAGCCTTCATGCCTTATTTACACGCGCTCTTCATTTGATGTGTTCCGATCGGCATGCAGTCTGCAATATAAGATAAACCAGCAGCATTTATACCAGAACCACCCTCATCAGGTCGAGCCCACTTGTTTTTGAGCTTGTTTTTCCCTCGGTAGGGGCCAACTCTGCTTTGGTAAGGTAGTACGACTGTAACAGCTTTTCGAATATCTGCGGTATGACAGCCTGTCGGCAGGTAATTATGGATGCACGTTTAGGTAATGGGCCTATATAGGGCACAAATTCCTGGAGGTAATGGGGATTTATTTGACAGCCGGGTCAATTTAGTAAGATAATGAAGGCGCGGTGATATGGAGTGGTATCCTGGTGACGGTGGTGGACTTGCTTGCACAACAGTGTCCTTTGCATTGCTTTTTGCTGGCGAGTGGTTCAGCATGAAAGGAGTTTAATAGATACATTTCAGGATTAAGCTCTGCTGTGACATTCTAGACATACGGTATCTGAAAAGTTAAGAATTTCAGATTGATTACAAGTAGGTCAGCTTTGGTCAAACGATTGAATTAATTACTTGTTGAGGAGCCTAATGGTGATAATCAGATGAAGGCGATTAACCTCTCCTCTTGTGCGTGTACTGTAAACCTACTGTAAACCACCACTTTCTCTCTGAGGAACTCTGCCTCTGACTTCAATCGCGACCGATATACTGAGGCTTTACATCCATGTCGCATCAAATATCGTTGTCTAAATTGATTAACAGAGGCGTCATCGATGTTTCGCACTGCATCTTTGGATCAGTTTGCAAACATTGCAGTCGGGTGTCGCTGCCCTTCCCTGAGTCATAACTCAGTGGAATCTGAACGCATAGACATGATGCACAGCTTTTTAGATTCAGAGCGAGTTGCACTTTCCGAGGATATAATTATGACACATGCGCATCATAAATTAACGTCAACATTAATTCGCTTAGTTAAACAAAGAAACAGACGCTACTTACAAAGCCAGAGCTTGGCTGGGAATCATTGCTATTTGAAGTATCAAAGTAATCCGGTAATATCTGTCTGTATATCCATGGGAACATTGAAAACAGGAATTGATCATTGTTGATTTTGCGAACTTTTAATGATGGCAATTTGCAAAAACTCTGAACAAATAGATGTGAAAAAAGGGGCTCGAGTTGGAGTTTTGTGAGTCCTACTTCCCAAAGTTTATAATCATGATTATCCTCCAAACAAAAGTAAGACTAAGAATGATAAATGGAAAAGGTCAAATCCATTAATATAAACTTTCTTAATGTCACTCTATTATTATTTTGTGGCAGCAATAAGATTCAGAATATTGACATTATATTCCTGGAACTCTGAGTCTCTCCTCTATCTATTCATATGTACTTTGTTGAAAACCTGTGAACCCACAGAGGAGAAACTCAAACAGTTTTAAATTGTGGCCGGGGGGTGGTGTCGGTACGGGTGTCAGTGCAGCTGTCTCGATTTTGTCTGAGGGGAGGCCCTGAGGACCCCTGCTCTTATTGAATAATAAGTAGTATAATGTGAAATTACCAAGAAGTTGAGATACTGTACCCTCATACCTGTTGTCTTTTAATTCTTGGCTAGGTTTAGTTCCCATTTATCAGCAGGCTGCACCGCTGCAGCGAGCGCTTAGCGAGCACTTGCCAGGATGGGAAATCTGGAGGACCGCTCTCTGTTACCTCAGGTTCTTGATTTTTGAAAGCGATCCGGTGCGTCCGCGCTGTTAGCCGGCGACGTATCCTGCTTTGTAATCGGAGACAGCTGGTGTTATTCATCCGCCCACATGTCCTCCCGTTTACACTCCAATCACAAAGGAACCGGATGCCTGCGTCTTTGCCGTGCAGTTAACGGCACTGAGGAGGCTTCATGTTTGGATGTGAATAACAACATCTCCCTTGATTGTGATGTGGAAGCGCTGCGCTTTACAGTATGTAGCCCTTACCATTAGTGCTTTTACAATAAGGGTGCGTGCGTTCGGCATAATGGCAGGCGCAAGGAACAATCCGAGATGAAAGACTTTGAACTGAAACACCGCGTTTACTGAATTCACATTCTATTCAGTTTAATTCAATCTGTTTGGTACTTTTTCCTTTTTCATCACATAATTTTGGTTTGTCAGGGTGAAATGTGTGAGATGTTGGGGCCCTTTTTTTTTTCTTTCTTTTTCTTACACAAATTGGATGCAATTTCAGAACATTTTATTTATTTGGTCCCAGTACAATTGAAACAGTGGATTTCTACCAGTGTGGTGACACTGTGTAGTTAATTTGTCCCTGCGTCAAATGTGGGTTTTTGAATTCTTTATCTACTGGTACACATAGACTCTCTTGTAGGTTGCTGTGGAGATGCTGTCCAATAAGCAAACAGTAATTAAAATGAATTAATTACGACGCCAGTTGTTGCAGCCAGTATGGTTCATGGAAATAAGTGCTTAACAATTCCTTTATTGTGTTCTCCCAGCTGAGCCGGTAATATTTTCCTCAGTAGTTTTTCGGAGGAAACCTTCACGCAAACAATACAAAATCCGCCACGGAAGCCTCTCTCTCAGAGAACCGAGCGCAACGGAGATGCAAAAGCTTGGCTTTCTTGCAGAGGAAAAACGCCGAGAGATGTTCTGGCGGGCTTGCAGACGGATATGGGCTAAGCCTCCCAAACTACCGCTGCTGGCACAAAGCAGAGAAATACCTGCTGGAAGGCTCGCTGACTCACCTTTTGTCTGGAGCTGCAGCGGTGCCAAGCTCCCTGGGACACATTCTTGTCCTTTTCAAAAAAAAAAAAAAAATTCACTCGGTGGAACTAATTGTCTGGAAGTCGCCGAAAGACTGTCACATTTTACCTTACCTGAATATGGGATCCATACGAGCCAATCACTTTAGGCCTCATTGAATCACCAACTGCTGGCAGCCAATCATATTACATCTTATTGGATATAGAACCGCCAGCACCCCAATCATATCACAACTTGTTTAGGTATGAATGCGTAATCCTGACAGCCAATTGCATTATAACTTATTGGATACAGCGCCACTGCCAGCCAATCTTATTACCCCTTATTGGGGTGTGAATAAAGAATCACTCACTTGGCTTTGATATCCTATTGTCCTGGAAGGCAACCATGCAAAATGAATGGTTACCAATAACACGGGGTTGGATATGATATAGCCAGCAGGACAGAAACACAGTTGCAGTCAAGGCAGAGACTAATAGATCAGGGGCCTGTTAGAAGTGTTGGGTTTTTTTTCGTTTTTTTTTTAAGCCCTCGGGGTGAAAAGAATGATCCTCATTATTTAGAATGTGAAGAGGAAGGTGGCGAAGGCCCCGAGGTTAGAGGAGCGGACCAGCGACTGGAGGGTCGCTGGCTGGAGTCCATTCATCAGCGGAGTGAGTAAGTGGCAGAGTGGAGTGTGGGCTCTGCAGCCAGACATGACTCAGTCTTGGAGCTCACATTGATGGGTGGAGCTAAAGAGTTTCTTTCTTGCTTTCTTTCCTGGCCAAATGTTAAACATAACCAAAGTCCGGTGAAAAGGGCAAAAGGAAATAAAATGAACACAGCCATTCTGGCCATTGCATTAAAAAAACCTGGACTGACCTCAAGTAATATCCAAATTGCACGACTCGTACTCTAATTGCGTTTTTCAAGCATGTTTGACCATATTGTGTCACTCTTTAAGTGTACACTACATATGTACTTGTTATATAGATAAAAGCTATTTCAAAATGCATATATAAATAAATCTTATATAATATTCATACTAAATTACCTGATGTGGGTTGATAGGTGTTGATATGTCTCACAATGCATTATGCTGTTAAAGAGGGTAGAGAGGTGCTCGTGCTGGGAAAAAGTGTGAAATTGTACATAGTTAAAACTACAGTTAGTATTTGGATAAGATTAGTATGGAATTGGGACACACTGCAACTTACTCTGGGGTCTGTTTTACAAAGGCAATTTGCAGCCGCCGCCTACAGGCGGATCACAAACGGCGGCTGTGTCATGTCTCACGAATGGCTGTCGCTTGCCAGTCGCAGGGAAACTTTCCTGTCCCTCAGGGCTCTTACATGCTCGCGTGGGTCATTAGTTAAGCAGCCGCTTTGATTAGCGAAATGCTTCAGTATTAATGTAAGAGGAAAAGATTTTATGTTGGAAGCTGCAGCTCGCCTGTCGTGAATTTGGTTGAAGTGACCTGGATACCTAGCTGTACTAGCTACGCTCCCAAGAGAAGCCTCCGACCAGCAGCCGTCTTGGCAAACCTCAGTTTTCCATAATCTGTGGTGTCATGGTCTTGATAAAGAAGGGAGCCACTGCCACTAGTATTTTTCATGTCTAATAAAGGATTTCCAGGTTTTATTGTGCGTAAACTCTGAAGAGACTTTTTTTTTTTTTGCCACCTGTGGGGGCAGTTCTCCGCCTGAGAAATATTTCCGTGACCAAAACTTTAATTTTTTTATTCATCCGTGCAGGTGATTCATTGTATCCAGCCAGTGGACGTTGGAATAACTGATCTCCTCCACATCAGAATCTGCTCTTCAAGTGTTCTTTATTAAAGCATTACAAACCCCAGTGGCTACAGTCAGCAGCAATACCAGGCAGCTCTCCG
This sequence comes from Istiophorus platypterus, assembly GCA_016859345.1. Taxonomy (NCBI): domain Eukaryota; kingdom Metazoa; phylum Chordata; class Actinopteri; order Istiophoriformes; family Istiophoridae; genus Istiophorus; species Istiophorus platypterus. The sequence continues at coordinate 20,068,005 of CM029127.1, read as the reverse complement.
GTGTAAATATGTGTAAGAGTCAGAAACTGGGTCCCGAATAGATCGTGTGTGTAAAGCAAACTTTCCCTGCATGAATAAAGGTTGAACAGCCCCGTTGTTCTACCGGGGCGGCGCTCGGTTCCTTTGGGGCTCCGTCAATGACGGCACGCCGCAGCCAGGACTTGTTCGGTTTATTTACCGGTGCTTTTCCAAAACCAGAAACCAGACTAAGTGAGTACCAGTGCCCCGACTCCCAGAGTTATTGACACCCTCAGTGAAGGAGGAGATGACCTAGCCCACCTTCCATAGACTGAAAATCTGTCTGCGGATGCACCAAAGCTGCAATAACAAACGGAGCAGCATTCACCTTCTTTATGCCGAGCTGCTGATAACAGAGCAGGGAGTTTACATTCACCCTCAAATAGGAGCATTGAATCAGTAAAATTGCAGTTTAATGCAGCAGCGCAAAGGGTTTTGAAATTTGAAGCCTACAGGCTCTTTTATTTGTATTCAGAGGCAAGTCTGAGCCGGGCGTAAAAAATAAAAATGTGCTTTCGGTTTTCACTTTTGAAAGTTTTTTTTTCTTTTGTTTGTTTGTTTGTTTTTAACATTTTAGGCCCTCAAGCCTAAATGGTCTAACTCCGTCTCCGGTTCAAATTAATGCATTTTGTCAACATTTCTAACAGCCAATAAGGAGTTGTCAAAACAACACATGCGTCAGAGTAATTGCTGTATAAACTATTTCCATCTTACTTGAATATTCATTTATCGTTAACAGCTGAGGAGATGTAGAGAGCCAAACAGATGTTTTTGTTTTGTTTTGTTTTTTTCCACTATAATGTCTGGAAATATTCAGCAGCAGTGTGAGAAACCCGGGCAGCTGGTGAAACAAAAATCCCAAAAATTCATCACGATCAAGAAGCCTTCATTGATTTTCAGCTAATGTATGCAGTAAAAGTAGCAAATAAAATAAATAAATAAAAAGATCGCTTGGCAGCCTTCATCAGGTGTAAAGCAGTGAATAAATCCATGTTTAGAGGGAGAGGAGCAGGGAACACGGTGCTTTAAACTCCACATCTTTTTGCTCCACAGCCTCGGCCTCATTGTTGCCAGACATTGGCCAATCTACTTCGCGTTAAAGCCCCAGATGGTCAGTGCTGACATGTTGTCGTTGTTGCAGGTAACAGTTAAAATGGGGGACTTCACAGGAAGTGTTCAGATTTGCTTTCTTTCTTTTTTCTTTCATCCGTTATTTGTCGAGAGAAACCTGCTGGGGGGGGATTCATGAGGAATGGAGATGTGTTGATGGATGACATTGACAGACGGGCATTTCATGAAAATAACAGTGGAAACCACTTAGTGTTCACATCTGTCTGGGTCTAATTGATCAATATAACCAGAGGATTCTTAGATTTTCTTTGTTCTTATATCTGATTCAAATTACCGTCTACTTGATGCTTTATATTCTTGCAATTGTCATACAAACAATGACACTGACAGCTTCGCTTTTTACCGATTTTAAAGATAAAATAACATTGACTGCGTCGTGGCCCTCTCCCGCTTCAACCCCAGTCCGAGTGGTCAGGGCCAAAGCATTAGACTCCAGTCACGTACCGTACCTGCCGCTGTGTGAAAGCCAGAGACCATAATTACGCACTGTAGAAAAAATTAAAAAAAAAAAAATCCCACATCGCGAGCAGAGCAGTAACGGGAGGGCAGAATAACTCACTGAGCCATGGCAGCAGGGGCAGAGGAAGGTATCACATGGCACACACACACACACACACACACCATAAGCGAACTTACGGTGGGTGAGCAGGCAGGGTCGGTCGTTAACCACTGTGATAGTCCAAAAACCACAAGTCAGTTAGAGACGAGCCCAAGCATGTGACAGGCTGCAGTAGGAGGCGACAGCAGTTTTAAATTCGTTTTCCATATGTTGTCACGTATGAAAAGACCCAACATGACTGTTTGATTGCCATAAGTGAATTATTAAAACAGCATCTCTCCGGGAATGATTCTGTCCCAAGCGTTTTGACCCATATAAGCGATTTTCCGCCTCACCGAGAGGCGGAGAGTCAAAGATCACTTGGAAGCTAGACCTTCGGTTTATCCGAGAACCAAGAGGCTAGAGCCATGCTAGCAGCTCCGTGGAGGTATACCTAGCTACTCCGCCCGACGGTTCCAGCTCAGAGCTAACGTCCAAATAGTTGTTGGGACATTTAACTAAAAGAAATCAAAAACGTCAACATCACGGTTCGTCACTGGGGGAAAAAGTCAGGAGATCATCAAAGCCATTAGGATTTTTCCTCTTGGGACAGTGAATGCCTGTGGCGGTTTATGGCAGTTCATCTGACAGTTGTAGAACTATTTCAGTGTAGACCACCGAGGTGGAACCACCCACTGACTCCATAGAGTATGGTCCCTGTGATCTGCTAATAGACTCAATCAGGCTGTAGAGTTTTGTACAGATGGATCCAAATGGTTTCAGTAGCCGCAGACTGCAACACAACCCTGATAGGAGATGATCCTTTTATTTAAAATTTTAAAAAACATAGTTTCTTTTTTCTTTGCATTTATTAGATAATGAAAGTGGGCATAGACAAGAATCATGGGAGAAAGAAAGTAGGGGAATAACATGCAGCAAACGGTCCTGGCCGGGAGTCAAACCGCAGGCTCTGCTCGGGGCATTTACTCCCATGTGGTATGCACCCTAACCGTTCGGCTGTCGGGTCGGCCAAGGCGGGAGATGATTCTGGAACGCAGTCGGTTGATTTAAGGCAGTAAATGGTTGAGTTATGGAAATGGTGAGGGGAGGGTCCAAAAATGTCTCATCTCTAACCAGCCACATGTAAGATATGTGCAGCGTTTTGGATTCCGGGCAAAGTGCAGCAAACCACTCGCGAAGTGGTTTCGAGCTGGGCCTTCGAAAGACTCCAGGCCGACCCTGATCCGGCTCGGTTCTGGTCCACACCAAGGCTGGTCTCCCTTCCTGCCAAGGACGAGGGCTTCATCGATTTTCGCTGCCTGGCAGAATGTGGGCCAAACGGAGGTGACGGTGCGGGGGTCGGCGCTTGACTCCGCCGACGCGCTATCTGGGCGTCCGGCCGCTTTCAACGCAAACCGTGACAGATGTCGGCTGTCCTGCGTGAATGGCGCCCTAATTCGCCAACAGCCGGCTTCACACTCGTTTGCGAATCTTCGCACTTGGCGGATATTCTCGACGTTTTTCCGGATTCAAACTGGACATCCTCCAGTCGCAGGCCTTGTTCTGCCAAGGTGAAAAGAGAGACTGTCTTAGACAGCTGACCAGAATGCTTCCAGGCCTCGACTGTTGCCATGGTAATCGACATCAAAATCAGTATTCGAATGCTGTGTTTTTCTATAATTTTAATACATGAATTACCACAAAAATCCCAAATAGGCTGTGAACTAAAAAAATACTAACAACTCTAACAAGAGTCCTGAGCATCCTTCCCAGCCACAGGGACAGTTGTGCAGCAATAGTCTCTCTGCAGGATGAAAAGCAAATAGCCCGTAATGGAAATTTAGAAAATTTTCGCCAAATTGTTGCTTTGAGCACAAATCCTGTCTCCACGTTGGAGCCTACAAACGCAAATGTGAGTGGGGGGGGGGTCGAGCTGCAGCATATCTGCCTATGAAACCACAATGCTCGGCCAAGCGCTGATCAAAATGCAACTCGAATGCTCAGAAATCAAAAGCATGGAACTTCTACAGAAGTGTTTTCATCTCCTAAGCCGTCTAAGTGCCTGGTTTCACAAACCAAGCACACCTCATGCAGTTAATGGTGTTTGGAAACATTACTGTAATGCATTTTTCCTGTCTCGTTGTCAGTCACCGGCATTCAGCTTGTTGGTACTACCACAGGGGGCTGGGGGGGCGGCGTTGCGTGAGGGGGTGCAGTGTTTACCCAGCTCTGCTAGCATGGCTTCCCACTTGCTTTCTAATTACTCTGTACTCAGACTGATGCGAGGAGTGGCGGCGGCCCTGAATTGGAAGCAGCGTCACGAAACGCATCAGGGACGGATGCTTTGTTTAAGTCCCCAGATCAATCCCAGCGGTTTCCAGGCCTCTGCCTCGCTCTCTCCTCCTTTCTGCACGGTCATTCTCGCTCTGCCCTTACGTCTATTTTAACTCGTCTCTGTTTGTGTCCCCTCTACTCTCCTGCTCTCATCTCCCTCGTGTCCTAGCTCTCGCCTCGCCTCTCTCTTGTCTCGTTTCATCTCTGCTCTCTGTGTCTATTCATGCTTTCTGTTTCATTCCCCGTCCCGGGATGTCTTTAGGTCTCAGAGAGACCTATTTTTTATTTCTTTTATTTTTTTTAATGTTTTTAATGATTTGGATTTATGATCAGCTTTGAAGCCGGTTAAAATAACCCTGACACCGTCATGCCACCCTCCACAAATAAACCTAACTAATGACTAAGACTTTAAACTGACTTAGTCAGACAGTCTCTCCTGGAAGAAATTGAAAGTGTTGGATATAGAGAGGAACTCAAACCCATTTTCGCCTCTGTCGTTCTATTTCCTTAAAGGTCATCGCTCTCAAGGCGTCTCAATATCGGTCGGCGGCACAAAATTGCGGGTCGGAGTTCAACAAAATCGGGCTCGATGTGAAACACGACGCATTTTTACATCTTCCCAGAATGCAAGTCCTTGACTGACTATTTGACTTCGCTGCTTAATATCACCCTTTTAAAGTCTGGTGTAACAGGGAGCTTAAAAATTAGACCTTTCTAAGGCCTAAACAGAGGCATATACTAGCAATTTTCTTTGTTGGTTGGCATTGTATTTTTAGTTTTTCTATTTTTCTTCGTCCTGAGTGAATTTGACTTGAGATAAAATTCAACCACTTTAAGGGCTAATGATAAAATATAAAACTGTTGGTCCCTCAAAATGAAAAATCAAGGACTTCTTGGCTCGTTTAGTGGAAAGAAATCCACCAAAGAACACACAGACAAACCCTTTTTCTCCAGTGACGGTGGCCTGAATAACACAGCAGGCGGTCAGCTGACAAAAAAGAAAAAAAAAAAAAGTGTTTTCAATAATTGCCTGACATTTTCTTGAAAAGTAAAATCCAGTACGTTCAAAACTGCCTCTGTGCACATAGAGCTGTATACATCAGATTGAAGGGCATTTAGAGTAAAATCTACAAAAACACATCCCACAGCGTACGATGCTGCATGTTTAAAAAGAGCGGGTATAACCCCCCCCAGAAAAAAGTGTATCGCAACACTTGACACGACAAAATAATGGAATTCACTGACATTTACGGATTGATTGGTGGTGTCAGGGATTCGGTCTCTCCCTTTTAAGAAAGTGAAGGACATTTTCATGGAACATTGCCGCGCTACGGAGCAACTATTCACTAACATGTGTGTGTGTGGGTGTGGGTGTGGGTGTGTGTGTGTGGGTGTGTGTGGGTGTGGGTGTGGGCGTGTTGGGGGGGGGGGGGGGCGTTGCCCGACATGGGCATGTTCGATGTTTTGCGTGGGTCCGGGCATCACCTGTCACGGCATCCTGTGACAATGAGGCTCGCTCAAAATCTGGCGGCAGGTATCAGCGAGTCAAAGACGACGCTGAAAGATGAATAGTTGTATATGTTTATGCACATATATATATATATATATATATATATATATATATATATATATATATGGCTCTTTGTTGCGGTTTAGTACCAGAGCGTGCTGCTGTTCCTGATGAGAAGCTTCTGATTGGATTTAAACACTGTAATCCTTTATAAGACCCTACATTTAGAGGCTGTAAGACTTTCCAGGGATGTGTCTTCTCTCCTCTCGCTGCCTCTCTGATGCCGAGTGGCCCGGGGTCGCACCAGAGGGCCTCCCCCTCCTCTGAGTTTCATTACAGCCACAGTAGGGTACCATGCTGTATATTCACAACAAACTGATTGAACCTCCCACCTCTTCTTTCTCCCTGCCCTCCTCCCCCTCCTCCCCCTCCTCCTCCCTCCTCCTGCCTCATGTTTGATGTCTCTTTCCTTTTCACCCCTCTTTATTTATTCATCTTTCTCCCTCCGCTGCCATTTTTTTCCCTTTTCCTCCTGTACTCCTCATCCCTCATGTATTGTCTGTATTCCTATCACATCTTCCCTATGTTTCTTTCCACCCCTCCCTTTTTTTTTAATCTCCTACTCTGTCCCTCCTGTCCCCCCCCCCCCCCCCTTAGCCAAGCCTAAGAACTCAGCCAAGGTGGTGACAGTCCAGGCCGGCACCAAGTCCGTGGTGGTGGCCCAGTGTGAGGCGGCGGAGGGAAAACCGGCAGCCACCATCAAGTGGCTGGCGTCGGTCGGGGGAAACCACTCGACCAGCACCACCAACGGCCCGGACGGGACTGTGACGGTGCGCAGTGAGTATCGGCTGGTTCCCACGGCGACGGACAACGGCAGGGAGGTGACCTGCATGGTGGACCAGAGGACGCAGGAGCGGCCGTGGGTCTACCCCGTCAAGCTCTCCGTGGAGTGTAAGGAATACACACACACACACACTTGAAGAAGGCGATGCTTTAATATATTAATGAAGCCAGTTAGTCATTTGAGACACACAACTGTCTGCCTATTTAAACTACACTATATATATATATATATATATATATATGTATATGTATATATATGTATATAAACCACCTGCAACAGAAGGCAGAACACCCTTCATCCCTTCATTAGCAAGGAACAGAAATAACAGACCTGATACACGTTTGTTTCAGTGATCAAAAACCGACTTTTCTTGCGTTGAAGCTGCGGAACTTTGGAGCCTGTAAACTAACCGTAGTTTCCTTAACCTTTTTATTTTAGTTATTTATATAATTTCTTTTTGCTCCCGGTGTTTCAGGTCACTTACTCAGGTCGTTATGCAATGAGCCGCCTGAACCCTCTTGGGTTAATTTGCATGGGAACTGGAGCTTAGAACCGCCCTTAACACCATTTCTGCCTCGGATACATTTTTTTAACCTCTATTCACCGAGCACATGTTTACCCCATAATCCCTAGTTATGCAGCCACTGTAGAATAACAGTAGCCTGTGAGTAATACTGACTTGATTTAACAAGGGCCTGGCCTGCCTACCTATACGTAGGTATCCCTCCGCTGTGATGCGCCATCTGCATGTGACTCTTGTTGTTGTGATCCTGCTCAGCAGCAGGTTGGTGCACACTGCATTAATTGTAGCATCCTTCAAAGTCTCTTTGTTCACCATCAGTTCTCCTTAGTTGTTAATTTTCCAAGCAGATTGTGACAAATGCACACATCCTGAATCCTGCAATTAAACACAGACAAAAACAGATGACTGTGTTAACACTCGATCTGAGGCGTAAAACCCAAAGTTTTAGAGCCGTAATTAAAGAAGTAGCACAAACTGTTGGCCTCTGAGAGAAACTGTTTGATCTTTCAGGACTTTTTGGCTCTCGGGAGTGTAAAATATCAAAAATGCACATGCTCACACGCGCGCACACACACCCGTTGCTTTCGTTTAATCCATTAAATTCCATTCTAATTTACATGGGATTAAAATATTACACAGGTTCAGCGTGGCTTTACGGAGATTTGCGGCGCGCTGACGGCGTCGTCTCAACTGTGCGACCCCCGCCGCTGTTTACCGCAAAGATGGAACAGATTGTCTTTGTTCAGCCTCTGTTTTTTTGTTGGGTTTTTTTTGTTTGTTTGTTTTTTTTTTTGTTTGTTTTTTCTTTCTTTCTTTTTTTTTTAATCTTCAATTTTTAGCCTGCACGCACACATGTAGGCACAGACATCACACAAACACACACCTTCAACCTGCCTGTCAAGCTGTTAGAAGAAATAATGAGGAATACATACGAGAAATTCTTATACCTACACACACACACAATCACACACACACACACACTGGGTCAAGCCTTCCTATCAAGCTGTCAAATTATCTTTCCAGGCTTTTAAGAAACATACACACACTGAGTCTCTGCATAAAAGGAAGTAGATTTGGCATCTACGATATGTTTGTGTGGTGTTTGTGTGTGTGTGCGTGGGTGTTAGTACAGTGTGCACACAAACGGACAGAATGTACTCAGACATAACCTCAGGTGAACTCAGACGTGAGCTCCAACGAGGCTGAGAGATCTCACCTGAGGGATCTCACCTGTGTGCACGTCGTGGCAGCATATGCAAACATATATTTGCACTTCTACACTTGTGAGGACACCTAATACTCAGTCTCTTACCCGAAATTAAAGCTTTTGAAGCCTAAACCGACCATTAGCTGAAAAAAATGTCTTCACTCTCAAAGTCGGTCCTCACGAAGGTAGAAGTACCAGAGGGTGCACGCACACACACACCCAGACAGAAACACACACATATAAACGCACACACACAAACACTCACTGCGGCTGCTCGCTGTGTGTGTGTGTTGGTTTAGTGGTGGTGTGAGGGATCATGTCTCCTGTCTGCTGTGTAACTCAGATCAGCTTTTATAGGTCAGTGCTCTCTCACACACACACACACACACACACATGCACACAGCTCCCACCACAGGCTTCTCCTGTCCTGCAGCTTGTCTCTCACTTCCTTCCTGTCACTCCTAACACACCTCGGGCGTTTTTTAGCTTGAAAAAAAAAAACCCATAGATGGAAAGAAAAGCCAGGTTTTTCTTTCCCTTTTTCTTTTTCTGCTCATTTTAACTTCCTCGGCCGCTTTTTCTTTTACGCTTTAACATAAGGCTCCGACAAGTCCGGCAGCAGCAGACGTTTCTCATCCTCCCTTTTTTTTTTTTAGGGTGAAGAAGGTTTTCATTTCATTTCATTTTTAATCCAGATGCACGCGTGTCACCGCACAACACTTTTTGTCTCGTATTGAGGTTTTGTTCGCGAAGCGACATTTTGACGCAGATTTCTAAACATTTCAAAGCGGCAGCCTGATTCCATCCTGTTTGCTATCAGCAGTCTCAGCCGTGCACCGTGCACACAGCCCCTTCATGTCACCAGAAGACGTGTGACTGCGACCTGCTTTCTATCGGGTTGTTAATACGCCTGTTAGTCAGTTAGCTTTCGCTCGCCAGTCGTCGCCATGGGGTGCGACGTGGGATCGGCCACAGCGAGAATCCAGGGCCCGGGAGGAAAGTCTCCCGTTCGCGTTCCTCGTGGATAACGTGGCGGAGAATCCGAGCTCCTTCCCAGGTGGAGGATGGAAATGAAATTCCTCTGTCGCAGCAGCGCAAATGAGGAGCAACCGACAAAAGATCGGATTCTCTGATAGAGGTCAAATGTGCAAGATGAAGTAAAAATTAAAAAATGGAAGAAAAATAAGAAGAAAAACAGGAAAGACGTCAAGTGCGACTCCCGAGGAGACTTTCACAGTTAAAAACAGGCAGTCGCCAGGCTTGTAGTTCTGTTGCATGGGCTGCAAATCACAGGCGGACACTGAACATTACACTGTCGGGGAAACCGAGAACACGATCGGCCGCTTAGATCCGTTCCCTTTGTTGTTGGCTTTTTTTTACTCAGTTTTGGAAGAATTTGGCAACAGCGGCACCATGTTTTTGTTTTTTGTTTTTTTTGCCGCTGTAGAAAAAAAACAACGACAACAAGGTTTTTTCGAGTTTTGCTACAAATCCGACTTTCGACGCTGACTGGCTACGTCTCAATGGCAACGGCAGCAAAGGCTCTTGGGTACAGGGATATTTAGAGCCATCTGTCACCGAAACCTCCGCAAAAAAAAAAAAAAATGATTTCATAGAAAAACAGTTGAAATTAAAAAAAAAAAAAGAGACTGTTTTGTTCCTGTGATGAAGAACAATAGGAATGTAACTGAAAAGAAACTTTGGATGTTACCCAGAGTAAAGACTCGCTGCCATTTCCAGCCTGACGGGAGCGAACAATGACCTTTCCAGACCCTTTATACCTTGACGTGATAAAGTAATAATTACTTAAGGTGACGTATCAACAGTCTAACTTCCTGTCTCTGTCTGTCCCTCTCAGACCCGCCCTCTGTGTCCATCGAGGGCTACGACAACAACTGGTACGTGGGCCGTTCGGACGCCGTGCTCCTCTGCCTGGCCAACGCCAACCCGGAGCCGACCACCGTCACCTGGACCGCGTAAGAGCCGCCCTCCGTCCGCCGCCCGCCCGTCTCCCTCCCCCCGCGCCCGACGGAGCGCCGGAGTCCCTAATTATCGGCCCGCGGCCCCGGCAGAAATGGGCCCGAGTCCCTTCATCATTTCTGACGAACGCGAACGCTCGCCACGTCTCATCTTGACGGACAGATGCTGCGCTGTGTCGCGTCTGTCCGGGCTTCTTGATGAACGTTGAGCGGGGAGACGGAGCGGCTGTTCCCATGTCTGCGATTTCTCCCACATTAATGCTGCCTTTGAATATCACAGTCAGAAACGTTCGATTTTTCTTTTCTTGTGTTTCAACTCTCGATCCATCGTTTCCCGTCTTTCTCTCTTTCTTCTCTTGTTTTCCTCTCCCTCCTGTTTATTGATTTGTCTTTTTGATTTTTCCTTTGCTTCATCTTTTTTAATGTTAAACATATGGTCTCCTCGATGCTCATTTTTTTCTCTCCCTCCCTCTTCCCTCTCCTCTGTTGGTCCCTCATTTCTCTTTTCCTGTTTTTCCTCATCTCTCCTGTCTGTTTTTCTCTCCCGTCCTCTCATCCTTCTTTTCTCTTTTCTTTTTCCATCTCTCCAACATCTCCTCTTCACCACCTCTGCCCACCTTCTCCATTCCTTCACTCCCTCCCTTCCTTCCTGCCCCCCCCCCCAGGGCGTCCGGTTCTTTGCCGGACACGGTGGTGGTGGACGGCAACAAGCTGACAGTGAGGAAGGTGGACGACGCCGTCAACACCACCTTCATCTGCGAGGTCAAGAACAAGCACGGCGCCAGCAGGCACCAGATCACCACCGTCGTCATCGGTGAGTGCGGCCGACGCCCAGAGAACACGAACACACACACACACACACACCACGATGACACAGTGGATCATGCTAGTTAGCCGACGCGACTCGACACGTCGCACTGTGCACAGCTGTGTGCACATGTACAGTCCGTTGTGTGCATGCACGTACAGTCAGCATCCATCCTCACACATGCAGGTACACTTGCACACATGCATGCGCAGAAACATAAATCTCTCTCAGACAGACAGACAGACGTACACATGCACACACACACACACACACGCACACATGCACACACACACACACACACACACACACGCTGGGATCAGGGCTGATCTGAGAGCTGCAGGTCTCTTTTATTTATCCTTTTTTGTTGGTGTTTTCCTCCTTGCTGGGCGGCTTTTTACCAAGGTGCTATTGAGCCCCCCCTCACCGCAGCAGGGCCAAATTGCAGGACAAGGGCCGGCTCCAGACGTTTACGACCCTAGAACGAAAACCGCTTCCCTGGAAACGGGGACGTGCTGCGGACAGGAAGCTGCAGCTCTGCCGGGACGTAAATTGGATGTGAACTGTGGCTTGTGAGTCGGGGAGTAGGCCCTCGTCGCTGCGCTCTGGCCCTGCGGTGGACGCGACGTTGGCGGGATTGTTGGAGGGTTTTCTGAATTATTCCGTGAGGTTCAAGTTGGTGTGAGCCAGTTTGCCTGGGTTTGTTTTTCTTTCTCTCCCTTCTTTTTATTTAAACCTTCTCCCTTCTTCTTCTTCTTCTTCTTTTTACATAACTAACTCCTCCTAAGAACAAGAGCTCTTTCTTCCCTTTAAGTTTTCCTCTCTCCTTTACCTTTGCATCTCGCCTCCTGTCTGATAGTGTGACCACTGTGTCTGCATGTACTCCTCATCCTTCTGCTGGGTCCTGACTTTTGACGTTTGCTAGTCCAACGATTTGGCTGCTGTTGCCATGGTGTTGGGTCAGGGGCTATTTTTATTATTTATTTATTTCATTTTTTTACCTTTTCCTCTGCCGTCTGACGCTTTCACACATTGATCCGACACACACTCATACCTCCGCACACACAAGCCCGGGGAACATGTCCGTGTGCTGAACCGCCTCGCCGCACATCAGCAGGCAGGCCTCCAAACCTGTTAGAGACTCTTTTCTTTTTTCCATTTTTTTTTATCAGTGTGTGTGTTCTCTCAGTGTTGTACTCAGCACTGCCTGCTCGACTGGTCAAAATACATTCCTTCCTTCTCCTGTCTTTTTTTTTTTCTTTTTTTTCTGAGGAATTAATTTTGATAATCACCATGTTTAGCTTCACAACAAAACAAAGCAAAACCTATACTCTCTCGCCAAGGGAGAGAGAGAAAGCTACATCTGGAAAATCTGTGGGAAATCGGAGCCGGGGATTTGAATTGTCTCCTTTAAGACCAAAGATGCTTTTGCAGCCGGGCGATGCTCGGGAGGGAAGTGTGGGCGGCTCACAAGTGGCTAAGCTGCTACTGTTCTAGCTCGAAGTGAAGCGTTGTGACTGACTCAAAACATCAGGGAGGGAACTCTTTTCTCTTCTATCGTGCACACACAGGCACACACAGGAACACACACAGGAACACACACAGGAACACACACACACACGCTGAACACACTGAACACACTGAAGCTACAAACACATGTAAAATCCATGTAGAGTCCACGTTATTCACAAAGTACATACAAACACACACACACACACACACACACATCTTGAGCGCTCGCACACAACACACACGCATAGGCTTCATCTTTCCGAGTACTTGCGATGGAGCGCCGGACTCTGTGATTCGTCCTCTTCCTTCTGTGTTGTTTTCCGTCCGCGGCGTCTCACGTTTTTTGTTTGTTTGTTTGTCTGTTTTGTTTCTTTTTTTTTTCCCACCATGGTAAAGCAACTGGTTGGATGCAAAAGTAACGTAGCGCCTAAATCTCCCAGGTTGACACGGCCACGTGTCGAAGGTGAGCGGCAGACAGAAGAAACGCACTTCTTCGGCGTTTCATTTGGTGTTTGAGTCCCCCCCCCCCACCAGTGACCACCTGGGGGGGGCACCTTGATACGATTTCATGGATGAGGGTGACTTTAACTATGGTGAAAATCAAAGCTATTTATTTATACATTTATTTCCCAATGGAAGCCTCTTCAGACACGCTGCCAAATTTGTCATCGTCGAAATCCCAACTTTGTGTGTCTGTGCTGCTTTAAATTAAAAATTGTATCAGCATCAATATGATTCTGCAAAATATCATCTCTGTAAATCCTGGCTTTGGTTGGTTACTCCATTATCAAACTTGAAATTTTAATTCAAACAAGTGTTATTCTCAGTCACGAACCAGGAATTGACGGTAATGAAAAAACTGTCCGAGAGCTTACAAAAACCCAATTAACAGCTCCGGAGCCTTAACCACCCAAACCTAGGGTTATTTAGTCTGTCTAAGCTTGGACGCTACAAATGACCTTAGGTATTAATGCTACTTGAGTCTGTTTGGTGAATCTTATATGTTTATGCTCCAATAGAAAATAAACCCAGAATAAAAAGCCTTAGCCACCAGATGACAGACTGGGATTAAGCGTTCGCCTGTAAAGAAAAGCCGACCACGCTAATGTCTGTTAACGTTGCAAATGTGCCTTAAATGAAACTCCTGAGCGTGATCAAAGCGAGTCCATCATGACCTGGTCATGACCAGTTGTCGCGACCGGACTGGACCATTTGGTTCACCTTCGTGAAGATTATCAAATACAGCAACAGGTTGGCTGATTGGTCAGTTACTGATTACAGCAGGCGAGCAGTTAAACGAAGGCACATGTGATGAAATAATCGTCAACCCTGTGACCAGAAAACACGGCGCCGCCTTTCCAACTAGGTTTTTTCAGACTATAACAGAAAATGAGCTACTAACAGATTCACGAGGTGAAAGTCGTTTCCCCTGACAACACGTTGGCGTTTTCTGGCTGCACACAGACAGCATCGAGGGCGCGCTCCTTCTTTTTTCTTTTCTTTTTCTTTTTTTTTCTCATTTCGCCGGCTCATCCGCAGCCTTTCTTCCCTTAAAATGTTTAAACGTCTTCCGCTGACAAAATAGCTCTGAAAGATGTCACATCGTCTTGTGTTTAACAATGCGGCCGCCAACAAAGAACCACGAACCGTGTTGCCGCCTCGGCGTCGTCACGTTCCGTGGAGCTGGTCCGCAGCTCCGGGGCGGCTCCTGGGGGAAACTCCTACCGCTGCAACGCGGTGCTGAGAGCTCAACACAACACGAGACGATTTAAAACGGCGCTTCGTGTCCGCGGTCCCCCTGCGGCGCCGTGCATGTCTTGAGCCAATTAGTCCGGTGCAGGACTCGGCTCTGATCGAGGGAGGGGGGCCGCTGAGGGCCGCCCCCACAGCTGGCCCTGCCTCTTCCAGGCAGGTTAACGGCATCGAAGGTCAGCGTATCCGTCCTCTGCTGTGAGGTTGCCGTCCAACTGCTGGTAATCACGGCTGGGGAGGCCTCGGTGCGGCCGACCTAGCTCTGCTGGAGACTTGAGATTAGGTACTGGTGACTGTAAGCTACATCTAGCTTGGAAGTCTTGGCCCTTGAGAGCCGTTCTCTCTACCGTTCCCTGGCCTCGGTGTCTCCCCTGAGCACACTTCCCTCGCGGGCGGTCTTCAGATCGGCATGATCCTGCTTTCTTTCAGAGGACATCTGCGCTTCCCAAAGAAAAAGCCATCACGGCTAAACCACTTGTCACTAACGGCAGCGATAGGAGCCGGTTCCGGTCCGTTCGGTCGTGGAGGGCCCCGGCTCTCAATAACATGACGGTTAATACCCCGGCACTTTGTGCACATGGGCCCCACACCCTCCTCTAATTTCCCTGCTGAGGGCTGTCAAATGGTAGATGAAGGCACCGCGCTGTCTGGCTTCGCCACCGCCGTCGAGCAGGGTCAAGTGTCTCGACCCCACCCCCCCCACCCCCGGGCCCACATGGCGGGGGAAAGGTGGTGAGGCTGGAGGCAGAGGAGAGTGAAGGGAAGTGGATTTGGATGAAGTGAGGGAGGAAGAGGAGGGGGGCTGGAGGAGAGTCGAAGAAAGAGCCTGGATGGTACTTAGGGGTTTTTTCGAGAGACTCACTAAACACACTCCGTCCATTTCTCCCTCGTGTGGCGAGCTCTCAGGAGGAAACGCTACTGTGAGGCAGCAAGAGATTTTTGGAAATGTTTTGCTGACTGGAGTGAAATGTGTGCAGTACCCCCCCCCCCCCCGCCACACACACACACACACAGACACACAACACCCCACACACACACACACACAACCCCAACCTGAACTCCCATCCGTTACCATGCACACGATGCCAGCGACGCATGACTTGCTTTAGTTGCCGCGGTGCCAGCTGGATCTGCCCGGCTCACCGTGGAGAGAGAGAGAGAGAGAGAGAGAGAGAGAGAGAGAGAGAGAGAGAGAGAGAGAGAGAGAGAGAGAGAGAGAGAGAGAGAGAGAGAGAGAGAGAGAATGAAAGGATGTTGGCAGGGGAAAAAAAATGATTTGAGTGGAGGATGGGAGGGGGATATGGGGGGAGGAGGGGGGGGGATTGCAGAAGGGCTGAAAACCAAGATTAGGGTGAGTGCTGGAGGTGGAGAGGGGCCTGGAGAGGTAGCGGCAGGAAGATAGTGGCAGGAAAGTCCTTAAAAAACCCAACTCTGATGACTTCTGGTCCAGCTTGACAGAGTAAGCTGGCAGGAGGCCGTGACCCTGCCTGTCCTCTACCCCCCCCCCCCCCCCCCACAAAATACATCCAGTCCTTTCATGGGGAGTCCAGCTGGCACAGGGCTGGGGGCGGTTGTTGCCGTTCAAATACCCTTTTACACACTCATACACACAGTCACATCTGAGGGGACCAGTGGAGAAGCATTTCCTGGATCGCCTGCGGCAAGCGAGATAGCTGTCCACCGGAAAGACACATATTCACTCTGGAGAGACACACACACACACACAATATACACGATATACGCTCGGTCTTTCACACATGCACACACAGACAAATTGGACCATGCAGCTCTGCGCATAAAATAATCAGATGATCTTGCCATGGGGGAAAACGCTGGCACTGACTCTCTCGGACATAAACCCCCGGCTAACCTCTGTCCAAGCTAAACGAGACACATAGGCTGTGTGCAGACACACAGGGACGGGGCCGTGTGGTCGTCGCAGCGGAGTCACATATATATTAGAAAGGGGATTTCTGGGCTTTTTCCCGTTTTCGATTAGTCTGCCGATTCTTTTCTGGATTAATGGATCGATCGTCCGTTTTTTTTGAAAATGTAACAAAACGGTAAAAGAAATTGTCATCCCACGTTTTTTCCCTGCTTGTTTTGTCTGAACCAGTCCACAACCCAAAGATTTTCAAAGTTTCCTATGACGGAGGAAAAAGGAAAAATAATTAATGGACTATCATTATTGCAGCCAATTAATTTTCCATCAATTAATTGACCATTCATTTTAGCTCTACAGCTGTGAAAAGTAGAAGATCGATAACGGAATATCACTATTCAAGCCGCTGCCTTAGCAAATATTAATACTGAGAGAAATGGACCTAACCATGGGTAGCCCCACATTAAACCAACAACATAAAAATAACAGATTATGATTTGATGTATTGATTTACAAAAAGATTTGAAGGGGCAATGGACTTGTGTAAAACAAACGTTACAAAGCGAAGCGTTGCCCTTTTCCTCGGCCTCCCTGTTGCCTGCTGCTTTTCCATATCGGGGCTGGTCACGAATCATTGCCTAAACAAAACGCAGCACCTGTCTCGCTTGATAGAAGTGTCCTTGTGTCGGACTCTTATCAGGCGGACAGGAAGTCGTCACAGTACAGCGCTGAGCTTAGCGTAGTTTCTTGCTTCGTATAACAGGTAAAGCGTTGCAGGAAAATGCCGCAAAAACACACACACACACATACACACAGAGGCCTCCACAGCTCTCCGGGGCTTTATGTGTGTGTGTGTGTGTGTCCGTCCATATATATTTATATCTATATCTATATCTATATATATATATAGAGAGATATAGATATAGATATAGATATATATATATCTATATAGATATACATAGATAGAGATATAGATATATATATATATATATATATGATGAGTTGCTGCAATAACAGATAGAAAATGGCCGCCTGTTTGGGCCCGAGGCTGCCAAACTGTAGTATCTGATTGAGGAGAAATGCATGAGGGGGAAAACAAAGAAGAAGAAAAGAAAAGAACAACATGGTGTCCGTCATTAGGGTGAGGGACAGGAAGCTATCAGGATGTGTCCCGTAGCCAGGAGGATTACTGGAATTTAGCCCGTGTTATGTTTAGAAATCAAAGGGTTTCAAATGATTTATTCATTTAAAGTTATTGCTCATGTTTGTCAAGAGGAGTTGTATATGGTAAATTGAATAAATGAAGTTTTAGTGTGTAGTTGGATCTCCTCTTCCTCTGGTGTCTATGTCCCATCCACAGTTTGTCCCCTAAACTGGACTAACTGGACTAGGGGATGAAGAGTTGAATGGTTCTGGGTGGCTTCATATTTGAATAATAGTGAATATTTTGGTTTGTTTTCCTGAGTTTGCGGAGGGACTAACAGGATCTGTTAGCGTTGAACTATTGTTTATTCAGATAATTCGGAAGCTGTGCTGTTTCTTTTTTTGGCGCTTTATGATTATTATTGCGACGTGTTAACTTCGCCAGTCTTCTCACGCGCAGCAGGGTGTGTGTGTGTGTGTGTGTGTGTGTGTGTGTGTGTGTGTGTGTGTGTGTGTGTGTGTGTGTTGCGCCATATCGGTATTTCAGATTCGCTGAAAAATGGTCTATGACTGTGAGCAAGTCACCAGGAAATGGCCTTTCGGTCGTGTCTTGTTTTCACAGTCGTGGTTGAGTCGGATGTCGTACTGTGACACCAAGGATCTGTTCATACAGGCCAACGCCAGCGAACCGCTCCCAGCGCGTTGGTTCACGCCTGGGGTGAGCGTGTCGCCACATACGTCCTGGGTGACCACCGGTGACCGGGTCTCGCCTCCCAGGCTCACATGAAAATAAACACGGACATCATTCCCTTTCGTGGAGCAAATTTTTCCGACCGGCGGGAGGCAGCGATGCTCTTCCTGAGCCTAGTCTGCCCCAAACTGGAAGAAGAAATCAAAACTGGCTTCCGGTTGCTGCTCCGCATCAAAGTCAAAACCCTGATGCTCGCCCACCAACATGCCCCCCCCACGCTCCCTCCACACACAAACACCTTTCCACACCTGTACCAAAAGCCATTCGTGATCTGATCACCCAGGATGCATAAGTAGGAACAGGGTCAGAGGGAGGGATGGTCAAAAGTGTCAAAAATTCAAATTCTTCAAAATAAGTAAGTTAAATCCATCATCCAGGGTGTGAGCGGGAAGGAAACCGCTGTTTTACTGGGTGAACAATGATAATATTTAACACCGGTTTGAGATTTTGGATTATGAAACAGTTTAAGTGCAGATAATTCAAACTTTTCCGTCCATAGAGATTTTTATGGAAAAAACGGAAAATTAAGGGAAAAAAACTCATTTTAATCAGTTTGTTTATTTTCTTTTTTGTAAAATAGATTAAATTAAGGTGTTGAATGTTAAATACTTTTAATAATAAATATCATTTCGTGAGTGTGGAAATCCTTTTTTAATTTCATTGTGAGTTCAGATCCACATAATTACTGATCTCCTATCAGTACAGTTACTCTGACGGCTCGGGCAAATCCAAATATTGGCAGAGAGAGCGAGAATTATTTCATCCAGATGAGTTTCATTTCCACACTCAAGCGATTTCCCCAACAAAGTCCAACCCCCCCCCCCGAAAAAAAAGGAAAACCATCACAAGGCAGGGTGATCTCAGTCTGTGTATTTTAAAAAAAAATCTCTGACAATCAGAAACAAAGCCAAAGAAATCTGATAGAAAGTTCCAGAAACCGCGGCGCGAGCCCCCCCCCCCCCCCCCACCTCGTGTGACATCGGGGGCCTTGGCCACGCAGGGGTAACGTCTGTCAGGGAGATAAGAGCCGAGGAGAAAGCCTCCAGGCTCCGGCTTATCACGCACACACCCGGGGGGGGTTCACACACTCTCACACACACACATATCTAAATGGGTTGGGGGGGTGTGCGTGAGGCCTTCCACGTAGAGGGATTTGAGGGGGGGGGCAGGTCGAGGGCTTATATCTCTCCTGTATCACCGGGCGCCCGACAACAGCAACTTCAGTCTCTTTCTCCATCAGTCTCGCGGGAGGATAAACTTCCAGTCGAAAGAATTAATGTCACGGTGCAGGACTGAGGGAAGGAGGGAAGG
The DNA here is from genome assembly GCA_016859345.1 of Istiophorus platypterus. NCBI lineage: Eukaryota > Metazoa > Chordata > Actinopteri > Istiophoriformes > Istiophoridae > Istiophorus > Istiophorus platypterus. The sequence goes on along the minus strand of CM029127.1, from coordinate 20,048,765 downwards.
AAGGAAGGAGGGAAGCAAGGAAGGAGGAAGGACAGGAAGGAGGAAGGACAGGAAGGAGAGGAGGGAGGAAAGGAAGGAGGAAGGCTGTGGGTATATAAGATTCCCGACCGTTTCCCTGGATTTCTACGCCCCGGGGTCAACCGGAGAAAGCGCCCCCAGCGGTGTTTGTGTCGACAGCGCGGCGGTGGAAAGCTGCCGCCCACGAGCTGTTGCTCCAGCTGCATTGTGGGTAAAATATCGGACGGCTTTTGCTGCGTTGGCGTCTTTTCCCGGGCAGCTTGTCTGGCGGACGGTTGTCAGTTAAACTTTTAAAACCGACGGTCTGACCTGAAGCAGAATAACCTCAACAAGGAAATAATTATACAGAGCACAGAGCAAACATTCAGTCAGTAGGTGTCAGTTCCTCAGACTTAAACTCCCAGCGCCTCTTTTCCTTTATAATCATACAGAGGAAATCGGTCGTAGAAGATGCTCGGATAACAACTTTTTTTTCCTCAAAGTTATAAAAGCCCAGGTAGGCGGCGCGTTGCCTCCCGGCGAAGCCGCCTTCGGGTCGGCCGAGCGCGGCCGCCCCCGCACCCTTTGACCTGCGGGTCGCCGAAGGGAGCTCTGGGAAACGAGAGAGAGGACGCGAGAGAATTGGTAAATTATAACACTTAGATAAGCAATTATCTGCTGTGTCCCCGGCAGTTATAAAAAAAAAAAAGAAAAAAAGCCAGAAATGACTAGTAGCACAGAGACTAATTGCGCCCTGATGCACGGCGGCGGCTCGGCGGCTCGGCGGAGGGTTTGTGTTTGGTTATGAATGGGTGACAGTGGATCGTCACACATGCCAGCAATTAAGATGTTAGTGATGTTTATTCCAATTTTAAGGCAGCGCTCTTTAAAAGCGTCTGAATCACAATGAAAATGAGCGTTAATTAACTCCTCCAACAAGCGGAGAGGCTGAGGCGTAGTAAACAGGGAAAGCGGTTGTTTCCTCGCCGTGAATTTCACCGCCGCATCAGGGCCTTGTCATAATCCGGACATAGAGCGCGTCCTCGCCAGGGCCAGGAAGTCACCGGCGTCACGGTGCAGGCAGCGGACCCCCCGGTACAGCGCTGTGTGTGTGTGTGTGTGTGTGTGTGTGTGTGTGTGTGTGTGTGTGTGTGGCATTTCTTTAACACAACATGATCCGCCGTACATTGTTCAAGTACCTTGTCCTTCCAGATGTACTGCCAGGCTCCCAGCAGGGGTGCAGCGATGGTGGATGTGTGCTAAGGGCACCAGCCCCCCCCATGGGGGAGCAAAAGAGGGGTCTCATTACTGAAAAGTCAACAGCTCAGTCCCAGACCCAGCGGCCTGCACATGACGCCGCCTCCCTCACTGTGTGTAGTCAGCGCCGAAGGGCTAAAATGTCAAGCGGGGGTCTCTCAGATTCTCCCACCCAAGTCCCATCGGGCCGGGCCTCGGCGCCGAACCGGCCCCGGCGCCTCAGACCCGCGCCGCCGATGCAGACAAGGTGCCAGCTGTTTGCTTACGTGGCAGAAATCGTAAACGTTTAAAGCCTGAGCTCCGATTCGAAGCGAGTTTTCATTTGAGGGAAACATAATTGAAGGAAAGCGAAATTGAAGTAGAGTGAAGTAGGTGGATGCTGTTGGAAAAAGCCCTCCTGTTCTGTGTGGTGGGCACAAACACTGATTAACATTTAATTATTGGTTTTAATGTTGAGGCTGAATGGTGAATACATTATATATGTGTTAATAAGTGCAGTACATGTGTATATGCGCGTATATGTATGTATAATATATAAACCATTAAGTGGTTTTAACGTAGTGGCTGAGGGGTGTTTAAATGACACCCAATTATCATTAGGCCTATAATTAGCTTAAAACAGAGAATTCTGCCATAGAGCATAATCACTGTAAATTTGGGAATGTGGCTGTGTGGTACAGGAACAAATTAGTAGAATTAACAGAGGGGATTAGGCCTTTGATTAACTGAAAATGAACAAAAATGGGGTTCAAGAGGTGAAAGCAGAGGAGTAGGGGAGGGTGCCGGCTCCTCGGAATGAAGAGCGCTTATTTCCACCCAGTCTCGTCGTGAGATTATTTTCTGGGACGCGAGCCAAGAATCGGTGTTGCATCCGCAGGCGGCGGCCGTCTCGCTTCCCGTCCTCCGAGGCCGTCGCGGTACCGGAGACAAAGAGCTAAACGGGGATGTGGTGACACCTAAAGAACGGAGGGTTGGGTTTATTTATTTATTCTTTTGTTTTTTTGTTTTTGTTTTAAACAAGCAGAGACAACAGTTCTTCCCCGGGAGATTTTACAGGTGGCGTTTCTTATTTGTTCATCCAGGAGGAGCCACGAAGATCCGACCACCAGCTGAGATTAAGTCAAGACCAGATTTAGGGAAAACTGGAGAAAAAAAACAAAAAAACAGAAAACGTCCACCGTAGCAAATCAGGAAAGACGAATCGAACACGTTTATTTTTAATAGTATGACCAGAAGAGAGGCCTTTGTAGTTCTGGGGGTTTATTATTTCCGTTTTCGTTTGATTACTTGCACGATCCTGCTGCTGGTCTTTAATCTCAGAGGGAGATATCGATAAGACTCTGTCCGAGCTCTGAACCGACCACCGGGAGTCTTCCTCGAGACCTGCACAGCTCCGATCGATGAGCCGCCCGCTAGCTCGGCCCCGCCCCCACGAAGTACGCCCGCCGCGTGACTCGACTTCCTGTCAGCCGAACCGGGGCCCCCGCTATGGAAAGTTCTCCATCTCGTCGAAACAGGATCCATTATTGATGCACAGCCGGCGGAGTTGGGGCGGGAGCAGAAGGGCTGAGGGGGCTGGAGTGTCGTGCGGTATATGGTCTAAATATTTCAGACTGGCACTTGTTTCCCCGCGTCCCGTCGCCTAAATATTTCACGCTCGGGGCCTGCGAGGTTTGACGCAGTCGAGAATTTAAGACCTTCCCTTCTGCTGCCTCAGTGAGGAGGAGGAGGAGGAGGAGGAGGAGGAGGAGGAGGAGGAGGAGGAGGAGGAGGAGGAGGAGGAGGAGGAGGAGGAGGAGGAGGAGGAGGAGGAGGAGGAGGAGGAGGAGGAGGAGGAGGAGGAGGAGGAGGAGGAGGAGGAGGAGGAGGAGGAGGAGGAGGAGGAGGAGGAGGAGGAGGAGGAGGAGGAGGAGGAGGAGGAGGAGGAGGAGGAGGAGGAGGAGGAGGAGGAGGAGGAGGAGGAGGAGGAGGAGGAGGAGGAGGAGGAGGAGGAGGAGGAGGAGGAGGAGGAGGAGGAGGAGGAGGAGGAGGAGGAGGAGGAGGAGGAGGAGGAGGAGGAGGAGGAGGAGGAGGAGGAGGAGGAGGAGGAGGAGGAGGAGGAGGAGGAGGAGGAGGAGGAGGAGGAGGAGGAGGAGGAGGAGGAGGAGGAGGAGGAGGAGGAGGAGGAGGAGGAGGAGGAGGAGGAGGAGGAGGAGGAGGAGGAGGAGGAGGAGGAGGAGGAGGAGGAGGAGGAGGAGGAGGAGGAGGAGGAGGAGGAGGAGGAGGAGGAGGAGGAGGAGGAGGAGGAGGAGGAGGAGGAGGAGGAGGAGGAGGAGGAGGAGGAGGAGGAGGAGGAGGAGGAGGAGGAGGAGGAGGAGGAGGAGGAGGAGGAGGAGGAGGAGGAGGAGGAGGAGGAGGAGGAGGAGGAGGAGGAGGAGGAGGAGGAGGAGGAGGAGGAGGAGGAGGAGGAGGAGGAGGAGGAGGAGGAGGAGGAGGAGGAGGAGGAGGAGGAGGAGGAGGAGGAGGAGGAGGAGGAGGAGGAGGAGGAGGAGGAGGAGGAGGAGGAGGAGGAGGAGGAGGAGGAGGAGGAGGAGGAGGAGGAGGAGGAGGAGGAGGAGGAGGAGGAGGAGGAGGAGGAGGAGGAGGAGGAGGAGGAGGAGGAGGAGGAGGAGGAGGAGGAGGAGGAGGAGGAGGAGGAGGAGGAGGAGGAGGAGGAGGAGGAGGAGGAGGAGGAGGAGGAGGAGGAGGAGGAGGAGGAGGAGGAGGAGGAGGAGGAGGAGGAGGAGGAGGAGGAGGAGGAGGAGGAGGAGGAGGAGGAGGAGGAGGAGGAGGAGGAGGAGGAGGAGGAGGAGGAGGAGGAGGAGGAGGAGGAGGAGGAGGAGGAGGAGGAGGAGGAGGAGGAGGAGGAGGAGGAGGAGGAGGAGGAGGAGGAGGAGGAGGAGGAGGAGGAGGAGGAGGAGGAGGAGGAGGAGGAGGAGGAGGAGGAGGAGGAGGAGGAGGAGGAGGAGGAGGAGGAGGAGGAGGAGGAGGAGGAGGAGGAGGAGGAGGAGGAGGAGGAGGAGGAGGAGGAGGAGGAGGAGGAGGAGGAGGAGGAGGAGGAGGAGGAGGAGGAGGAGGAGGAGGAGGAGGAGGAGGAGGAGGAGGAGGAGGAGGAGGAGGAGGAGGAGGAGGAGGAGGAGGAGGAGGAGGAGGAGGAGGAGGAGGAGGAGGAGGAGGAGGAGGAGGAGGAGGAGGAGGAGGAGGAGGAGGAGGAGGAGGAGGAGGAGGAGGAGGAGGAGGAGGAGGAGGAGGAGGAGGAGGAGGAGGAGGAGGAGGAGGAGGAGGAGGAGGAGGAGGAGGAGGAGGAGGAGGAGGAGGAGGAGGAGGAGGAGGAGGAGGAGGAGGAGGAGGAGGAGGAGGAGGAGGAGGAGGAGGAGGAGGAGGAGGAGGAGGAGGAGGAGGAGGAGGAGGAGGAGGAGGAGGAGGAGGAGGAGGAGGAGGAGGAGGAGGAGGAGGAGGAGGAGGAGGAGGAGGAGGAGGAGGAGGAGGAGGAGGAGGAGGAGGAGGAGGAGGAGGAGGAGGAGGAGGAGGAGGAGGAGGAGGAGGAGGAGGAGGAGGAGGAGGAGGAGGAGGAGGAGGAGGAGGAGGAGGAGGAGGAGGAGGAGGAGGAGGAGGAGGCGTAATACACAGGTACAGATGCACAAGTAATTACACAAGCAGGCACAGCGCGAGCACGCAGAGACACACACACACAGACACATACACACAAAAACATCCAATTTGTGTTGAGGGCTCAGTCGCATTTCTTGTTTCTCTCCATGTTGCAACTGTGAGCTGTTCCCTTCTGGCCTGACATCCCAAAAAAACCCAAATAAACCACCCATCACACTATGTTTGTGTCTCTGTGTGTTTATTTGTGTGCGTGCGTGCGTGCGCGTGTGTGTGTGTGTGTGTGTGTGTGTCTAATAATGGGCCAGACAGAGCAGCCTCTAATCCTGCGGACCAGAGCGATGTCTTTCAATTAGCCAGCGGGGCTTGTTCAGGGCCAGCCAGGGTCAGACCGCTATCGCCATCTGCAGCTAATCCACAGCAGGCTGATCAATGGGGGGGGGTGTCAGACCCTTAGGCAGGTAACGGAGAAGAGGCGGCGAGCAGGAGATGAAGGCAGGATCGACGGGGCGGGGGAGGATCAAAGACAGGCCGGTCCCAGACATCCAAACCTTAGCCCCCGTGTCGGGTCCGGGTCCGGGTCTGGGCCCTGGTCCGTTCCCGGCGGGGCAACGAGCCGCAGTGGGCCGGTGGATGTGTGTGTGTCTGTTAACGCCGGAGGATTGAACACAAGGGTGGCGTCTTGATTCATCTCTCATAAGTTCGCAGGCAGAACTGTTTCTATTTTCTCGTTTGTTCGTTCGGTTTTCTTTTTTTACGTCACAGCATCGAGTTCCTCATTCGGTCGGACACGATGCACCAATTCAGCAAGTTCACTCTTTGTGTAACCGGATAATATCACTGTTAAGTGATTGCCAGTTTGCTGTAATTGCTCCTAATGACTGTTTTCTGGTATTAACACAGACTCTCAATAAACCCGGCAGCCTCCTGCGGTACACAGGGTGTTACTGGCCACCACATGCCCCCGGACCCCCCCCGGCTCCGTGCCACGGAGAGATCCTCAGCTGTGCCATGAAGTCGATTTCGGACCGGTCGCGGTGACAAATTGACGACAACGGTGGGAGCAGATGATTCTGTGTGGTGGGTGTCGGGGGCCTGGCGGCGCAGATGAAGCGATGAAGCTCGATTTGAAACACAGGCTCCTCGCTTCTGTGGATTAACTCAATCTTGCTGCCGTGGCCACTGTTGTATAAACTGTCCTTCACAAGACGCCAAAAAATGCGAAGGTGCTTTAGATTGCGTCGCCAGCGGGGGCCGCCACCGTCGCCGTGCCGTTGACCCCCCCAGGGGGTATCAGCTCCGGGCGACTGTCGGCACATGGTCACGATGCAGCGGGTAGAACCTCCCGCCAACGTTCTCGGTTGGTTTACCCGATACTGGGCAGTTCTCTTTTCTTCCTCGTACATTTTATTTTTGAATTTTTCCTGCAATCGGCTGCTTTTAATTCCGGTTCGACCGGCATAAGGTGACCGAGGCATAATAGCAGGGCGGTGTCCGAAGTTTCTCCCCCGATCAATATACGGTGCACTGTATTTACCATCTGCCCCCTCCAAAAAAACCCCCAAACAAAAACGAAACGCCCGGATTGTCGTAGGACGTAAACTGTCACGTGGCGCTGCTCAGCCCACGGACACGAGGGCGGCAGAGGCGGCGGTGGCGGCGGCGGCGGCGGCAGCGGCGGCGGCGGCATTGGCATTGATGAGGCTATAACAATTAGTGAGTGTGTGAAATTTTAATTCACTGCTCAGTCGACGGTAAACAAAGGGCCGCCTGTTAGGGAGGGGGCGACGAATGAGACGCAGCGTCGCCGTCTGGGGCCAATGTGCTGCCGGTTCAACCGTTCAACTGTTAACTGACTGCTAACGCAGTCGGCGACCCACCCGGTCACCGACGCCGGTGCCCATCGCGGGGGGTCCGCGCCGTCCGGCGGCATCCACCCTCCGGACAACGCTTCCTGCCTGGGGACCACACACACTGGACATACCGGTGTTTCAAAAACTTCAGAACCCATAAGCTGTTCGGGAATTTTTTCTCAGTGTGGAAAAACATCAGCAGCTCCTGTCGACGACACCTGACGCGGGCGGGAAGTAAATCTAGGACGGATTGGGGGGGGGGGGGCATCATTGCTCTCCATGTTTGCTTTTCATTCTCAGTCTCCTGATCATATTCATGAAGAGGGCGGGGGGTGAGAGATGGATAAAGGAGCAAAGAGAGGAGTGGTTTCAGAGAGCGGCCTTAATCCCGTCCACACTGGGTTTGCTGTTTTCCTTCATCGCCAGCTCCCCCATCCTCCCTCCTCTTCTCCCGGCTCTTTTTTCCTTCTTTAAAGGATGGAAGTCTTCCATCTGAAATGAGCAAAGGCGCACAAGCAAATATTCAACCCCCCCTTCTCTCTAGTCTCTTGGGCCCCTTTAACCCCCCACTTCTCCCTCTCTCTCTCATTCTCACTTGCCCTCTCTCTCTCTCTCTCCCCCTCTCCCTCTCCCTCTCCCCCCTCATCTCTTTCACTCTCCTCCACGGTCCAGATTTGCTTGGAAATGAGTCACCCAACCACAAACCGCCCCATTTAAGAGGGAGGAGAAGGGGTGGGGGTGGGGGGTGGAGGGTGACTTGGAGAGGGAGATGGATTGAGTGAGAGTGGGCAAGAGGGATGGAAAGAGAGAGAGAGAGAGAGAGAGAGGGAGGCTGATGGCTGTTTTTCACTCAGCTGGTTTTGTTGATCAGTATCAACAGCCAAGGTCTGGATCCAATCAGCTCCCTGGATTCAGCCAAGCAGAATAAGACTAAAAATATATTTGGCAGTGCAAAGCACTGGTGCGCGCAAACACACACACACACACACACACACACACACACACACACACATCTATACAGTATCTAAAAAACATACACACGATGGCAGCATTGCAAATCCAGTTCATAATGCAGCACAGGCAGGATGTGAGAGCAAACACACTCACCAGGGTTTCGGATTATGACATAAATGTGCTGTTGCTCATACGTGGTCGTGCGTGTGTGTGTGTGTGCGTGTGTGTGTGTGTGTGCGTGCACCCCCCCCCATGCTCATGCATAATAGCTAGAATCTGCACTGAATTAATGAAGCCACAGACATGTAGGTGTGAGACATCACACTAATTACACCAGCAGCGCTGCAGCCTCGCCATCAATAATGTTCATTAAACTACTGAACCCACTCGAGTTGACGGCTCTGCGCGTGAGCGAGTGGTGGGTTGGCGTGGGCGAGCGAGCGAGCGGGTGAGCGAGTGCGTGAGCGAGCGAGCGAGCACGTGGTGGGTTGGCGCGGGCGTGCGAAAGTGACTCGATGTGAGGAAGCACCACAGTCGGTGACAGATCACCACCGATCTGCATTAATTGCTTTATATGGACGCGGCTGGTGATGGAGGCTATTTTTTCCTATTTCTTTATTCTTTCTATGGCCTCTGCAGGTTCAGAGTTTCCGTCGAGCTCAGAAGAAGCAGAAACACAGCGCGTCGTCCTGCTCGGGACCCGCAATTCGAACAATTCACAGCATAAAGCGACGGGCTCATTTGGAAAGAATCGAATTACCTCGACGCCTGAAAACGGCCCCGAGAGAAACACATTCACGCTGCCCTTGGCCGGGAGGGTTTTATTAAAACCATTACCGTGTTTGCACATTTTGTTTAGTTTGGCTTGGCTGTGCAGGTGGAGACGGCGCCATTAGAACTCCAAAAAGCCCCAGTCAGTGAGAGTCCAGCTCCAAGAGCCGGTCTGAGCTTGTGAGGGGAACATAGTGTGTTTCGTACGGCAGGACGCGTCCCGAAACTTCAGGGTCAGGGTGCATACCCCTCAGAACGGTCCGGTTAACATGCCGCGGTAAGAGCCCGGCGACCTCCGGCTTCGCGAGCTCTGCTACGCTTGTAATCAGACCGTGAGGAAACAAATGAACCATATTTATAAAAAAGAAAAGAAAAATGGAGCAAAGTAAACTTTGTTTGAAGGAAACAAACTGCAGGTGTGTTCACATCCTTAGGCGCAGATCTGGAATCAAACCTCTTATCCTTAATATTACAGGATAGCCTCTGTAATCACAGGCCACCTTGTGGGCCCAGTGGGTAGTAAGTGCTCATTTTGCAAAAAGCGATCGGGGTTTGATTAAATCAGACGAAGAACAGTCATGCACCACTCGACTGCAGTCTTCTACCTGTAATAAGATTTAAAGGATAATGGTGGAGCTGTGCCCCGCAGACGGTGACGGCCAAGCTCGACGGCACTACAAGACACCCGGTGATCCGGAGGTCACGGCGCTCGCCCTAATTATCCACCGCTCGGGGAGGGGGGGTCGCGGCCCACGTAACGATGTGGGAGAAGGTAGAATAAGAAAAAAACATGAAGATCTCCGAGCGGAGGAGACATTACACCTCGGGTTCTGTGTGTGTGTGTGTGTGTGTGTGTGTGTGGGGGGGGGGGGGGGTTACCTCGGTGCAGATAAGTAAAGATAAGTTTCCCAAGTGCTGTAACTGAAGACTAAAGGCCCAAAGGTTTCATACGAGCAACAACGGGGAAAAAAAGACGGTTAAAAGCACCGTTTTGATATTACAGTGTAACGTTGGTGGGTCATATAATACAAGGAGCGAATCTCTTCGAAGCCAAACACGACTCCTGGAAAAGCCTGAACTGGACTTTACTATCTGTGAATATTCAAATAAAGCTGAGGATCCTCTGGTTTACAGCGTCCAGGCTGAGCCCAGTCCTCGTTAATAACAGCTTGGGGCCTTTTAAAAGGCGCCCGTCGCTGTAGAGCTGGAACTTTGTTAATCGTCCCAGTTTTTACATGTAATGTGAGCCTCTCTCGGCCGATATCTGGATGAACATGTACCCGGGTCAATGTTGAGTCACGAGTATTTTTTAATTTTTTTTATCTTTGCAGTTTGTGGTTTACGACGGCGTTTTTTCTTGTTTTGTTTTGTTTTTTTTACAACTGTACAGTTAATCTGCACCGAGTAAAACTCCTGGCTGGAGTTTATTCCCTCTGAGGCCTCACATTCCTGTGGCGTTGTGTCAGAGTGGGATTCGTACTGTGTTTCTGAGCGGTGTGTGTGTGTGTGTGTGTGTGTGTGTGTGTAAGAAAAGCAGATCAACACCCCGGTTGTGTGCTAACACACACGTACGCTGTGAGGAGCTTTGTCAAAAACGAGTGATGTTCGTATTCTCTCTGGAGTTTTTTGTGAATATGGGGCTGTGATTTTTTACACACACTCATACACACTTTAGGCTGAGGGTGGTTATTAAGGTGAATGGAGCCAGAAGTGGGGGGGGCGTCGTCCGGGGAGTACGTGTATGTGTGTGTGTGTGTGTGTGTGTGTGTGTGTGTGTGCAGCAGCTGGATGCTAAATGAGTGTTGAGCTCGGAGGGGAAGGTGGAGAGGCACTCGGGAAACCTCCTGGAGTTCATAACCTCTGCAGGGGGGGGGACTTAATTACCCCAAGAGTGTGTGTGTGTGTGTACGTAGGTGTGTGTGGCCATGCGTGAGCATTTTGTAAGTTTGAATGTGTTTCCTGCAGAACCGAGTCAATGCGGATGAGCGCCCAAGGTGGGGGGGGCTGATGAGCCTGGGAGAGACGAATCCACCCATTTATCTCAGCTTCCATCCCTCCATTTATCCATCATGTATCCATCCACCCTCCACCCCCCGCCTCCCTCTCCTCCCCCTCTGTCTGTGCTCTTTAGTTTTCATCCCATCTGTTCACTCGGTGTCAGAAAGCATCCATTTAAAATCCCGGGCGTCTCGGAGGAGAGCGAACAGTGAGGAAGCTCAATGGGCCAAAAAAAAAAAAAAAGCCAAAAACAGGATGCTTAAAAAAGTCATTTCGACTTTTTCCTCCTTCTCCATTTCCATGTCTCCGGTTGTCTATGGTTTACATTTAACTTTTTCTTTCTTTCTTTCTTTCTTTCTTTCTTTCTTTCTTTCTTTCTTATCATATTATTTCCTCACCGACGAGGCAGCGGGGGGGTGGGGGGGGTTCCGGAGATGAAAAGCACCGGCTGGAACCCGTGATGAAGAGACAGAATCGAAGATGATGTAGGCAGGAAATTTCCTTCCCCCGCCGCAGCGGTGAGGGGTTTGCATGAGGAAATGATTGAGATCATCGTGGAAACTACGGTGCTCGGTAGCAGGAAGGCGGCGGCGGCGGCGGGGGGGGGGGTACGATTTTAGTTGTGGAGTAAATGTAGTGTGTGTGAATGTGTGTTTGTGCGAGTGCATGTTTGAAGAAGATCAGGGATAATCAGGGGTAATTGAATAGACAGTGCTGCTCAGGGTGTTTGTGTGTCTGCATGTGTGCAAGTTTGTGTCATCAGGGGTAATTAATCAGTTTGTGTGTGTGTGTGTGTGTGTGAGTGAGAGAGATGCACAGCTCACTGTGGCTGGGTTAGAGATGTGACACAGATACACACTGACGCCTTGTTCTGTCTAGTGGCTAATAGAGGCTTTTAAGGTTTGTGTGGTTGTGTGTGTGTGTGTGTGTGTGTGTGTGTGTGTGTGTGTGTGTGTGTGTGTGTGTGCGCGTGTGTGCGAGTGCATGCATAATTCTTCTTATCTGTGTGGTTGTGTGTGTGTGAATGGAGCGAGATTAAGAGCATTAATAATTTGTACAGTATGTGTGTGTGTGTGTGAGTGAATGTCTAACTGTGTGTCTGTGTGTAATGGGAGTGTGACTGATGATGTTTGCATGCAGGGGTGTGTGTGTGTGTGTGTGCGCGTTCATAGAGAAGATAGAGGAGAACTTGCACACAGAACATTGTTCATTACAGTGCAATAATTACTGCGCACACAGTGACATAAAACCAACTTAAAGCCCCATTAAACCAGGAATCATTTCTTCCTTAATGTGATCTATTTTATATATTTAAGTGGTAACAGATATTTCCGAACAGTCAACAAGAAGCCTCAAAGGTGTTGGGTAAATCTAGTTTTCGTCTCCTTCGTGAAAACAAGTCCTGCCGTCGGATCTGTGGAACCACTCGAACAGTGTGAATTAAAATTGGGGAATTCGCTCCGCTCGCCAGCGGCGCCGTTTACCTGCCTGGTAAACGGCGTCGTGGCTGTCGTCTTTTCCGGGGCGTTAACTTACACTTCTGCGCTAACTCTCACTAACGTCTGTGTGTCAAAGATGGAGTGGGACACCGGGGGAGATTAGCCTAGCTTAGCATAAAGACCTGATGGGGGGGGGGGCGAAGTTGGTTCTTTGCAACATCCCAACAAAAAAAACAAAACATGAAATGCCAAACTATTCTCCAACTATCTAGTCCCTCGGCTCGGCACGGTGATGTGATGGGGGGGGTCCTTTGACTGGAGACAAGTGGAAAGAGGAGTCGCAGTTTGCAGGATAAGATGATCATTAAAAGTGATGTTTGTAAGGAAGGTGACAGTTTTCCAGGTGCTTCAGACTTTCAGGATGCGTGTGTGGTTTTATACGTGGTTTAGTCAATGAGTGTGTTTGTTTTGGAGAAAATCTGTACCAGGTGATTATTTTTGGAACAACCAGACCTTTACCAGCTGAGTTTACACTGAAATAAAACGTCTCTTGGTCCCGTTAGCTGTTTAAATTGCACCTTACATCTAAAGGGCTTTTTTTTTTTTTTTCCAGAGTGTACTTACCGGGTCAGATTCTCATTCATGGTAAACGGCACCTTTAATGGCCGGAGATACGCTTCGCCGTATAGTCTGACTCAGGCGGACGCCAGGAGCTGCCGGGAAACGGCACCGCCGCTGAGCTTTGTCATCCATGAATAAATGCTAATCGGATTCGGTCGGATGTTAATCAGATGCCCTGCGCCGGACGCTGTGCCGCTACCTTTCCTTGTGCAGGGTCATCAGCTGGAAAGTCGTTACCCGTCATCGCCCTTACTGATGCACGCCCCCCCCCCCTCGGAGCCCCCAACCCCCCGGACGTGTCTCCGTCCTTACGCTTTTGTTTCTCCACCCGTCCGCTCAACATGAAAGCGCTGGTCGAATCCGGCGCACTCTGTCAAAGTCGGCCATGTGACGCTTGGCGTCGGCCTGCTGCGTTAGTAAAGAGGTTCCCCCTCACGTCCTCTCGCCGACCGTACGCCTGTGAGTTCCTGTCTGCGTTGCCTCTGGGCGCCGTTAACCCGCCGCGATAACATTTGGCCTCGGCCTCAGGTCGAACCCACCGACCTCCGCTTGCATCTGCTGTGATTACGAGCCTGCGCCTCCCGGACACAGCTCAGACACACGCTCGTGACTTGATTTTATTCAGTTTACTTGGTTTATGGCTCACAAAATAGACAAAAGCGCAGCGTGAGGCTGATTCTTCCTGAGTACGCATGTATACTATGTATATACTAAGAAAAACCAAACCAATGGTGTTTAAAGCACAGATGAGCAGCAAAAGCACCAGAATCAGCAAGAATTTTTCATCGTTTGTACGTAAGAACTGAGAGTCTCTGGTTTAAAATTGGTCAGACGGACACAAAACTTGCATCGAGTTAAGTGTAGACAAGTGGCGACAGCCTGCACTCACCCAGCTCAGTGTCTGGGTGCAAGTTATTTTCCATCCATTGTTCCCTCTTAGCAAACGCTAGCTAGGTATAGGTAGCTAGCTCTTAAAAAGCCGACGGCTCTAATCGCCAGTTAAAAACCGGAAGCATAGAAAAACCGACGTGGCCAACGAGCCAAAGTCGTTACTTAATGGCGCCCGGTTTCATTTTTCATTTTTCAGTCGGCAGAATCTCCGTGTGCACATCCGTTTTCCTACCGGGCTTCTGTGAATCCTCACAAAGTAAAACTGGCAATTACTTTTTTGTTTGTTTGTTTTTGCTCCTTCCACTTTTGTTGAATTCAACCATTTACATTCTTTTTGCCTCAGGAGCAGCACTGGTTTTAAAAAATAGCTTTTTATCAGCCAGTATTCCAGGTTGAAGGATTTCCCAGGTGCCGCGTGCGACGAGCAATTTTTAAAATTTTGTGGATTATTTGTGCAGGAACTTCGGAAGCGTTCCTCTAGGAGATGCTCCAGCCAAAGGCGCCGCTGACCTTTGTGGCAAAATCGAAAATTCTTGCATTTTGGGGAAAATGCAACCTTTAAAACTGATGTCATTTGCCATAGGAGTTGCTTGGATTTCCTTAAAAACACACACACACACACACACACACACCGTTCTACAAGTAATTGAATAAATCCAGCAACTTTCCAGACACGTTATGAACCGAGAGGGATCCGGAAGCTCATGAGAGGAAATGCTGTTCAATAACACGGTAAAAATGATATACTTCATGTCTCTGGCGCTTGTCGAAGTGGAATCCAATACAATAAAAATGAATATTTTATTTACTGCAAAGAAAAAGTGAAGAGCACTCTTCTGTCTGAGGAGGGAGTCAGATGTTTGATGGTTCCTACTCCCGGGCACATTTTTACGTCTCGTCCTTGACCAGAGCAGCTTTTAAGGAGAATTCCCAGCGCGGAGCTTCTGCGGTTACTGCCCCCGTCGTCGTTACACGACCGTTAAAGCAGGTCGCCGTGTGTTTTTATGGGCCCGGATTCGGCTCTGGGGGCCGAGCGAGGAGAGACAAAAGATTATCATCTAGGTAGGACTGATGACTGTTTTCCTCTCCTCCCCTCTGTCTCTCTGTCTCTCTCTCTCTCCCCCTTGCTCCTCTGTCTCGCTCCACCCTTCTAACTCTTTCCACCTTGCCTGCCCACATCCCAAATCTTCTCATTTCGATTATCCCCACCGCCGCGAATGTAACTGAGTAGAAATAGATAGTTTTCCTGGCTCTCTCTCTCTCTCTCTCTCTCTCCCTCACTCTCTCCCTCTCTCTAATCTTCTCCATGTACATGACACTAATACAGAGACTGATATAAGCTCCCTTGCCTCTCTCTATGACATTTATCACCGTGCCTCTTAATGCAGGCAGGCTGCCGCTGTTGATGAGAAATCAGGATGACAAGCATGGCCTATTTTCTTGCTAACGATAGTCTTGACTTTATTTATTTATTTCCACTTTTTTTTGTGGGGGGGGGGTGTTATGTTCAGAGAACAGTTTTTACTAAAGCATTTCATAAGGCGGTTGACAAAGATTTGACACTGACGTTTATCACACATCTGGCACATTTTTGTCGGAGCTGATCTTGGAGCCATTAGTGTTTTAGGAATGAGTGATGTCAGCATGCCCGGAGAAAACTTTAGAAAAAAAAAAAAAAGTGTGTTTTTCTGCAGATTTATTTTTAGGATTTCCAAGAGGCATTAAACAAGCTGAACTCGTGCGCCATGACATGTTGAGCCCAGTGATATGGAGACTTGTACCCATTTACCATGCTCGGCTGAGTGTGCCTGTTGGATGGGGGATAGTAGCAGAAATTGTGTGTCGCACGGGTTTTTGTCCCGACATTATACACAATCATGTCACACCTGAAACTTACCAGTCGAGAAACGGTCACGTACCAAAGGAATAAATGGACGATTTGGGAAATACTTTTATTCCCTCTAATGCGGTGAGGGAAATGGGAAGATCGGTATCAGGCTCGCGGCTCGTGCACGACTGTACGACTATGGAGCCGGAGCCAGGAGGCGATTAGTTTAGCTTATCACGGAGACTTGAAGCATGAGGGAAACCGCATAGCCCGGCGCGGTGACTTACGGTCTCTGGCGACCTGGCAACCTCTCCCCCCTGTGATGATAAGACTCCTGGAAATTACGGCACCTGTCCGCGTGAGATTGGTATCAGTCCTCTCAACCAGCTGCGGGCAAGAAAGTGAAAAAGCCTACGATCAAAATGTTGAACTATTCACTTTAGTTCTTCTCCGATCGAAGATACAGATCGTTTATTAGAAAAAGCAGAAAAAATGCTAGACAACCAGAGCAAGAGCTGGGTTTTCTCTCTGGCTCCGGTCAACACCAGGCCAATAGCTCCGCCGGGGCCCGTTGATCCTCGAGTTCGATCGAGGGCCAGTCATCTCCTCCGCGGCTCCTGGTGCCGGATCCATCCCACTTTTTCTTCGGCCAATCTCAAACACCATCACTTACTTTGAGTTGGATTATGTCAAGTTCAAGTCGAAATCACAGCCTCAATTTATGGTCCCGAGTAGGTGGCGGCCAATACCCTGGTCACCATTCACCGAACAGGTAGCGGCTACCTGGGCCGTCGTTTTCAGGTATTTTTCTCTTGGTGTCTTCCTGCCTTTGTTTCGGATTTTACTTTGGAGAAAGGTGAAGCTAATTGTGGGGAGCAGTGAAGTTAAGATAAAATGCCCCCCCCCCCCCCAAAAAAAAAAATACACACACTTTAATGGCTGCAGGCAGTTTTAGCTGCATCCATCACGTCGGACCCATTCAACTGGAGACAGCTGCCCTCCAGTCGTCACAGTGGCAACAGAGTTCCCATAAACAAGATCATTTCTGTCTAAACGTCGGCCCCCGCGCCTCGTTTCCGGACTCCGGGAGAAGATTAGAGTGATAATCAAGCTGCTCCCACATGTGACCCAGTATTTATTGAAAAATGAACATGCCAACTCTAATGGACCTTTGTAGGAAAAGTGTTCTTTATAGCCTTTACAGAATAATAGGTTTTAAAGTACTTGATTAACAGAAAGACGACAGCCACCAAAGACCTTCCACAAAAGGCCATTATTTAGCTGTCTCTCACTCAGGCACTTGATAAATGCCGGTAATGCCTGAAATATAAATGGCACAATAAATATAAATAACATTCTTGGCCTGTGCGTTATGTTCCCATGCCAGTCTGTAAGTTTGCGGAGGGGAGGAAACTAGGACAGGGAAAGTTGGATTCGTCATCCTTAATGCCTTCTGTCACTTCAGTTGGATATCACCAGACACTGTCCCCCGATTTAGACATCATATCCTGTCCCAGGAGCCCCGCCTCATTTGCCCGACCCGTCTGTCTCACCCTGGCATCACCCTGCGGCGGTCCCCAGGTGAGACCGGCGCCCGAGAGCGTTTGAAAAAGCCGAACCGAGGTCGCTCCTCTCTGCTCTGCCCCTCTCTGCCAAAAAAAAGAAGAAGAGAAAGACAACTCCTGCTTTTCTCTCCTCTCCTTCAATTCATCTCCTCGCTTCTACTTTTTTCCCCCCTCGTTCTTTCTCAGAAGGAACAATTCGTATAAATCGCCGGCTCACTTAAAGCAACCCCCCCCCCAAACACACACACACACACACACACACACACTGGTTTTGTTAGCATAACTCATACTTGTCAGCGACAGACAGATCATTATTTGATGTCCAACATGATTTCGCTGGAAGGAAAGAAATAAAAAAAAGGAAAAAAGAAAAATGTCATTGCCTCGCTGGTGCTGCCCTGGCTCGTAACCCCATGCGGTGCTCATTTCAACCGGGCTCAGATTGTTTGATTGGCATTCGTCGCCGTGTTTGCCAGGAGTGCTGGCAGAACCTCGCTGTTATTTGCATAAAACAGGAAGGGGTCCGAGTCCCCCGCCGTTCCGCGTTCCGCCGCCCTCGCCGCCGCACCCCCAAAGAGGGGGAAAAAAAAAAATAATAATCAGCATGCGGTTCACAGCGAGGAAAAAAAAAAAGAAGAAGGAAAAATTAGCTCGCCTTGTGCAGCTCTGCACTGCAGGCACAATGCTTCTCCTCGCCCGGTATGACACTTTCTTTTCTCCTCTTTTTAGCCCAGTGTGAATCCACTCACACAAATCCTACACTATCTGAGCCAGACCTCTTTCCTCTCTCATATCCCTGCAGAGAATCCTCTTAGAAACGTCCTGGCACGAGTCTCGCTCCGCGGTGGGAACCTTTTACCTTTGTGCGCCGCAGATCGGCGAGATCTTGGACTCGGTCCCGGGCCGACAGCAGGCGTTCGCTCCGCCCCGTGGCTTCGACTAGCTGACCGATAAAGAGAGGCACGGAGGGGAGGAAGAGGATGGGAGGGCCGGAGGGAGGGGAGGGAGGAGAGGGACGGGGAGTGGGTAGAATGGGAGGGGTGGCGGGGGGCTCGTGGGATGCCGAACGCCGCGGCAGCTTCCGGGCCTGACTGTGGGCTCATTTCCACTGACCCTCTTCCAATAACCCCTCTGCCCGTCTGTCCTGTGTGTCTGTCTCTGTATGTCTGTGCGGTTCTACTGGGTCGATACCTCTAACCCATGGCAAAGAAAAAGAAATCATATATATCGGCACACGGCACAAAACGAAAAACCCACTGTTTTTCTTTTTGCCGATGCCGTGATCCCCCATCTCTCGTTTTAGTTTCGATCTCCGGCTGAAAACAAGAGTGGGGAGGCAAACGTGGCTCACACCAACGCCAAGCGTAGTGCAAAGGAGCGGTACAGTAGCAAAGGCCTTTCCCCCAGCTGGAGAAGGGCTTGAGGGCGGGGGGGCGGCGGGCGGGCGGGCGGCCGGGGGGGGCGGCACAGAAAAAAGCCCCTCAAGTGCCAGCAGCTGGACAGACGTGTGGTTAGAGCAAAAATGACTGCAAAACGCAGCGCAATGAGCCGCTGGGAGAGAGTGAATGAGTCCCATTCAGCCTGATCCCAGCAATGACTGACTGCACTCTAACCGAGGGATTACACTGAGAAGAACATTACTACACACTTGTAAGAGGATTGTAACACGTAGAAGAAGAGACACTACTACTATCACTACAGCACACTTACAACACAAGAAGAACTGTGAACACCTCCTCCAAAACTTAGCGAGACTTCCTTAAAAAACCAGCCTTCCCTTTTTTTTTTTTTCTTTTCCTCCACCCATTTTTCCACCCCTCCTTCCAACCCCTCCATCCCCCTCTGCAGAAGCCTTGGAGAATCCGCCCAGCGCCGGCGTCGTGGCGGTCGCCGTGGTCGGCTCCCTCCTGGCCCTGCTTTTGGGCATCGCGCTCGTTGCCGTTCTCCTGACCCGCAGCCGCCGGCAGCAGAGGCGGGGCTACCCCGGCGGCGGGGACTCCATCGCGACGGGCAGCGGCGGGAGCAACGGCGCGGACTACGGCAACAAGGCCCGCCTGCTTTTCGGCGGGAGCGGCAGCGGCAACAGCAAGAACGGGACCGGGGCGAACAACAACGGGCCCATCTACACGTATCGGGAGGGCTGCGACGCCACGGGCACCCTGACGGAGAAGGCCAACGACTACCACCACCACCACCTCCACCGCTCCTCCACAGGCAACCCCCCCTCCGCCCACGACATCCTCCTCAGCGGCGAGATGGGCGAAGCCGAGAGGAGGAAGTTCGACCTGGATGACAGCATGGAGGACGAAGAGGAACAATACGATAGGTTCGGGGGCGTCGGGGGAGGCGGGAACATACTGCCCCCGGCCTATCACGTCCGCAGGGGCCACGGCGGCGAAGAGGAAATGGACGTGTACCTCGACGACGACATGGAGTCTCAGAGAGACGGCTCTGTCATTTCCCGGACTGCCATATACGTCTGAGGACGGAAGGAGAGGAAGGAAACGATGAGGGCTGAAAATAGGGGAAGGAGATGTGGCGGAGGAAGCGGGGGGGGTGGTGAGAGCCAGCCCCTCCCCCCTTCGCCGCCAAGTAAATCGACATCGCCTCCATCAGCTAAACGCCGACCTGCTTAACATTCAATCTGATTAAATGCCGTCAGTTATATCCTCTCTGCTTAACTGTGACTGTACCATTTTATAAAAAAAAGAGGATTCAAAGAAAAATAATAAAAAGGAAAGAGAAAGTCAAAACGAAGTTGTTGTGACGTTGACGAAGTCAAAGTTGTGGCGGCGATAGTTCGCTGTGGCTGAGTATGTGACTGTGTTTAACCGTGTCATGGACAGATTTTCTTTTCTGTGTCAGTCAAATATGACAAAAACCGAAAAAACGAAAAAAAAAAACTTACTGCAAAGAGCAAAGGAAAACCACAGCAACTCCGACGCGACGCTGCTACTCGCTACATTCTCGTTTCTTCAGCTTTGCAAGTGTGTGACCATGTGCCGAGTGACTTCATTGTTTGTATTTTATACCTTTCAAGAAAACGTAACCTGCAAAGCCGCAATGACAATAACCACTGTTCCAGAATCGCCACGTTCGAAAGAAAACCGCCTTCCTGTTTCAAAATGAAAGGATTAAAAAATAAACCAAACAAAAACAAACCAAACGAACCTTCGTCCTCCTGTTGAACTCCTCCTCGGTGACGGCGCCGCTGCGGACACCGGCTCCTCCGAGACGCCCGACGCCGCATCATTTCGGAAACTTTAGAACGAGGCCGCACTCGTCTTCCCGGCAACTACCGTGGAGTTTATCCGTTCATCCCGGCGACGGCATTTTTCCCGGGGCTCACAGTGACACCCCCCCGAACAAACACACACACACACACACACACACACACACACACACACACACACACACACACACACACACCCCCCCCGTGACACCACCTGGTTCCCCTGATGGGTGCAGCTGAAGCGAGGCCACTTAAACTGAATGACATAACAGACCCAACAGTGTGTGCTAATGTGTGGCTGGCTGTGGTGTTAATGATGTGCATCATCTATATATTGGGCGCCGTGTCACTATAGCACAATTGTTGTTATTGTTGTTGTTGTAGATGTCGTCGTCGTTCTTACTGTTGTGTAATAGTGTTGATCTCGCTGAGGAAGAGACGCACCGGGAGCCTTTGGGCGGGGGGGGTGGGGGGTGGGGGGTTGGGGGGTCTCACACGGTTCCACACTGGGTCGGTAACGACTCTAACGGGTAAAAAAAAGAAAAAGAAAAAAAGAAGTTGTGCTTTCCTTTGTTTGCAACTTTATTTTCCCCGTTTCCTCTTCACGCCTCCACTCACTTGCACTACCTTTCCTCCTCCTCTGCCACCCTCTCCTCTGCCTTCGTCTGTCTCGAGTCTTCCTCCCCCTCGGTTCGTACCCCCCCCGCCCCCCATTCCGTGCCTCCTTTACTTTCATCAGGGCCGGTTTTCTCGATGAGCGCCGTAATGACCGCGTGCAGGCCGAAGGGGATAACTCGTATTTATATTCCCTATCTGGGTCGCGTTCGACGAGGTAAAACATCCACCGGCTCCCGTGTTTCAGTGTATTCATTATCCTGCAGAATGTTCTTGGGGCTACGTAACAGATAAATCCATGCTCTGTATTCTGATCGGACGGGGGGACACGGCCCAAGAGACATTTCAGGACAGGGTCTCGGGCCGAACCAGTTCTCCAACCCCAGAATCTCTGTGTCCTGTTGGCCGAGGCCAAAGGTGGACGCCAGACTTTTTGTGTTTAGTTTGTCTTCTTTCACTAAAGCCGAGACTTGAGAAACTGCCACACTGTCCAAGAGAGCTCATTAAACATGCAAAACCCAGTCTGGAAAAGTTGCATTTTTTAATTTTAATCACTCGGAGACCCTGTGCTTAAATTAAATTTCTTATTAGAATGGATTTTTTTTTTTCTGCTGATGCATAACAAGAGTTTGGAACTGAGACATTGCTCTGTTTCTGGAACACATTTGCCTTATTGGTTTCCATCTTTCTTATTTTTTATTTGTCAGAGTAGCAAAAGGGCAGTTTTTTAATTATTATTATTATTTTTTTTTTAATTAAACTGGTGAATTATACAACTTTTTATTCTCGGAATGGTCATGAGGTGAAATATGGAGGCTCTGCAACGTAGGAAACGTTTAAACAAATAAATAGATAAACAAGGACGGCGTTTAGGAGTGACGGGAGCGAACTCGAGCGGGGCCGCATGCTTCGGCCTAGCGCCGAGCACATCGTCCCCTCGTCAGTCTCGCTGCGTCACGTCGCGATCACACGCGCTCTGTTTCTCCGGACACGTGCCGTGCCGCGCCGTGCCGCGCCGAGCCGCGCCACGGCCCTGCGATCTGCCTTGGCGGCCTCCCTCCCCTCTTGCAGCCGAGGGCCCTGTGAGTTAAATCGAAAACCGCGGCTGTTGCGCCACAAAAATTTTTTTTTTCTTTTTTAATACGATCTCAGCTGGTTTCATTTAAAGAGCGTTCTGAAGGTTGCAAATGTCAACACTAATAATATTTATGAGAAAGAATCTGATAAGGGAAATGTCAAAGGAACGTGATGATCTTCAGCACGAGAAACATCAGTGCACTTTGAGATGGTAAAAAAAAAATGATCTCAACATCATATCACAGGTCCCATCTCATTTTATTTGCTCGGTTTTCGTTACGGAGTAAGAATATAAGGTGACGATAATTGAGATGTTGTCACCCAAAAATGAATTATAACTTCTCCTCTGTCGGGCGTTTGAGATTTGAAATTCAAAACCTCAGTCGATTGATTTTCTTGTGTTGAAGCAAAAGCCCCTTCGCAGCTACCCCCCCCCCCCAACCCCCGACCCCCCCACGAGTCCTGAGCAGGTCCCTCCTTGTTGATCGTTGTCAAACATTATACACTGTGCAGTCTGTTACTCTGTGAACGAGACGGTTATATCTGCTGTTACAGTCTATTTCAGTGGAGACATTCGATCCCATTTCACGGTGCATTCGGACGAGTTGCCAATTAATCTCTAAGTGAGCGAGAAGCAGCCATACTGTGACTGTTCTGTTGCCGCACGAGTCACATGCAGTAGAAATTGTTTATTGTGTCACTGCAGTAAAAGTTTGGTTTCAAGTATTGAAGTGTCTTGTCAGCTCCGCAGGGTACATGCATGATCCAAGATCCAGGATTTTAAAACATGTTTAATTGAACTTTTTTTTAAATTATTATTCACATTTTGAACCTGCGTTTTAAAGCAGCTCACAATGATATGTTTTTCTTTTGTTTTTAAAAACGGGATGTTAATGATCATCAGCCCTAGAATGAAATCCCTGGCTCCTCGGAGGCGCCGGGTTTCATCCCGTGCTGACTTCCCCTCTCTTCGACCGCCGCCCGCCTCAGCGCGTTTTTTTTTTTTTTTTTTATCGAGGGGGTTTCTCTCGGCGCCACAGTTCTGAACAGTCGACTATGATCGCAGCTTTGGCGCCTAATTAGTTCCAGAGTCTTGTAACGTGCATGTACCCTCAGCGAGGAAGCTCATCGTTAGTCATAACTTTTGTTTTTGCACAACCCATTTTCAATAAATTCAAAAAATAAAAATAAAAAAATAAAAAACCTTCCTGAAACAATTCTCTGTGGAAAACTGATAATTAATTAAGCAGAGCCGTGTTATCGGTCTATAAATACCAGACTCCCACTAATTTCCCTTTCCTCAGCGAGTTTCACAAGCAGGGGGCAGGACCATGCACCTGCTTCGCCCCCTCCGCCGATCAGCCGCCGATCCGCCGCGGGACCTCTCTCCAGCTTCCGATGTTTCTGGGGAGTCCAGATCCCAATGCGGGTCAGACCACCTCCGGATTTGGTCCCTGATCCCGTTGCAGTCTGAAGGCATTGTTTGCCCCTCGTATCAGCACGTTTCTCATCCGGGCCCAGACCACATTTTTATACCAGACTCAAGTGGAGTGAAAATAGTGTCCTCACTCCAAAAAAGCCTCTACAAACCGGCAAAACTGGGTTTGTAATCTGTAGAAATGTGATGCCAGAGAAAAGACAAAAAAAAAATCAGTAAATGGACTAAAGACAATGACTTAATAAGAAAAAACAAGGTTCATTATGCAACAGTATCTGACCTTAAAAACTAGTAAAGACCTATAGGCAGCTACAGGCAGAGAAGCTTCAAGGAATTCACGATGCTTGATCCTTTTCGTGAGCTCACCGTAGGAGCTTGTAGATAAACGGGGAGCACGGAGCAACATCTGAGAGCTCAGAGGAATTCCTCGGATCCTTTATGTCGAGGAACGTCTCGCGAAGGCCAGGACGCAAACTTGAAACTAATCTAAGCATCTTAATGAGAGGGCGCTCAGCAGGATGATTCATCTTTGATGAGGGTAAATACGATTTAATCGGCCTAAAAGAAGGTAACATGGCGTTCTCGAGCAGCGGGTGAAACAGACTGTCCAGGCAGCCCGTCCAGTGACTTGGTAATGGGGTCATGCTGGTTACAAGCCTCTGATCTTTAGCCTGCAGCTCCGTCTAACGCGCCATGTGCTTTGGGAGTTGGGGGGGGGGTCGGTCCCAAACGCAACCCCCGGAAAGTCTTGTCCTTGCATCTGTGCATTCGGCATCCATGCTAAGCAGAGGATGCTGTAACAGGTCACTTGGCTCTGTAAGAGGGAAAGATTTCAGAGCGTGGGTGGGTGGGTTGGGGTGGGGGTGAGGGTGGGTGAGGGGGAGTAGGGTGAGGGTGGTAGCTCTTTGCCCCCCCCGGGGAATACCAAATAGGCCAGCAGGCGAGAAGGGAAGACTTTTTCCTTCTCACATCAGAGAGATGGAGTTGAAAAAGAACCGAGGCGGAGCAGAGACCGAAGCCTCGGACCGCGCCGCGAGGATGAGAAGCCACCGCCGTCTTTTTCTTTTCTCTCTTTCTTCGTGAAAACCACCTGAGACCCGAGAGCGTTTGAAAAACTGTCAATTATTCACCGTCGAGCCCGAAGTCGGAGACGGGCGAATTTGTTAGAGAGATCGGCGGGACCGGGTTTAAAGCCCCTGTCACTGGAAGCCGGGGGTGGGAAGGCAGCCCTCAGAAGATTGGGGGGGGGGTGGTTGAGTGCCGTGCCACCCCCCCATCTCTCATACGCCGATTGGCCGCTTCCGCCCGGCGATAGCTGACAGTCCTTTACAACCAGGCCAATTAGAGGAAGAAAAGGCCGTCCTGTTTAGCTCCCTTCAGCGCGGTCTACCGGTGAAAGATCTTTTTAATTGTAAAGAAATGTTCAGCAGCCTCCAGGGACCCTGAGCAGGGGCGGAATCGTATGGATCCTCCTCTTTCCCCTTTTTTTCCCCTTCTTTTTTCATATTCCCTCTCTCTTTTGCCTCAGCTTTAGCACCCAGCACAAGCTGTTCTCTCTATGTTTAATTCAGCAGAAGGCATGAAAGTGTTCCGCATTATCTCCCTGCCTCGCGCCGAAGGAGGAGGAGGAGGAGGAGGAGGAGGAGATGGAAACGGAGAGGGAGAGGGAGAAAAGGGAGAGAGGGGGAAGAACGGGCCTATTAGTTACTGAGTCCGGCTTTTGTTACTAATCCAGTTAGAGCCGGGCCTCTGCCAGGCCAGCTGAGACCCCGCGGATGTGGGTGAAGTTTCCTCCTGCCGGCGCCGGTTAGGAGATGTCTCATTGTGCTCTGCAGCCAATTTACTTAACGCAGCCCGGCCCCCCGTCCTCCTCCTGCTCCTCCTGATGCCGTCCTCCTCTCCCACTGTGTTGCTCCTGCAGTCTTCTGTGCTATACTCAGAGATGCGATTCGTCACAGGCCCTATTTTCATTCGTTTATTTGTTTGTTTGTTTCGGTCCAGGTTATTTCTGATGTTTTTTTTTGGGGGGGGGGCGTGTTGGTGTGAATGGCCAATCAGTTTCGAATGGATGTCTGTGGAGGTTCAGGATGGAGGCACAAGAACATTTTAGATGAAGTCTTCTCGTTGCCTTTTCTCTGATTTTTTTTCAGCTATCTCCCCTTGAAGCAGATGTTCACAACCATTTTTTTTTAGTCTGACTAAGCCTGGTACCCTTCATCCACACCACCAATAACGTCACTAATGGCCTTTAAGCAGGGCATTGCGGGGATCTTTGAATTGTGGACATTTATATATTCAGGTTTGCATTCTTCTACAGCTCGGAGAGGAAAAAAATAAGAGGTTGTGACCATAACACCCAGATGGAAATGGCTTTTCTAACTACTTCCTGTGCTCGTCTCGTAACCACCTCGTACGCTCAGTTTCCCTTGATGCAGCCGGTGTGTTTTAGCTAGCCTTGTTTACTCAGTAAAAAATAAATTAGTCACATCAGTTGTTGATTCTATTGTTCTCCTAATCACAGATGTGTGGATATGGTTTATTTATGTCTCAGTCTTTCTCATAATAAGCTGAGCTTCTCCGCCATCTTTCCCGTTTCTGTGGGTCGGTTGAAACGGAAGAAATCCGAACCGGAAAAACTTGGGTTCAAAGCCGTGAACACGACTTTGACTCATCGTCACCTTTCAAACAAGTGTTTCAAGTAGATACGGTGAAGTTGTTAGCAAACGCTTGCCTATTTTTTACATTTTCAGCAGACAAAAAGCAGCATCGACATTGATTTGGAGCCGTGTTTCTGGCTGTTACTTTCCAGCGGTTGACTCTTTGCCCAACCAGACGGAGGCCGGGGAAGCGCTTGCAGCACTGTCTCCCATTTTGCTCCGGGTTTGTCTGTGTAACAGTCGGGTCCCGAAACTGAGGCCCGCAAAAGATTTTAGTTTGATTCCAGTGTTTCGATGTTTTTAAAACTTTTATACTCTTTAAAAAGCCTTATCTGAAAATCCATGTTAGGGCGATCGTATTTTGAGAAGTATTATTCCTGGCTCACCAAACTTTTGTGGGATCGAGAGCGAATGTTTCATCCGTCTGACTGACCATAAAAAGTTTGTACTGCACGTCTATTGGTTTCCTATAAAGCCCTAGATATGGGCAAAAGAGTGATGCTGAGGGTTTTATAGATGCGTACCAATCATTATTTTCAAATCAAATAGAATCTTTTATTCATTTTTCCAATATTTGCCTCTAGTGGACATGAGGATACTCTGAATGAAATAAGCCGCGGTGACGTCACCACGTCACCCTCAAAGGACCCGAATGGTGTGAGTGTGAGGACCATAGAAAGATGCATGCAATTTATTTGATGTCTGGTTATCAAGGGTACAAAGTGCCAATGTCCTTTCATTTCTCCTTCATTCAACAATACATTTGAGAGACATATATAGAAACACGGCTTTTTTGTTTTGTTTTTTTCTTTCCCTCAGCATCTTTCTGCATCATAGCGGCGGCGACAAATGAAGGATAAACATGTTTTCAGTATGTTCCTTGGGATATGGGGCATTCAAGATGGAAATTGTGTTTTCCTGTAAGCTCCCGGATATTCAAAAACAAGCGAAGTATTTTTGATAAAAATCTTGGTATAAGGGGAAAATAAGAGGTATTCTAAATGGCCCACTCAAGCTCCAGTGGGAGTATCTAAATCTGCTTCCACAAAAAAAGGGTTTTGGCTGTGTTTGTACAAAATTAATAAAACATTGTATTTTCAGAAAAATAATGATTGTGGCGCCCTCAATATCACTCTTGTTTAGGAATTTTGCTCTTTTTCCGCAATCCAGGGCCTCATAAAAGTAAAGTGGCATGCAGAACAGGCTTTTAATGGTTTTGATAAACAGAAAATCATGTTTGTCTTCCCTTTGCGCAAAGTTTGGTGAGGCCAGGAATAATATTTGTCAAGATATTAATGCCCAGGCATGGTTTCCCTGATAAGGCTTTTTTGAAGCTATGAAAATCAAATAATATCACGGGCTGAAAAAAAGAAAAGAAAAAAACCTCATGATATGGACGAGGTTTGAACAAAACCTGAAACGGTTCTGCAACAGCCTTATCTGATTTGACTCGGAATGAGCCAAGAACATAGTTACAGAGGCTGCGGTTCTTTTTGGAGCCCAAAGGCAGAAACAAAGGGATGGATGTGGACGGTGAGTTTGATTAGAATAGCGCTGGTAAAGGTTGTTTGGGGGGGTTGGCAGGAGAGGGGCAGGCTGACAAGTGAGACGAGTGGCGGGGACTGGCGGCGGCAAATGGCCGGCTGAAGCGGCGTGGGCAGATGAGACAGCTTCGGTGGAGCGCCGGGCGCCGGGGATCCCGGGCGGGCGAGAAAAACCGTCACCGTGCGGCGCGAGGAAGGGAAGGGGGGGGAACCCCTGGCGTCCACCTTACTGAGCGGCCGGGGGGGCGGGCAGCACCGGGGGGGGGGTCAGTCTGGCGACGGGCTGGTGGAGGATTCCATCTGGTGGATTCCATCTGAATCAAGAGGCTCTTTGATGTTTCGGCTTGTGCAGGAAAACACTTTTTATTTCATGTCACTTCTGGCAACGCTTTATGGTGGTTCAGGATGTTAATGCAGGAGCAGCTCGCCTCACACGGCTTTTGAATAAATCTAGTGGTCCAGGGTCATATTTCCTCCCTCTCTCCTCTGACCTCTACCTTCACCACCATTATTCTCACACCGTCACACTTTTATTCCTCCTGTAACCTTGCTGGTGGTTTTTCTTGTTTGTCCCAGCTGGACAGCTGTTGAACTGTCTCGAATCGAGTCCAAGTCAAGTGACGAGCACCTCGTGGCTGTAACTAAGAACGATATTCTGTATTTAACATGTCAGATATTCATCTTCTGAACTACAAAATGTCAAAGAATACTGACGAAGGACCTTTAAAAAATTCTGAGAGACCGTAAGCGGCGTCTTGAAATTGTCAGTCAGAGCTGTTCAGTTACAAAATGACAGACAACGCATAAATCAGCAAACGCTCACGACCGAGCAGCTGGAACCGGCCAATATTTGACGCTTCTGTGTGATTAAATGGCTCAAACGTTCAAAGTTTTAAATCAAAATTGCTGGAGCAAATACTCAACTAATTGTGACAGTTCTAGTCCAAGGTCTGCATCTCTGCTTGGTTGAAACTTGGGGCGATAGAAAAGCAATTTTTCAGATGCACAATCTTGAAATTTTGGACGGAAAAAACAAAACAAAAACACAACTCTACAAAACATAAAAAAAAAAAAAAAAAAATATATATATATATATATATATATATATATATATATATATATATACAAAAAATGGCAAATTCAGCTTTTCCCTGTTGTAATAACATCTGAAAGTCTAAAGAACTCATTACTATTCTATAACTTGACAAACACTTCTCTCTTTACAAAGCAAGACTCACTGTGCCTGCGGCAGAGAGAGGAGGTGTTTAAAGGGGCGATCTGTGAGTTTTTGTTTCCGCAGCCGTAGGGGTTCTTTGCCGTGGAGCCGCCAGTGGCGATGGTCACTCACCGAGAAACTTCGGCTGCCAACCGCCATCGACAAAACAAGAGGTCAGCTCACGTCCTCCGAGCAGAGCTACCTCCTCATCCCGCGATGGCGGACTGAGGCCGGACCGGACGCTACAGCGACTCCCCATCACGAAGGGGTGGCGCCAGGGCTGCGTCACTCTCTGCCGCTTGAGAACGCTCGGAGGAAAAGAACTGCTGCTTTACAACATAAATTCGACCCGATTTTTAAAAAGTCCTTGAAAGTGTCTGCCTTCTGAAGCACGTTCACCGAGGCCTTTCAGCGTTTTCCCGACAACGGCACAGGCGGCCTCGACGATACTCGATTCTCCGTAAATAAGACGCATCAGCCCGATCCGGGGAGAGGCCCCCGGTTCTCTGAGACGGAGTCTGTCAGAGGATCAACGCCGAGACCGGGGCTATGGATTTGTTTCCGTACAGCGGAGGTTTGAAATTATTCTGCCAATACTCCGTGGCAGGAGTAAACACCGGGGCTCGTCTAATTTAATTTTTTCTGCGTCGGGCCCCTTGATTGACCCTTGTTTGCGCCGTGTCGACGGGGCCGATGCGTTCTTCGTTTCTGACGCCTTCAAATCCATCGTATTCGAAAAACCCGGTCGCGACATAGGAGCGAGGTCGTTCTCTCTCGGGGAGGCCTCTACTTATCCGGGCGTCCATCGGGCCTGTCGGCTCATTAGCCTTGAAACAGGCGGGACATCCCCAACGCCTTTTGTCAGAGAACAACTTTTGCGGTGGAACGCGGTCGACGCTCGTCCAAACGGAGCACGTGCGAGCCGTGACTCGCTTTTGAGTCACGGCTCGTGGAACCGCCTGAAAACAAGTGATTTTCTACCCCCACCGGCGGCTCTTTTTTTTCCCCTCCTCTTCCTCTTCTCTCCTACCAATGAAAATCCACCTTTGTGAATGTTTACGAGATTATAACACTTACCAAGACAGATGTTTCGTTTTTTCCTTTTTCTCTTTTTCCGTTCAAAGCCTTTTCTGTTGGACGGCAGCCCAGCCTCCGCTGTCCCCGGTTCTTTTAAGAAGGAAAATCCCACCTTCTAACCGCTTCAACATCCGGCGCCTCCACCTCTCTGACAGAACAGCAGACGGGAGGCAAGCGTTGAGGGTGCGTTTCCCGTCGACCAAAGGCTTAGTCCCCAAACCGCAGCCTCAAACGGCTTTGGAGAATGTGCCTCTTCCCCTGAAATGGACGACAAAGTAACCTAAAGAGAAGCTCAAGGCTTTGAAAGTCTTGTCGATGACTGTTGAGTCAGAGTATTTCAGTGCTCGGGTACTGATTCCATTTTAGACTTATTTTGTGCAAGGGAAGGAAAAAACAAACAAATCCCACTTTAGATTTACCCTTTAGTGCTTAAGTACAGTACATTCAACCTGTGAGCGTGTTATCATTTTGCCTGCCAAGCAACTAAATGACCTGCTATTACTCTAAGATAAAGTGGGAGGAAAAGCGGTTTTCTGTGGAAATCGTGCCGAATGATAGACGTGTCGTTGTGAGCCGAAACTCCTCAAGTGCTCGGTGGCAACTCACCCAGATAAACGGGAAAAGCGAATCCTGCCGTAAGCGTCGGATTGTGCCGGGTCTTTTTTTTTATTTTGGCATGATGATGTCCCTGGTTCTCGGCCGCGACCTGGGCCAAGATGTCATGTTTC
The DNA here is from genome assembly GCA_016859345.1 of Istiophorus platypterus. Lineage (NCBI taxonomy): Eukaryota > Metazoa > Chordata > Actinopteri > Istiophoriformes > Istiophoridae > Istiophorus > Istiophorus platypterus. The sequence continues at coordinate 20,018,380 of CM029127.1, read as the reverse complement.
ACAGCCGATCTGGGCCTTGGACTCTCATGTTGCAAGGACGACACGCGGCGGCGGTGGCGGCGGTGGCGGCGGCGGTGGCGGTCGGTTCTGCCGACAGAAACGCCGCCCGTCCGGCGTTTAAAGGGTCAGTCCCGCTGATTCCCACGCCTGCTGAGAGCCGGATGAGGAGGTTGATTCCCCTCTGTTGCCTGTGTGCTGAATGTGAAGCTACAGTCAGCAGCTGCGTAGCTTGTCTTAGCATAGGCAGCGCTAGGCTAGCTCTTTCCCTCCTTTCTCCCAGTCTAAGCTAACCAGCTGCTAGCCACACATTTGTTGTACAACCAGTGGGATTGAACTTTCACTGGTGAAAACCAGCAAGGTGACGCCATCAACCGAGTTCGTTTCACGTCTTACAGCCTGCTGTGTGTGTGTGTGTGTGTGTGTGTGTGTGTGTGTGTGTGTGTGTGTGTGTGTGTGTGTGTGTGTGTATTTGTGTGGGTGTAGGCTTCATCATGGCTATAATGTGAGCCGCGTATCCGCAGGTGTGTTCCCGCCTCCGTGCGCCCCCGCGCCTCTCAGGGCGTTAGCGGCGCCGTTAGCAGCGGCGTGCCGTAAGACATAATTCCGCGCGACGCGTCTAGGGAACGCTCTTATCTGCCCGTCGGTCCTTCCGGTGGTCTTCATGCCCCGTGACCCTCACGACGGCAGAGAGGCGCCGGAGCGGGAGGAAGAGGGAAGGGAAAGATACGAATCCTCACCAGGTCTCGCTCTTTAACTCACCCTGGCTGTGGGAGACGATCGCTGCTCGTGTCCGCGTCTTTTTCTTTTCCTCTTGCCGGCTCAGTTTTCTTTACTTGGCTCTTATCTGTCGAGGTCGGCCTCCCTCCACATGCAGTTAAAGATCAGAATTGTGTCGTTATCTTTTCAGGATTCCTGGATTCTGTTTGGATTCTTTTTTCTGTCTCTCTACCTGTGGTCAAAAGATCAGGACCTGCGATTCTCTGTAGAACAAGATAATCAGAATTTATTTGCAGAGCGTAATCGATCGGTAGCGAAGACAATGCGGTTCCTTTCTCTTTGTCTCTTTCACACGGTCTCTGCCGCAAAGTCATGATATATTTATTTTTTTGTAACAAACTCTATGAACTTCCTCAACTCCTCCGCAGACAAGGAGGATCGGTTTTCGTCAACCGACAAATCGACGACCTTTGAACCCAAGCAACAAGAAAAAAAAAAAAGCTTGTAATATATTTAGCATCTAGTTATATTCGCTTTTCTTTCTTTTTTGAAATCTAAGAGCCAAGCTCCATCCGTGAAATGTTTTCAGGGATAAAATTAACTCGACACAGCAATTCGACATCACTTCGATGGGACCAAAGCGTTGAGTGATGGACACGTTTCTGCAGATGTTGTGCAGCTGTTGACCCGCCCCACCCCCCTTAAGAAAAAGTACGTTTTTTCATACTTTTTCAATACAACTTTAAAATAAGGTCCACATTTAATTGATAGGGATCCATGGAGAACACATAAAAAAAAAGGTTTTTATTAAAAATACATACGAGCCTCAGGCATCTGACAGACAATAGGGTCTGGGGTCCCTTTATTTAAATCTCGTTGTCGTCGTTTCGTAGTCGTGGGCATTTGGAGCTGTAGCCGTGACACAGAAATGTTTTTCTTTAGCCACAAATAATTCTCCACTTTGACCAATTTCTATCTTGTGAGCACAGTGTGTTGGAATTACCTTTAATAAATGGAGGCAAGGCCAATTAGAGAGGCTTTACAGGGAAGTACATGGAATAATAAAACAGTGACAACAATGATAATTATAATAAGCCCATTTTAAGCAATGTATAGCCCTCACAGGTGAGAAAAAACTGTCAGAAGAAGAAGAAGAAAAGAAAAATCTTGTTTTAAAAGGCTTCGATGAAGGTGGGCGCTCTCTCTCTTTTTGCCTGACCACCATGGATCTGTGATTTTTCCCGGACTGGATGAGTTGATGGGCGCCACGGACCGTGGAGGAACTCGATCCACTGGAGGAGCTCGTTCCACTGGAGGAGCTCATCCCACTGGAGGAGTTCGTCCCACTGGAGGAGCTCGTCCCACTGGAGGAACTCGTCCCACTGGAGGAGCTCGTCCCACTGGAGGAACTCGTCCCACTGGAAGAGCTCGTCCCACTGGAGGAACTCGTTCCACTGGAGGAGCTCGTTCCACTGCAGGAACTCGTCCCACTGGAAGAGCTCGTCCCACTGGGGGAGCTTGTTCCACTGGAGATGCAGTGATCACGGGACCTTCAACAGAATCTGGCTCGGATGGTTTGCACACAGTGATTTAGAAAGATGAGCTTCACATGTACAAATGAAGCAGTTCAAACCGTGACAGTGGTGAAAATTTTCATAGAGTAAATGATAGTGATCGAAATTCCTGTTATTTAGTTTGCTACTTATATATTTTCATGCACACACATACATATATATATATATTTATCTATATATATATAAATGTGTGTGTGTGTGTGTTTCTATTTCATTTGTTTTTTAATTCAATGCAAACATTCAGATGAGTGTTACTTTGCTTTCTGGAAAGTTTTCAGTTATGTCTTTTTTTTAATTCATCAACTTTTGCAAGATGATTCACTCTGAAAGTAACAAACACTCAGCTCACCCTCTCCTCTCTCTCTCTCTCTCTCTCTCTCCCTCTCCCTCTCCCTCTCCCTCCCTCTCTCTCCAGTCTGACTAAAGCCAATGCAGAAATCTAATTGAAAAAGTTTTCAATTAATAAACTGGGTCCCAGTGGGTGGCGACAGCAGGGAGGGTGCGGGGCGGTGCGGGGCGGTGCGGGGGGGCGGCGGCAGCCTCCGTCACCGTCTCGGTGTCACATATTCTGCCCCTTGGCCGAATCCGCTGGCCCAGCTTCCACTTTTCATTTCCCCATCAGCTGCTTAGTTTGCTGCAGCCCCCCCCCCCCCCGCTCGGCCCCCTGAAGGGGGGGGGGGCAACAAAAGGAAATGAAGGAATAAAGGGAAAAAAATGATCTACATTAAACATAATTGCCAGCATTTTACATTTCATCAAGTCTTCTCTCGGTTGCTGTGTGAGGACGACTGTCCTACTTTTCTCATCCTTCTCCTTTTTTTTTTTCTCCTCCCTTTTTCACTCCAACTAAATCAAGGAAATAACAGTTCTTCGCCTCCTTGGTCTGAGGGGAGACGCCTGTGTGTGTGTGTGTGTGTGTGTGTGTGTGTGTGTGTGTGTGTGTGTGTGTGTGTGTGTGTGCATATCTTAATTGTGGCGATATATCACTCTCCGATAGGAGTATATTTATCGTTCGTACCTACGGTTTAACGACTCGAGTGCAGGTGCAACAAATTGGTGCAATCAGCCACAAACTTCTGGTGCAGTTTAAACTCTCTCATATAGGCGATAACAAAATATATATAGAGGCAAGACTTACAAAGAACGAGCCCTCGCTGCGGAAGATGCAAGATAGAAACTACAATAACTGTTGAATCGCTATTTTACGTAGCGACAGTATGAGAAAGGCAAATAGACTTTTCTATTTACTGTAACTCTGTACATTCGACAGTCGAGACCTTTCCAGCAGCGCGACGCTCGGTGTAATTGCTGCTGTCACAGAGCCGATTGAGTAATTAGAATCAGAGACTTTGTTCCCCAGGCACAATAAACGCAGAGAAATCCGTCTCGGCGGCGGTTCTCCGAGGAATAACACCCTCTACAAAAACCCCTCCCCCCGGCGTCGTCATTATGTCAGTCATCGTCTCCTGCGGTTTTAGTAACACGACCGGCCGCCTCCGTAGGCTGGCGAGGCGAGGTCCTCGCCGCCGGGACACGAGCGGCAGGACAAGGGACGAGGGGACGGGCCACGGGACGTCCACCTCGCCGCGACTTCCTGCAAATCAGCCGTGGTTTTTTTTTTCTTCTTTTAATCGTACTCTCTGCCAGGGAAGACTTGGCGCCTGAAAATGTTTCGCGTTTCCCTCTGGTAAAATGTTCAGAAGCCGCGAATCGCTGGAATTGCTGTGAAATGGATTTCACTGGCTATTCATAAATCTATTTCTATGTTTGTCAGTAAAGAGCTTTTGCTCTCAGTCAACCCCGTCTCCAGGAAATTATATTCACATGCAACTAATTTGCAAAAGCAAATATGTTTTGAAGGAAATGTAGCGCCAGCGGTGTGTAATGTGTGGTTTTTTTGTTTGTTTGTTTTTTTAATTAACATAATGAGTAAATGTTGTTAATGTATCTGTCAAGTTTAAAAAATGTTGATACCGAACGAATTGATGTTCACTGATGATGTATTTTGTGTTTTACACCAAACTATCCAAACTTGCAATACAATACAATATGTTGAAAGGAACTATAGCCTCATTAAAAGAGTTTTTATTGTTCTACTTAGGCCTTGGCGACGTTTGGTTGCGGTTTGGTTACGTCAGGTTGGTTTGATATGGAAAAAGTCTGCAGCGACTGAAAGCACCAGACCTGATGTCTTTGTCTTTGTCGTGCCGAAGATACAACGCTGCAGGTCCCTCGACCAAAGTCGTCTCGTGACCTAAAACTGACCACACGAAGACCCCCGGTCCTGGTCCCGGTCCCAGTCCTGGTCCTGGTCCCGGGTGCCGTCCTCAGTCCGGCCCACATCCCTGTGACTCGGGCGCAAAATATACAACAAATATAACACGTTGTTTGTTCGTGGTTGAAAGAAAAAGAAAGAAAGACAGAAAAAGAAGGCTCTGGACACGATCCTGCCATCGCAGCATGATCGGGAAAGAAAAATAAAACACTTCAGTAAAATAAAGATGGAAGCTCTCAGCGATGGGGTTGCCCTAGCAACTACATGACTGTTTTACTAAATCGGGTCACGCCGGTAAAATTAGCTCGACTGATGGCGAAACAATTAGCGGTGTCAGCGCGGGCGTATCTGTGGCGTTGCCGGCAGAAGTAACCGCCTCCATTCTCCGTCAGCGCGTTGTGGAGGACGTTTACTTGGTTTTTATCCGTCTCTGCTCGCACGGAGGAATGTTTGTTGGTTTTTCTTTCTTTTTTTTTCCAGAATAAAGCAAAGTACAGGGGAATCATCCGCTAACTCCACCCGACTGCGTCTTGCTGCCGCCATATCTGGAGTCTGGAGTCGTCGCTTCGTCCGGCCGCTGCTCGGTTTTGACGGTTTTGACCTCTGTCACGTTGGCGTCGGCTGGCGAATCAGCGACGGCACAGTTTGGGTGTTTTTGTTATTTTTTTAGAAAACGTCTTGTCTCCTTCTGAGACATAGCGGCAGTGGCGGCGGCGGCGGTTCCCACACGCTCCCGCTGTCGGCTCTCATCGGCCCAACCGGCGCCTCGAGCAGCCCCGTGTCCAGATGATGCCTCATAAATAACCTCTGGTCGCCTCGTAACTTAGCTCAGAAAACACCTCGCCCTTCTCTTGCTCTCTCACATACTCTTTTATCTGCTGACAACAAAACAAAACAAAACAATCCCTCTGCTTTTCTCATTTGAGCTTATTTTTTGTTTTATATTTTTTGATCATTTTAGTATCTCAACCCCATCATGATGCTTTAGACCACGCACTCCTTTCTGCTGGAACCTCATTGATGTGTATTCACTTGTTTCTCCCTTTTAAAAAATATTAGGTTGAAAGGAAACATTTGCCTCAAACAAAATAAAACTAGGAGTAAAAGTAAACGCACTTTGAGCGACCGTGGAGATAAAACCACGGTCGGACAAATAAACCTTTGTAGCTAGTCCTTTTTTTTTATACGACGGTGCCTGAAGAGTTGGATTTCTAAGTGAAATCTAATCTGACCCGGTTGTGTCGCACTCACGGATCCATTAAGCCTCTAATTTAAAAGGCCACTCCGGGCTGGAGGAGGCTGAGCTGCGAGTCGCTCCCTCATCGTCACACTGGTTCACAGCTCGGAGCCGAGCTTCGCGTCACCATCCGGATTAAAGATGCCCCCCCCCACCCCCGTCTCCCCCACCACCTCCCTTTGCCCACCTCCCCACCGCTCCTTCGTTCATACCTCTCTCCCTCCCTCGTCATCCTCAGCCCCGCCCGACACGCCGCCCCTCGTAGGCAAACAGGAACCAGTTCCCTCGGCCGTCCCTCCCTCTCCTCCCCCCTTACCTTCAATCGCTTGAGGCCCTGGTCTCTGTCTGCAGGCGACTTAGCGTCCCGAGGAAGCTGCTACATGTAGCGAGACGGTATCTGAGGAGAGGAACGTGTCTGACAGTTATCGAACACCAATCTGTACCAGTCACAGTTATTTTAAAGTTGGGAAAACTGTGTTCAGTATTTGATGAGGCCACAGAAAGCTCAAGGCCCTTTTTGCTTCATTGATTTCACGTTGGGTTAAATAAATGTGTACAACTACCCCTTGGACAAGCTGAAGGACTCGTGGGTAGAGTTTTGTCGGTGACAGTCCATCTTCCCTGGACATCTGCAGGTTTGCTGTCATCGCTGTGGCTCGTGCCTCTGGTTTCCCGGTTTCCCTCGATGCTCCCTGTTGCCCCTCTGGTGGCCTCGGACCCACAGGAACCTCAGGGCACGTTATATATCCGCCTTTATTCGCCATGCCTTTGTAGAACTATATTGCCTTTATAGAACATACGACACTCACAAAAACCACGATTCAGATTTGGTGTCGCTCCCAAGCTGTCACATACGGAGGTCTGGTGGCGTTCCCATGGCGTCGCTTTTCAACGCACCGGCCGAGCCTTCACGGCGTCCCCATCCAACATAAGAGAAATTCTGTCTCTTTGCAACAACAAATGCATTTTGCATGAAATGCAATTGGGCTCGGATTGCGTTTTTTAGTTAAATAATCAAGATCGCATGTGCTATACAGTATATGCTAGAACGTGGCCTCAGACTCGGTGAGCTGAGCAACCGAACCAGGCGACCGTACGTAGCAGCCGCTCCGTCGCCGGCGATGGCAAACAACTGCCTCCGTACAGGGCCTGAAAAATGTAGAGGTCTCGTGAGAATGCTAAGCAAGCAGCTGGCCCCGATTCTCATCCAAGGTGATTCCAATAAGTCCCCCCCCCCCCATCTGACCGTTCCTGGCGCCTCCGGGTGGAGTTGCGGTGCAGGCGCCACGATGAAACAGCGAAGCGGCTCGGTCTTAATTAAGTGTTTGATGGGTAATCAAACTCCTAATGGTTTGCGGGGAAACGACCTCTGTAAGCCGTGGCCGCTGTGTGGCCCCGTTCGACATAAATATGCATATTACCAGGCCGCCGCGGCCACTGCCACCTCCTGTACCGCCGAACCGGCGCTTCACGGGCCCATCAATCACCGTGGTTACCAGCGGAGCCGAGTGATTTCGTTGTTCCTCTCCTTTTTTTTCCATTTCATATCTTTCCACTGTGCCCAGGCTGCATTATTTTTCTTTGTATTTGAGCGTTATTAAAGTGGGGCAGATTCTATAAAAGAAATTGGTTCTGAGCTTATAGTGCGGACTTGATGCCGTGAGTGGCACTGATGCGACGGTAAACAATAGGAAATTGGGTTTTAAAATAAGACGCCGGTGGGGATTTGACGCATGGTGGGAAGCGACGGAGAGCGACGGAGAGGCTTCAACGGGGAAATGACGGTGATTTATTTGAGACAACACCCGTGGCACGTAGATCACCACTTCCTGATTTGTTCCTGCTGTGTCTGTTTAGTGGGTTCCTTGTACGCGTTGACCCAAAGGGTCAACTTCCAATTGAAAATCTGCCCCCCCCCCCCCCCCCCAAATTTCTCCCCTTTTTATTTCCCCCCTCAGCAGCTCGGGCTCGAGTGGCGTCCTCGTTCAGTACAGGTGCTTTAGCAGTGGCGAAGAGAGATGTTGATGTGCAACGTCTCTCACGTCGACCGAAGAATTGGACAAACTCAGGGTTGTTGTTTCCCTACATTCTCCCGCTGCACTCTCCTCTTCCGCTCCGGCCTCCGGGGAACGCGACGTCTCCGTTCTCAGGTTTTCCGGTCGGCCCGGTCGTTTTCCAGCTGGGAACACAGCCGTCGGTGAGCGGGACAGCCGGGCTGGAGACGAGCTAACCAAAATTCAGCGCCGGCGTTTGGTATTCATTGAAAAATGTTAGGCCAATCAGCATTCATTAATTGGGGTTTAAGAGGAGCAAAAGAAAGCGCTGGATTGCAAAAACGGGAATTTTTGGATTTGACCCACATTGCCTATGATTAATGTTTGGCAGTGGAAGAAGTTTCCGATTCTTTACTTCGGCCAAAGCGCCGATCCAATACCGTAAAAACACTCTGTTACCATTTAAAGTCCCGCTTTCGTCGTCTTGCTTAGGTAAACGAAACAAATTATTAACGGCAGAAGGGGCTTTTAAACAGTAAAAGTACTTCATTTGCAGAAAAGTGGCCACTGGAAAGAAGAAAACAGACAGAGTCCTGCGAAAAAGTCCCTCATTTCGTTGGAACGTTCCTCTACGTTGTCAGAACTTGTCAGTTTTTGTGAAATACTGAACGATTCCTTGAAATCGTTTGAGAAGCTCGGAAGGGAAACGTCCCATAGGCATCGCAAAACGGGGACAAGGGGCCGCGACGGTCGGGGACCACGGTTCTCATCTTTTAGCGATGCATCACATTTTATAAGCTTATCATATGTTTTTTTTAAATGTAAATTATGTATTTTCATGTAAATTGTAGTGGAGTGAAAGTACGATATTTCACTCTAGAGCTGTGGGGCCTGCAGAGCAGCGTCGGAGGGGGACACTTCAGAGCTAAAAGCTTAAAGGCAAACGGAGGAATCGTGGTCCCGGTGGCTCGACCCTCCCTCCCTCCTTCCAATGCACCATCGTCCCCACGAGGACAAATTTTTTTGTTTTTTTGTTTTTTTTGCTTTTTTGTCCTTTGTAATTTTTGTTTTTTTCTGACACAAATCACCGGTTTCCTCCCCTGCTCAGTTTCCTGAGTGCGTTTCGTGACGGCCCGACCGCGGAAGACCTCCGAGATCCCATTAAAGAAAAAAAAAGAAAGAAAGAAAGAAAACGAGTAAGTGTGCATCAGTGGGGAATAATGAGCCTTCCTCATTTCTGAAAGGCTCACCTCTTCTTTTGTATACACATCTTTGATCCATCGGTAACATCCAGGAAGGTATAATCCTCTAATCTCTCCCCGTCCTCGCTGTTACGGCAGCCAAATATTTCTTATGATCTTCTCTTCTTGCTCAATTTTATATCAGTGCTGTGGGATTCTTCTCCTTTTTTTTCTTCTTTTCTTTTTTCCCTCTCTCTCTCGGCTTTTTAACATTTTGGTTCATGTAGTTTCCGCTGTGATTTTGATCCATCCGTGTCTCTGACACAGGAAAGCTTTCCGGCTCTTTTTCCCAAACGTATAAGCTCGACTCTGTGTTGCTTTTTTCCATTTTTTTTTTTCATTTTCTTTTGCTGAATTGTTTCAACGTGGCTTTTGCCCGTTTTGTTTGGTTTTTTGTCGTCTTTTGCTTTTCCACGTGTCGGCTCGTTTGTCTAAGCTTGTGAACAGGCCTCAGCGCTCTGCTACACTACCCCGCCCTCGTCTACGCTGTTAAATACCCCCCCCCCTTGCCTTTTACTTAAAAGAACTTAAAAGAACACGGATGTGTCTTTCAGGGAATCTCAGGCAGATTTTCAAATGCCTTTTTCTTTTCTTTCCTTTTCTTTTCATATCTATCAACCAGTCGGGGGCTTTTAAGATTCCCTGTCTGTTTTCAGCCGCGCCATCTTGCCCTTGTAACCCTCCATTAAGTCGCCTTGAGGGATCGATTGCTTTATTTTCTTAAAGCGTTTTAATGGTGTTGGGGCCACTGTAAGCAAACAAAAGTTACACACACACACAGACACACACACACACACACATACACAGCATGGCTGGCTTCAAAAACAGCCACAACCATGTAAACAAGCCTTTGATTTCACCGACTTATTACTGCTCATTTGCGAAGGCGACTACAGCTTTCATGTGTCACAATGGGGGAAAAAAACAACAAAAATAAAAACCACGCAAATGGTAGACGATGCACAAGGACGGTTTGTGTGTGCGTGTGCGTGTGTGTTATTTATTTATTTATTTATTTGTTTTTATTTACCCAGAGTTAATGTGCGATGGCTCCTGCCTCCACCTGAGGAGAAACAGACGCAGGAGGAGGAGGATAGTGGAGGCGTGTGGGAGGAAGCTGAGGGAGACGCACAGGCCTGCATGTTATGAGATGAGATGAGACGAGACAAGACTAGATGAAAAGACATGAGATGAGATGAGATTAGATGAGACCACACGAGATTAGACATGGGATTAGACAAGATGAGACAAGAAGAGATGAGACGAGACAAGATAAGACGAGATGAGATGAGACGAGATGAGATGAGACGAGATGAGATGAGACGAGATGAGATGAGATGAGATGGGATGAGACGAGATGAGATGAGACGATATGAGATGAGACGAGATGAGATGAGACGAGATGAGATGGGACGAGATGAGATGAGACGAGATGAGATGAGATGAGATGGGACTAGATGAGATGAGTCGAGACGAGATGACATGAGATGACACAAGATTAGATGAGACGAGACGAGATGAGAAGAGATGTATCAAGTGGAGATCGAGGCCTTTTCTTTTCTCTTTTAAACATCCAAGCGACTCAGATGCAGGAGCAACGTGATTATTATTCAAGATTAATTTCACCCTGTCGCAGCGGCGCTGACTGTTTAATTCTTCAGCCGCTGTGGTTTGAAAACAACCGTTATTCCTCTGGCAGTGGTGGGGTGGGGCTGGTGGGGTTGGTGGGGTGGGGCTGTTAAGAGTGGTGGGGCTGGTGGGGGTGGTGGGGCTGGTTGGGGTGGTGGTGGGGCTGGTGGGGTTGGTGGGGTTGGTGGGGTGGGGCTGATGGGGGTGGGGCTGGTGGGGCTGGGGGGGGTGGGGCTGGTGGGGCTGGTGGGGGTGGGGGTGTTTTCTTGGTTCGTTCAGGTTGTTTTTCCTGCATGTTTTTTTTTCTTTCAAACCACCAGCGCAGCATCTCTGTGTGTTCTAGTCTCAGGTTGTTTGAGCAGTTAATAGGCACTTGTAAACAAGAGACGCATGGAGTCTCCGGCCGCTTGTTTATCGGTTCTCATAAACCGTATTACCTCCAAGTTTTGTCGAGGGGTAAACATGACAAGATATGTTTGCATGCCTGTGATGAAAACAAGCAGAAAAACAGAACAAAACAAAACCCCCTCAATATTAGCATCAGTCTGTTCCCTTCTGCTTTAGTCTCTGGGAGGTGGATAGAAATTTGCAATTTTCAGGTGTCTCTCTCTGCAGGTATTTGAAGTTTCAAATTTATTTCTGGCTTTTCAAGATGGACCAACAAACATCATTTGCACGAGCCACATATCAACAAATAAGAAAAAAATCAAAAACATCCCCTCTTAATGGAACGAGCTGCCCACATACTGCCCGAGACAACTTGGTACACTCATAAATATTCACGCTCTCAAACTTTCTCGAAAATATATAAATTAAAAACAGAAACGTGGAGTAGTTCTTTAACCAACTACATTTTTTGTGTGTGGTTACAGTTCAAAAACAACAAAAACAAAAAAACCCAAAACAGAACAGAACAAAAAAAAAATAACCTAGACGAGGATTTTACTCGCCAACAGTGGTTAAAACATAAAAAGTTTGTTTGTGATCGGTGCCGCTCGGGCCTCGAAGGTCAGTTGCCCCTGGATGGTGACGCCAGGGTCTCTGGCTGACTTCGTGGGCGCGAGCCGGGTCCGGCCGGGTCCGGCCGGGTCCAGCCGGGTCGATTCGGGCCGGACGCTGGTTTCTAGTTGTATAGAGGTTGGGACCACGAGGAGCTCGGCCAGAGGCTGAGCTGGTGTCAGAGTTCACTCATTCACTCATTCACTCATTGACTCCTCCCTATATAATAGACATCCCCCTACTCACATCCGTTTAAAACTCTGCTCAGTCATTAAGCCCCTGCGCCGCCGGACCTCAAAACGGCGATGGGCAAGCCCCCCGGCTCGGCTCCCCAGGCTCCGGCCCGGCTCGGCCCTGGGCCGGCCCTAGCTTAGCCCCGGCTCGGCCCCCTGGCTCGGCCCCCATCTCGGCCCCCATCTCGGCCCCCCGCCTCGGCCCCCCGGCTCAGCCCCCTGGCTCGGCCCCCGGCTCCGGCCCAGCTCAGCCCTGGGCCGGCCCTAGCTTAGGCTGGCTTGGCCCCCTGGCTCGGCCCCCAGCTAGGCCCCCCGGCTCAGCTCCTCGGCTCAGCCCCTCGGCTCGGCCCCCGGCTCTTCCCCCCCGCCCGCCGTTCCTCAGCCCCCTGTCCAACTGGTGTCTATCTTCATCAGCACCAGGAGGAGGAGGAGGTTCACTCTGATTCCTCTGAGTGATGGGACGAGTCCTAATCAACTGCTGAGACTCCTGTTCGTCTTATTATCTAAGCTGCTTAGTATTTAAGACTTTGTCACCATGACATCAAGGTCCCTGACTCTGTCCATGAGGATGTTAAGACCATTAGACTTAGACTCGTTCTAGTAGACCTCTCTCTCTCTCGCTCTCTCTCTCTCTCTGTTTCTTTCTGTCTCTCTCTCTCTCACACACGTAGTGAATAAACACATGCAGTTCATTTTGACAAACACCCTTATAGACTTAATGAGCACATTTACATGCAGACTAATAATCTTTTTTTTCTATAATTTTGTTTCTGTACACCCCAATTAAGTAAAAAAAAAACTGTCTAAAGATTATCTTAATTAGAGTAATGTAATCATGTAATGATAATGGTATGATAATTACATTGTAAACAGATTAATCTTTCAGTATAACATGATTAAAACATTGTTTTCTGCTCAGTTTCTTTGTTTTCGGTCCATGGCGAAGACTCCTGTAAATCAGGAGACTCTTTTGTTGTTGTTGTTGTTGTTTGTTGTCGCTGCTGTCGTTGTTTGCGCAGATTTTGAAAACAGAAATAAAAGTTTAATCGTCAGGTCCGTTATGAACAGGCGAAGAGGTGAGTGGAGAATATCAAGGTCGTGTCCTGATCGGCAGATCCGTGGCCCTCGAAACGGCGAGACGCCCCCCCCGGCTCTGTCTCCGTCTCCAGCTGCCGCCGTGAGCGGCGTCCGGCGCTCGAGTCGCTGCAGCTGAAAGACCTAAGAGGAAAGACACTTATGAAAGTTGTGGAGTGGAACACTTGTGCGGTTTTGAATTTAATTGGTGTTGTTACCGAAATGGTTCCTTTCAAATTCTGCAAATGTTTAATCAGAGCGTTGCCTTCGGCAACACTGAGGTGTGGATGCTGCACTCATTTTTTATGATTCTGTCTCCGCAGCAAAAACTGCGCGGAGGTAAATCAGCAGCACGTTGCTGAGGACGGGAAGTTTTCTTTCTTTTTCTTTTTTCTTAAATTGAAGCCTTAACAATAAACTGTAAACACAAGAAAACTGTTCAGCCTGCGAACGGAAATATGAATAATGGTCTTACACTGTTTTTAAGTTTTGGTTCTGGCACAATGAACGAAAGGTTCCGGTTTAGGAAAAGGGTCGCCGTGGTAACGACGATAACGACCTGGTTACGGTTGACTGCGTGTAGGGAACAGGAAGTGAGCCCTGGTCGTCCAGGACGCCGCCCAGCGTTTTATCGGGGGGACGGTCTCCCGCTGAGGAACAGCGTTTCAGCGCCGGCAGACCTGACGTTTCATAAACCCGGGGCTCTGCGGCGAGATGGAGTTATCAGCCGCCCGACAGTTTTACGACCGATAAGCCCGACTTCTGTTTCTTACTGGTTTAATTTGTGAGGGTCTGTTAACTCTTTTCCGGGTGAGGGCTCGAATTACCTGCTAATGCAACACGCCAGCCCTGACAGCAGCTGCGTGCGAAGCGTGGCGATTAGCTCCGGTTTCGCCGCCGTCGGCCGACACATAAGAGCAGCCGTTCCGTCTTTCCTCCCCTAAAAAGTTAAAATTCTACGGTGAAGCGCTTCGGTCTGGTGCTTTCAGATGATCTGCATGTGTCGCTGCTGCTTAGTGAGTTTGAAGGACAAGCTCGACAACCGCGGCAGCGTCTGGGCTCAAAGGAAACGCGACGTCGTCGGCGCGTGGCGATTCTCCGCCGTCTACTGGGGGAGCTCACGGAGCTCCCCCAGTAGACAGCAGTCTCGCCGAGTCCCTCGTGTCAGCCAGTGGACAGGAAACGCAGCGAAACGGCAGGCGAAGGATCGTTCTCTCAGAGAGAGGTGGCGAGCTGAGGTCTTCTGCCTCTGATGGTACCGTAGCAGCGACGGTCTTGGTCAACACCACCGGGGACATTTTCCCGCTGGGCCCCCCCCCCGACCCACCACGGTGCGATCGCCCATAGGGGGGGATCGGTCTGGCGGGTCCACGAGGCCACAACATGAGTGTTTCCTGCCCCAGATCAGATATAAAGGGATAGATGGATCATTTCTCCGGTGTACACGGAGGCTGAGACGCCCCCCCCCCCTTCACCCCCCCACCACCACCACCACCCCCCCCCCCCACCACCACCACCACCACCACCTGCACTTTGTGCAGACGAGCCGGACTTTTTTTTCTTCCAGAGCTCTGTTTGCAGGCGTCAGGACCGAAAATAACACTGCAATGAAAGAAAAAAAAAGAAAAAAAAAAGAAAAACTGCAAGCGTCTGCAGTGGCGTGGGCACGGTACCTCGGGTCCGGGGGGTGAAATACGATTCAGCGAGTCTCGTTTGAGTAATAGCTGGAAAAGCCGCCGTGGCCACAAACGCCGCGAAGTCTAATCATCCTCATCAGTCACCGGCGCACACCGGTTTTTGTTTACGGCCGTTCCACTGTCTTCTGAGGGGACATGGAGCTGAATGCGACGGCGGCGAATTGTTCCCCCGGTCTCACACACGGGCACACGGGGACGGGTCGCTTCCACTGCGGCGGTCGACTGCATTTATCCGGGACCGTCCGGAAAGACGCGCGTCATCGCCGACCAGCCGAATGAGCGGGATCCGGGCTTGGGGGGAAAGAAGTGAAGCCAGTCTCGCTCCGGACGGGAGTTTTCCATTTAAACTGTCACGTAAAAAGCTTATGTCATGTAAAGAGCTACACAGGTAACGCCCTGACCACGCCCCCAGCCTCGCCCCCGGCCACGCCCACAGCCCTCTCCCAGCATCCTCCTGGTGCCTTTAAGGTCTTGCTGCCGGGGGTCGATCCTACACAGATTTCTACTTTATCCCGTGGAGGTTTTGTGCGGAGCCGACCCTGGGAGCTGACGCCCGGAGCCATTCCGTGGTGCCGACCTCCGGAGCCGACCCGCGGCCCCGTGACCACCTGGTTTCTCTCGTAATGATACGATCTGACTGCAGAGCATAGACGTGTCCATCGGACCGTGTGCGTCAGTCGCGGCTGTGATTACATGATCTGATTGATTCCTTTGATCTGCTCTTATTCTTATTGATATTCTCTTGATAGCCGCAATTTCTCTGATTTAATGGACCAGAGAGCACATTGCCTTGGGCATTCTCTTCCTGTGTGTGTGTGTGTGTGTATATACCCTACTAAGTACACATTCCTCTCTGTCGCAGACTGAGCCGCTTCTTCGCTTCTTCGCTTCTTCGCTTCTTTGCTTCTTTGCTTCTTCGCTCCGGCTCAGAGGAACCATCAAGAAAGATGAAGTCATGAGCCGAAACGAGAGCAACGTAACGTACGTAGCGGTGGAGGAACTGTGCAACAGAGGAAGTGCCTCTAATGGAAAACGTAACCTGATTTATTAAAAGAGCGTGTAAACTTTAATCACGCGCGTTTCCACTTTTCATTTCCAATCAGGCTGTAATTTCTCACCAGCACCACCTCCCTCCCAGCCCACCTTGTTAACTCCAACAACTGCCCATAAATAGCTAATGAAAAGCTCTTCATTAATACCAAACAGCATTTACAGTAAAGTGCTGGTCATTCTGCTCCAGGCTTAAAAGGGCAAAGCCAGAAACTGCAGCGGCAAACGTGTTCTTTGGAATAATTTCGCTTTCTGGAAACACGAGGATCTGTTGTTAATTTACGGATTTGGTGAGTCCCAAATGCTTTAATGTGGAAAGTATCTGTGAACCTTTCTTAGTGAGCGTCTTTGTTTTCTGGCAAAATATCTGATTCTTGCAGAACGACGTCCGTCCGCGGCGACTCGCCGTTTGTTAGGGTCAGGGGAAAGAGCCTGGTCTGGGTCGATAAACAACACATTTATTTACATTTACATTAACATCAACATCTTTCCCCAACCTCATCCAGGGCTTCTATGTTGCCCGAACCTCACGCCGAAGCCGTCTCCCGATGTGAACCGCGTTCTGTGGCGTGATGGCCCCGTAAACCCGCTGCCGCCATCCCCGACCCCGACGGGCGGCGCCGTTGGAAGGAACGACAGAAGTAGCCCTTCCTTCGTTCGGTAAAGTTGCTGCCTCCGACACAGAATCCGGCCGGAGATCACGTGTATTTGCTGTTGCGTTTTAGTTCTGCAGAGACGTTAGATCTGGGAGACGGGCGGCGACTGAGGGGAGATTTTTTTTTTCTTCATCCTGCCACTTAGGTGCTTTTGGAAACCCTCTTCTTCTCTGCCGGTAAAAACCGGAGCCCTCTGCAGACGGCCTTGATGTGCTCTTTCAGTCCTGGAACCGCGTGTAGAGTGTTTCAGATTCCCTGAGTGCGATTAACAAGAGAACACAGGAAAAAAAAAACAAGAAATCACATCTGAAAACAGACATCATAACACACTTAGCGAGTATTTTCTGGCGTGAGTCTGTTTGTTCCGGATTCGCGGCGTCCTGCGAGACCTGCCA
>CM029127.1:19984109-19996609 GCA_016859345.1 Istiophorus platypterus | reverse complement strand
TAGAAAATGGGACGCCCCCCCCCGGCTGCAGACGGAGGCAAATAAATTGCAGGTCGCAGCAGGAAGGCAGATTGAGCCGCGGATCGGCGTGTTGCTGGGTCCGTAGAAGTTTCCGTGCGGAGGCAGAAACAGGAAACTGCCTGATTGAAATGACTCGAAAGTAGAGAGGCAGATTTCTTTTTTTTCTGAAGGGGGGGGCGTGTTCAGATATGCCATTAGATGTCATCAGTTCAAGACCTCAAGAAGAGGGCGGCACACTTCACCCGCTGCGACTTCAGACCTATAAAGACGCGAGCCGTCGACACATCACAACTCCGGTCACAGTTGGGGCCGAGCGGCGCCAACCGCAGGGGGTGCCCCCCCCGCAGTACACCAGAGTTGGCTGAGAGGCTGGTGGGTTATATTTGCCAAATATTACAGTGATTTAATATTTGAGAGACCCAACAATATAATGCTGAGAAGGTTAATTAAAATGTTGGCAGGTGAGTTATTGTTAAGTACAATATTCTTCAATAAGACACCAAATCATTCAGCCTGCAAAAGCCTTATTAAATGTTTGTTCATATTTGGAGATGTGGAGGCTTCATTGGGTGAATTTTCTAAATAAAGTCTCACCGTTATTTGATAAAAAAAAAAAAAAAAAAAGTTAAATATTTGCTTTAATTTTACTTTTTTATCTTAAAAATGACAATATTCCCAAAATACTTCGTAAGTTTGACGAAAAAATTTTCCCTTCAAGAAAATGACTCCTGAAGACAAAGAGGGAGGAAGAGATCGGCGAAAGGGAGAGAAAAGGTCACCGTTCGTCCTAATTGGACGATTCTGCACCTCACGATTTCCGTCAGATGCCGGCGTGCAGCGAGGTCGGAGGTCGCGTCGCGGTGGAGGGGAGTGCGGCCGCCTCGTCCAGTCACGGAGCTGCGAGCAGCGGTTCCCTTTTTTCCTTTCTCCTGCCTCAACCCGGAAACTTACGAACGTTATAAAGGGCGATAAATTTAATAGGTTGTCACTGAATCTAATCCGCGTCCAATGCTGACGTTCAAGGCAACAGCGAAGCCTGATAAGTTGTCGTGAGGCTAAAACGTTCAGATGTTTGCATTCTGCCTTTATCAAGATACCGAAGTGGCAGACATCAAGAAATGAGAAAAAAATGTCTCCGCCTGTGTCAGGAGGTGATGACTTTTTGAAAAATTTGCTGTATTCGATTCACATATCAGACGCAGTGGCACAAACACACTTATATTGCTTTTAACAGAGAAGACTGAGGCGTATTGTCCGAGGTTGAATAGGCATCAGACGACAGATGTACTCCCAAGTATTTTGCGATAAAAACATATCCAGTGTAGAAATTTAAATTCTCCTTTAAAGTTCAAACAACCTCGTACTTTCTTTCCGTCTGTCGTTTTTTATCTGTCGATGTTGAAAAATTTAACAGGCTGTTTCGTTTCAGTCTAGTTTGATTGAAAAGCTTTGGGGTCAATGAGGAAGGATTCACCGATGAAAAGCGTCATTTACGCTAGTTTTAACCCAGTTTACCTGCTCTGATTCCCCCGTCGGTGAACCCGGACGGGGGTCCGCTCGCCGCCGCCGGTGCTCGTACGGCATCGGGACAGACACGAGCAGCAAACGACCCCTGGCGGGAAGCAGCGGAGAACCGGGGCAGATGTCTGAAGTGGCTGTTACTGACTCGCCGGCTTAAATGACAGTATGAGTAACAGACCTGATTAAACCTGTTTTAATCATTTACAGCTTCTTCTTTATTATCGCAAAAAAAAAAAAATCCATTCGGCTTCATATTCATCAACTCCATTTTCAATTTTGCTCACATTCTTGACTTCGGTCCCTCGAGAACCTTAAAATCCTCTTAAATTTTATGTCACCTTTCAATTCATTCTCTCCCTTTCTTTTTTTTTTTTTTAAAGAGTGATTGAGGCTCAATTTGCCGAGGCGCCGCTGCTCGGCCTAAATTAGCTCCCACGGCGTTACGGCGGCTATTTCTGTCTCTCCTGCTGCTTCCACCCCCACCCCCCAACCCCCACCCCAGGGTCCGAGAGCCATATCCAGCCGTCCCAGCTGGAGCAGGGATAGATGTTTACCACGGGGTCTCAGTCTGTGGGTCATCGGTTTACAGATGTGGACCCTCCCCGTCCACCTCGGAAGCAGTGACGTAAAATGAAACGGCGCCCGGATCAGCGGCGTCCGGATCAGTGGCGTCCGGGGGGCGTGACACGTTTTTACTCTGTGTCTCGAAACCACCATATGCACCAATCTATGTTTAAAAAAAAAAAAAAAAAAACCAAAACATAAGCATCAGTGGTAATACTCACCATCATTAATATTTTATTTAAGCCTCATCTCTGTCGTGGAAAGAACTACAACTCCCTCCCCTTAATATCTTAAAATGAAATTGGTTTGGCAAAAAGAAAGGCAGAGCATAAAGAATTAAAGACGGCGTTATTCCGTTTCAACCCTAATATACTTGCGGAATAATAATTCTTGAAAATTACCACCAGTGTGCAAATTTGGGGCAGAGTCAGCAGTCTCCAAATCCATGGCAAACAAGTCTGAACTCTAATTCTAACGTTGGCCAGTGTAGTGACACGTTTCGCTCGATGGGGAATGTGAAAAACGATGGGGAGGGAAAAAAAACTGCGTCCGTAAAACAGATTAAAGGGTTTGTCATCCTCCACATATGGGGATTTACACCTCGACGGCCCGGAGTCAACGCTGAAGCCGTCGCTCGTGACGATTTGATTTAATTCATCCGCAAACGAAGGCTGGGAAGTAAATTTGCAGTGTTTAAAAAGAAAAAAGGAAATAGGAAGGCCTTTCTTTGGTTTGCCAAAAAAAAAAAGAAGAAAAGAAATAACCCTCTAATAATTTCCATCTGGTCCCTTAGAACGTGATTATTAACAGGGATATGACAATTCGGATAAAAACATTAAAGGCTCCGGACTCAGGACTTTCTCTCCCCCCTCCCTCCCTCTCTCCCCCTATCTGGCTCTTCTCCCCCCCCAACCCCCCCCCCCCCCCCCCCGTTCCTCCTCAGGCCAGACCATAATACAGGCAGCGTCTTCGCCATGGCAACCTCCAATCTAGCCAGCCTTAATTGAAACACCCCCCCTCCCTTAATTAAGTTTTTCTGACAGGAGCAGAGAAGATTGATGAAGGGAGGGAAATGGAAGCAAAAAGAAGAAGGGAGCAAGAGGGTGAGGAGGAGAAAGGTGGGTCAGATGGTGACGAGGGTTGATGGGCCGCCGCTCGTGTGTGTGTGTGTGTGTGTGTGTGTGAAAGACAGTAGGAAGGGGAAGAGGATATTCTTGCTTCTAAGAATAGATCCTGGAGACAGAAGCAACTGTGATGTGACGGTGTATGTTGGTGCAGGAGTGTGTGTGTGTGTGTTCGTGTGTATCCTCGTGTGTGTGTGTGTGTGTGTGTGTGTGCCCGTGTGCGAGTGACTCCAGGCGTTCCGTGGATCGTTCAGTGTTTAATCCACCGCTTCACCGCCCTCGTCATTCCCAAGTGGCAACATCCACTATCTGCCAGATCCCCGAGGGAAGGAGTGGAGAAAATGAGACGGAGAGAGAGGAGGGGCGAGAGAGAGCGAGCGAGGGAGGGAGGAGGGAAGGAAAGAGAGAGAGAGAGAGGGATGAAACGTGGAAAAGAGGGTGATGAAAGCGATAGAGAGGTGGAAAACATGATAATCACTGAGACATGAGGAACAAGGGAGGGAGAGAAACAGGACGGATTTAGTGGGAGAAAAAGCAGCGATGAAAGGAAGAGAAACAAACGAGCGAAGGGGGACGGAGGGACCGGAGACAGGGTCGGGGGTCAGGGGACGGGGGGCCGGGGGTCGGGGGTCGGGGGGGAGATGGAGCGACAGAACGTCTTTCTCCTCAGTTGGCTGGATTCCTTTCATGTTCCCAACTCATCATCTCCGCAAAGGGAATCAAAGATGAAATGAATAGTGAGATCCGGGGAGAGCGTGGGCGGGCGGGAGGCCGACTGCGTATACGCGTGCGTGTGCGCGTGCGTGCGCGCATCCTCACTCGTTTCCTTTGTTGGTTCATGAGCAGTAACCGGATCTGGATCGCCGTGCTCCCGCTCGGCCGCCGAGTCTCGGTTTTCCGTCGCCGCCGTCTTGTTCCTTCCTTCCCGGTCGAAGCAGGGTCGAGTTGATGTTCTCAACCACTGAGGTTATTACTTTCTTTTTTTTCATTAAATGCAGGTTGACAAGAGATTTATGTTCAAATTAGAACAAAGCAACGTGCATATCATATAGATATATGATTTCCACAGCACTTGCTTTATTTATCTCTTTAATGCATCTCTTATAAATAATGTACGACAGAGCTTCTCAATTACTTGGACAAAAATAAATAAATAAAAAAGAAGAGCAGACAACACTAATCAAAGGTTTAATGAATAAATGTATGAAATACACATCTCCCCTGTCTCTGAGACACAAAAATAGCCTATATACATGTTTTTTATCATGTTACATATTACAGCCTATTACTCATTATACGGCGCAATTTAAAAACACCGCAAAGATTAAAAAAAAAAGAAAAATCTAACCAACAAGCACCAGACCTCTGCTCAGACGTTAATAATGATATCAGATCAAATGAGTGATGGAGTTAAATGCCATACCGGGACATTTTAAAGGAACATTCCGCGCAGCGCAAGGCTCGGCCTCCCGTCGGATCCCGACCCCGGTCATTCCGCGTGGTCGTTTTCTGCCGCTGCCTCGCTCACGCTTTCGCACGATGAAGGAACCGCGGGCGGATTAATATTTAGGCTGAGGCTCCAAACTGGATCCCTGACAGCCACAGAACGTTATAATTCCAGTGATCATGATTCTGGACTCGCGCCCGGATTACCAATCGGCCTGAGCAATCTCTGTTTTTCTTTTTTTCTTTTCTTTCACAGACGTGCGATGTTTTGTTTTATTTTCGCTTTCATTTTGTCTTTTTAATATGGGCACAAGACACAGGGAGGAGGCTGAGGATGGGAAAAGTCCGGAAACCTGCATCTGTGGTGCTGCTAGTTTCTACCACGACTGGAGACCAGGCGCAGGAGGTCAGAAGCGCTGGAGCAGTGAGTCTCTATCTTCGCTGACAGATGGACATCGGTTCACGGCCGTTTGAGCCGCTCGCTCGGCGTTAGCTTAGCAGCAGCGACTGACGAATGAGCGGAGGTGAATTTGGAGGTTTACCACGTGAACGCACATCAACGCCACGTGCTGCAACCTTAGAAGTAGGCCGATCGCTTTCTTTATACGGGGGGGGGGTGACAAAGTGACTGTATGTGGAATTTACTGGCTCAATAAACAAAGTGGTTTCGGTGGCGAGTTGCTTTTCAGGCTCTGCTGACCTGCTCCTCCATTCAATCCGGAGCAGGTCTGGCCTCCGGGGGGGGGGGTCCTCGGAGCCCCCTGGCCTCCCCCCGCAGGTCCAAACACCTGCAGCCTAACTGCCGACTCCAAATTGCCGCTGTAGGTGTGAATGTGAGCGTTGCTGGTTGTTTGTTCTCTACGTGTCGGCCCCGCGATAGACCGGCGACCTGCCCCCCACCCAAAAAATGTCAGCTGACAGCCGCCCCCCCCCCCCCTTATGGAAAACCTCAACGGATAAGCGGTAGGTAGCTAATAGATGGAGATAAAATCCAGGAAGAGAACATCTGCTCTCGTTTTCTGATCACACCCACCCAAAACTTCTTTTCTTTTTAGGTGTGTCCATGTTTAAGCCAGAGGCGCCTGCAGAGAGCGAAGCGCCTTCGCTGATTATTACAGATAACTTTTTTTTTCTTTCTTTTTCTTTTCTTTCACAGACGTGCGATGTTTTGTTTTATTTTCGCTTTCATTTTGTCTTTTTAATATGGGCACAAGACACAGGGAGGAGGCTGAGGATGGGAAAAGTCCGGAAACCTGCATCTGTGGTGCTGCTAGTTTCTACCACGACTGGAGACCAGGCGCAGGAGGTCAGAAGCGCTGGAGCAGTGAGTCTCTATCTTCGCTGACAGATGGACATCGGTTCACGGCCGTTTGAGCCGCTCGCTCGGCGTTAGCTTAGCAGCAGCGACTGACGAATGAGCGGAGGTGAATTTGGAGGTTTACCACGTGAACGCACATCAACGCCACGTGCTGCAACCTTAGAAGTAGGCCGATCGCTTTCTTTATACGGGGGGGGGTGACAAAGTGACTGTATGTGGAATTTACTGGCTCAATAAACAAAGTGGTTTCGGTGGCGAGTTGCTTTTCAGGCTCTGCTGACCTGCTCCTCCATTCAATCCGGAGCAGGTCTGGCCTCCGGGGTCCTCGGAGCCCCCTGGCCTCCCCCCGCAGGTCCAAACACCTGCAGCCTAACTGCCGACTCCAAATTGCCGCTGTAGGTGTGAATGTGAGCGTTGCTGGTTGTTTGTTCTCTACGTGTCGGCCCCGCGATAGACCGGCGACCTGCCCCCCACCCAAAAAATGTCAGCTGACAGCCGCCCCCCCCCCCCTTATGGAAAACCTCAACGGATAAGCGGTAGGTAGCTAATAGATGGAGATAAAATCCAGGAAGAGAACATCTGCTCTCGTTTTCTGATCACACCCACCCAAAACTTCTTTTCTTTTTAGGTGTGTCCATGTTTAAGCCAGAGGCGCCTGCAGAGAGCGAAGCGCCTTCGCTGATTATTACAGATAACTTTTTTTTTCTTTTTTATCTGTAAATTTAGTGGTAGGAGATTTATGGGATTTGAATGGCTGCCTGTGGAGATTACGCTTTACCAGGCGCGGCGGAGGAGCATAAATATACTTGGAGGGTTTCATCTCCATGCATATCACGCAGGCTTCTTTTTGCAGTCGGAGTGGATTATACATCTGTAAAATGTGAGGATATCTGTTCTGTGAGATGTCAGAAACTCTCCAGAAATGCTTCAGAAAAGAAAAAAAAAAAAACGCCGGCAGTTTGGATTGCCCTTGAGACGTCTCGAAACACTCGCCTATCGTTAGCCAAGTGCCGTGCTTTCGGCCAGACGTTTAAAAAAGTCAAGTGACTGCGAAAAGTCAAGGGTGCGACGTCCAGTTGAGTAGAATTTATTCGCACGGTGCCGATAACTATGGATTCGGTCCCGTAGGGCTTCGGGCTTCAGCCTCAGCGCCCGGACCACGCGCGACACCCGAGACCGATAATTTGAATCAGCGGAAACTCAGAGGATACAAAGTGACGTTTGCCGCGAACGACGCGAACCAATGACAACATCGTCTTCACGGCTCAGTTGCCAGGATACCGTGGGAAAAACGGATGAAGTAGGTGGACGTGAATGTTTGGAGCGTATGTCGGATAGAACGTTCCCGTGTCGTCCATCGTACCTTGAACAACATCTGCTGTGTTCTCTCCTGTAAATGAGTTTTTAAGAGGCCGTGTCTCCTGCTCACTTACTAACACTTATCAATAGTTTTGTTTGGTATTTAAGTTATTATCTGTTGCCTTTACAGTAGATACTTATGGAGAAAGAAAATCTCTTCTGTCAGTAGTTAATTACGACGTGTGTGTGCGTGTGTGTGTGTGTGTGTGTGTGTGTGTCCGCGTATTTGCAGCTTTATTGGATGTGACTTTTTAAATCTTTTTTTCTCCTCGTTTGCTGAGGAGTAGGATGAAGAGATGCATTGAAGTTTGTGTGTGTGTGTGTGTGTGTGTGTGTGTGTGTGTGTGTGTGTGTGTGTGTGTGTGTGTGTGTGTGGTTGTGTGTGTGTTCAGGAATCAGTTGGCTGCCTTTGACACACTTGTGGTATTCAAAATAGCTTCCAAGCATCCCCTTCATCACCTGATATCAGAGAGAGGCAAGGAAAGAGAGGAGGATGCAGGGGGGAGGGAAAGGTTGATTAAAAAGGGGAAGAGGGAGACAGCCCCCGACTGTTTCATCCATCTCATCACTCTTTCCTCTTCCTCACCTCTCATTCCCTCTGTCCTTTTCTTTTCTTCAGCCTCCATCTGTTGGTTTAACCTGGATACACACACACACACACACACACACACACACACACCATCTACCTCATTCATGTAGTGCGATCACACACACCTTCATTTCGAAGGATCTCGGCTGCACGGACGCCGTCGTATCCTCCTCTTCCTCATGTCTCCGTGTCCCCGTGGCCTGTCTCCGTTTCCCGTCCATCCATTCATCTGTCCATCCTCCAACCATCTAACCGTCCATCCGACCAACCATCCATCCATCCATCCAATGTCCCTCTCTCCATCTGTCCATCCAACCATCTATCCGTCTAACCGTCCATCCTTCCATCTGTCCTTCTGCCCATCCTTCCATCTGTCCGTCCATCTGTCCATCCATCCGTCCATCCATCCGTCCATCTCTCCGTCCGTCCGTCCACCTCTCCGTCCATCCGTCCCATCATGGCAGCTCATCTCCACATTTTACGCTCGGATCTGCCTTTTTTCCCTTTTTTTCCTTCCCTGCTTCCTTTAGTGCCGTTCTCCTACCTCTACCTTCCCCACGCCGTCGTCCGCCATTTTCCATTCGGAGTCTGCAGATAATCGCATCGACACGCAGGCGGGAACATAAAGTTACTTCCTGAACAGATGGGATCTCGGTAATGTTCTCGTAAAAAATTGTGCATTTACGATCATAATTAGGCTGATGTTCTCAGTGAGGCAGTAATTCTACAGAACCTCAGGGTAACTTGTGTGCATCACTTTTCTCTGTTGGTTTTTCCCAAAACAAATCTAAAACAGTTGTCGATTCCTTGATTGCTTGTGGGGCATTTTTGGCCCCTTGTTTTTTTAACTTTAAAAGGGGCTAAAGGGTATTTACTTATTTGTTTCGAGATATCATTGACCTCTGTTGAGACCTTTACTAAACTGTGTCCTCACCGTTGTCTTTACTGAGCAGGATGAACTTGTGGAACATGAACATGTGGGAGACCATTTTCGGTGTTTCGCCGTTCCGCCGTTTTTGGGGAACTTTTTTTCTAACCTACGCTGTCAGCGCCCCTGAGCCCCAGGGCCCATTGGTTCCCACCCAAGATGCAAATCCATAAAAACAATATAGCTTCGTTTATATATAAAAGGCTCAGTAATTTCCCAAAGCAGGCGGGAACTGCCTTTTCCTAGTGACTTTATTTAGCTTCGGATTAATACACATCTGGTGCTTCAGCGCCGGGATGTGGATGTGTGAGTGGGGGGGACTCTAAATGAATGGGGGGAATCATGTTAATTCCGTTGAGGAAATATGTCACCTGGTGCGACGGTGCGACTCACTGATGTGTTATTATTAGTTCTCAGACAATGGGGCTCCGTGGTGCCGAGGAATACGATATATCAAGTTCCCGATTCACTTGTTAGTGGGATCAATTCCAATTTGGTTCGGGCCTTTTAATGGGATTCGCCGACAGTAGGGTGAGATATGAAATATTGCCAGACTTGCCCTTTAAACTCTGCACTGGCAAGCATATTTTAGCATTTTATCACAGGCTCAAGACGAGTTCTGGTCATTTATTAGCAGATGGTAGAACAAAGGTCGATCCACAAGTCAAAAGCGGGAAGATCTCTGCGCCGTCTCCAGGTATTTTCCAGGCTAACAAATATATTGCGGTGCAGTAGCAGGAACCCAACAGCTCGCGGACGGCGCCGTCTCTGTCGGCGTGTCACGTGAAGCAGGGGGTGCCGTTTTACAACTCTGCCACTTCCCCATGAATTTTAATGAACAGTGAATCACCGGGAACCTCCGGCATCTGGCAACTATTTAGCATCGAACAGTAGAGAACAGTCTGTAAAATTTACTGTATTCAGGTGGATACTGAGTTTCAGCCGTAAAGACGTCGGAGGGCGTTTTCAACTGTTAGAGTGCAGTAAATTTCCACATAGCCACCCTTGTTTTATTCTAACGCAGTAATACACATATATATAAACTGCTCATGTCTGATCTCATCACGTGCTTTGCTAAATACTAAACTCGAAGCCCCATAAAAGAAGGGAACCTGGTTGCAGTGAAGTCCTGGCAGAACCTAACCACGCAAGAGGCCGAGCGTCTGCTCCGGTCTGTAGTTTCGTAGGCGCCGAAACGCCGACCGACTGCGAAAAGGACACGATGAACGTTCTGTCGCCTAAAATCGGGGTTCTGCAGGAAGGCCGCGAGTTCAACCAATGGCGACGGTATTATTGAGGATATAACAAACAAACAAAACAACAACAAAACATTTGATGTTCTTCATGTTAGACTTGTTCTGAGCCTGAACACTAATTGCAGGTCAATGACAGGAAATAAACCCTTTTGTTCTGCAGTTGAAGCCGGATGTCCCCCATCCCGACCTCTGCCCCCCCCCCCCCCCACCTCCACCACCACCACCACCACCACCATCCCCACCTCCGCCCCCTACATAAAGGGCAACGGTGGCGCCGGGCGATTCGTGCGCTGCAGATCACAGGCGTCCTTTTATTTCATATCCGGTTTATTCCGCGGTGGAGTCGGCGCAACAAAAAGATGCATAAAGACCGACCTGGATCCTCGGCCAAGAGATGTCACCGCCATTCTCCTCTTTCTTCCTGTGCTTTGTTCTCGTTTATGCACCGTTCTTCGGGGAGAACCTTGCAGACAGAGCACAAACACTCACATAATCCCCTGAAGGATGTGTTTTGCTGTGATTATGGGCATTTTGGTGTCTGTCTTCCACTTGTAATCCCAGAGAATAACACCCTCTTGGGTGTTATTGTGATATTTCAGACGGCCCACATGATGGATGACGAATGCGTCGTCTCCTCCAAGAATTCATTGTGTGGTGTCACGCATGTGGCCCACCTCTCATGGGACCCCAACACATTTCATTACTTCTTAAATGAGAAGAGGAAATGCACTGAGTCACATTTATCTACAAGGTTCTGCTTTCTGTAGCTACCTCTGTACCTAAATCCAATAATTATGGGATTACCATACCATAAGGGATTACTGATCACGGGGTCGTCTTAAATACCCCGCACATAAACTCTGATGTTGCTAATGGCACAGTATGAATGGGGGGTAAAAAAATAATAAATTCTGGCCTACTTCGATAATTTTAGAGCAGTTTTATAATAATTCCACGTTCTGAGTTTTTGAGATTGGCTCGTATATGATTTGCTATAATGTCTGTTTGACTGTCGGACCGACGAATAACATCGAGCCTTTTCTTTGTCAGGCTCTCGAGTTTCTCTTGACACTGTCATCATTTTCTTTTTTTAAAGATATGTTGGTCGGCCATGAAATAAATAACTGGATAACAAATAAATAAGAGTAACTCAAAGAGGGCAAAGTGAAGATGCGGTGGGTCACGGTCACACTTCGATATCTAACTTTACTAAAACATAGCACCAGTGTATGTAATTTTTTGAAATGTTTACCAGGTAATCACTATTAAGTGAAGTAATGCGACTGCTTTTACAAATTCCTCGAGAAAAAGGCACAATTTTCTCTTGGAATCTTCCACAAAGTTTCCCTTTCCAACACTCCGGATGGAGAAATACACACAAAACTCCACTGGGCGGGAGAAAGATAAGTATGTTGCATGCAGATACCTCGCAACCTTGAGACCACGGGAGGTTCTCCAACAAAAGACCAGGAATAATTTATAGATTTAAGACAAAGCAGGAGGCGGTGGTTGGCCCGTTGCCCAAGATAACATCACACAAAGCAACTGGAGGGAAGCCACGAGCTGGACACTCACTAATAAAGCCTAACCAATATATCCAGGAAGAACATGGGGGAAGAGCAGCCCCAGCGCAGAACATCTGGATTCTATCAGCACGGCGTCCCGGCGTCCCGGCGTCCCGGCGTCCCGGCGTCCCGGCGTCCCGGCGTCCCGGCGTCCCGGCGTCCCTGCGTCCCGGCGTCCCTGCGTCCCGGCGTCCCTCGGTTACCCACAGTTCCCATGGAACCGACACATTTACGGACAAGTCGTTTCAGTCTAAATCTTCCTGCATATTATAATGTATGAAACCAACCAGTGCACATTTTTTAAAAAACAAAATACTACTAAACAGGTATTCAGGTCGACCAGAAACATCGGTAACCCGGTGCCGCTTCTTTTAGCTCCAATTACTGGCTGATGCCGCTGATAGAAAGCCTCCAGCCTCGGCTGTTATTTCAGGCGGCAGCGCCAGCGAGAAAATGAAACGCCGCTTTTGTCCTTCGCCGCGTGAAATCCGGGGGAGGGACGGCGATTCCACGCTCTGGGGCGTTAAGCCTGCTGCTAATTTCGCTGCGAACCGCCGCGGACGATCATTTGTCTGTTTTTTTCTGATTTTTTTTTTTAATGTGTTTGTTTGGGTATTTTTTGTTGTTTTTTGTTTATTTTTCTCCCCGGGGTTTCTAAAAGAAAAAAACCAAACAAACGAAGAAACCGACGTGTCCCACGTCGCTTCCTTTTCACCAGCTTACCTATGTACCGACTTCGGCTTAGTGGGTGTTTAGAGCTGCAAATGTAAGAGCTTTGGCAACAAAGGGATGAATCACCATTGTGTTAT
>CM029127.1:19934109-19979109 GCA_016859345.1 Istiophorus platypterus | reverse complement strand
CTGACCAGTCTGGCGGGAGGACCTGACCGGTCTGACCGGAGACTTGACCTTCGTCGGGAGGAGGAACTGACCCGTCGCCACTTTTTTTTTTTGGTTCAAAGGTCTTTTTTTTTTTTTTTTTTTTTTCAAGACCCGTGTTTGACTTCGTGTGCCGATGACACTGACAATGACCCGCGTGAAAAATTCTCACAGGAGCAGTTGAAAGCCATGAGCCCCATCAGATGGTTTTGTTTGGGGGGGGGGCGTTTTCTGGGAGAGGAGGAGATGCCCCATTTGCATTTTAATCTCCAAACTGGCACTTAGTCAATTCAGAAGTGTTTTATTTCTCTAATGAGCTTTCAGCGGTTATATATTTTGTTGTGTCCACCTCTGAGTCATGGATGAGCCCCCGGCTCATCCACAGACCTGCGTCTGTGGTTGGGCAACAAAAGCAAAAGCATGTCCACTTAAAGAAATATATCTATATGTATATATATATATATATGCATATATATATATATATATATATATATGTATGTAAATGCTTTCAAAACATTTACAGCAATTACTTTCCCCTCAAAACGTATTTGCTGTTGAAAATTAGTTGCAAATAAAGGTAATTTCTTTGAAGCAGACCTGGCTCCAGCAGCCGGTGAGATGTTTGCACAAATGACAAAATGAAATGGATTAGACATAAAAGAAGGGGAAAAAAGATGATTATGATGCTGAAATTGAAAACTATTTTGCCTTATGAATGCACCTCACCAGTAAATAAATAAATAAATAAATAAATAAATAAATAAATAAATAAAAAACCACGACGAATTAAACGAGACAACTAAAATTGGATTCAATCACCCTGAAATAGATGTAAACAGCCATCCGAAGAGCAGAAAAACATACGAGCCTCGAGGGCGCAGGCATCAACCACCCCCCTTCCACACACTTTCCCCAGTCGTTGACCCCGACGGGACCGACCGCTCTGGGCCCGCGGGAGGGGGCGGGGCCGCTTTGCTCCTTCAGATCGATCCCCAGCCGGTCGACCTGCCGCCGCGGCGTCGGTCGGTCCCGGGAGCTCGAGACACTTTCCCCTTTCTTGTTGTTTTTATTTTCCCCCGTTATTTGTTGCCAACAGGTTTACGGGCCGCCGAGGCCTCGTTCGTCCACACACACACACATTAGTGAGAGCAGATGCCAGCCTACAGGCTCTTCATTGGGTTGGGCGGAGCTGTAAAGGTCACTACAAATTACAAGTGGTCAGCTCGCCTCTGTCTACAGAGATCAGAGCAGTCGCGCCGACTCTGTCAGCGAAGAATTACACCGCTGACCTTTTTGTGTTTGAGCGTGTGCGTGAGGATGGAGATGGTGTGATTGCTCGCGTGTGTGTATGTGTGTGTGTGGGCGTGAGCATACGTGTGCGATGCCTTTTTCAGTTTCCTTTCTTTTCGGGCGTCTGTGGCTGTGAATGTATTTATATGCCCTCATGTGTTGACGGACGTATTTACAGTTTAGGTGCGTGTGTGCATGTGTGTGTGATTTCAGGAACATACTTGTTTACATTTTTGTGTCTGTTTGCGTGTGTGTGTGTTTCTGTCGGCCTCCATCTCGTCTCGCTCCCGTCGTACCTTTAGGTCATTGGCATTCTGCCTGGACCCTGCACTCATAGCAGACACTGAGATTATTACTGTTGCTGTCCTATGTTATTTACTTCAATCTGGTGTCTGTGTGTGTGCATGTGTTTGTGCGTGTGTGTGTGTGCGTGCGTGTTTTCCAGTGGCTTCTCTAGATCTTGAACTTGAGCGTGGTTTTCTTTTTTTTCATTTTTAGGATGGGCAGCAGTGTGAAGAGATATCGCTGTAGTTTTATTTATTATTTATGCCATTTTATGTTTATGTCACTGCTGATGTGTTCTCGCCTCGCTGCCCGACGCCGCGTGCGTTTGTCCATGCGCTGACTTATGGGTGTGCTCTCACGCGTCGTTGTGCGTGTGTGTAAATGTTACAGTCGGAGGGTAAAGCTCTTAGTGTCAGCGTGAACTGGAGTCGAGGGTGTTAGTTGGAGTGTGTGTGTGTGTGTGTGTGTGTGAGCGAGCACTTGGCGTTTGCTTATCGCCGCTGTAACAGTCATCGGTGTGTACACAACGTACACTTCAACCGAGGCTGAGCACTCGACTCACCGAAAAAAAAAAACCAACTCAGTTTCCACTTGCAACTCAACATCTGTATAATCTGCTCAGCAGAGATGAGTGTCAGAGTGTGAGTTGAGTTTAAATGTGTGTGTGTGTGTTGGTGCGTGTGCGAGTGAATGCACGGGGTATTTCAGCTGTGTCATGTTTGTGCAGTTGCGCCCGTGTGTTTTCATTCCCGTGTTTGATGGATCCATCTGACGTGGAGTAGATGGTGTTTATTCAGGTGCGTGTCTGAGTGTGTGTGTGTGTGTGTGTGTGTGTGTGTGTGTGTGTGTGTGTGTGTGTGTGTGTGTGTGTGTGTGTGCGTGTGTGTGTGTGTGTGTGTGTGTGTGTGTGTGTGTGTGTGTGTGTGTGCGTGTGTGTGTTTGTGTGATTGATTGAGAGCCGGAGCTGTAATCGTCAAGGGTGTAATGATTGTAGCTTATCAGCTTAGTCATTTCCCCCTTTTTTCCGCCCAGTTTTCTCTCTTCCCGTCTTCATTTCTTTCTCTTTCCTTCTTTTTTCCATTCTCTCTTTCCGTCTAACTCCCATTATTATTTCTCCCTATATCTCCCTGCACTGCTCCCTCTCTCCCCACTCATGAATAATCATTTACCCAAGGCTGCCTATGAAATAAAAGAAAGTTATGTAGCATTTTACAAATTCCCCTCTCACTCCCCCTGCTCCCCTGCTGTAATCAGGACGCCTCTGCAGAGTTGCGTCTGGAGTCTGAGGATCTGCATACCCCTCGTTAGGGTGTGTGTGTGTGTGTGTTAAGGAGAGGAAAGGTGCGCTCTTGGGGCGTCAACGTAAAGCAAGTAGAATAGAAACCAGCGAGACCCGTCGTACCGAGGCTGTTTCCACGGTCGCCTCGTTCGCCCAGCGAAGCCGATGACGTCCGTTGTTTGACTTTGCTCTTAATCGGATGTGTGCATGTGAGGAGGAGAGAGAAATGGACAGAATGGGGGCAAAAACGCCGCCTAATCTGGGGACCTATGGCGTGAGTACGTGCCCGAGGGCAAACACACAGCGGATTCATTCTCGTAATGTATATTACATGCTAAACCTGTATGCATCAGTAACAGGAAGTGACATAAACACGTACATGCAGTATGTATGTTTGTATGTATGTATGGGGCAGATGGCAGAAACAGTGCGAATGGCAAAGAGAAAGAGAACAGGAAGGAGAGGTGGAGGAGGTGGAGGAGGAGAGGAGGAGAGGAGGAGAGGAGGAGAGGAGGAGAGGAGGAGCAGCCGATGCAGCCAGATGGAGAGAAGGAGGTGAGGAGTGGGGATGGGAACCGGGAACCGGCTCCAGCTGAAGACCGGACGCAAAATGTCCAGACCAATCGGGATCGTTCGCCCCCGAGCTCGGCTGCATTCACCGATGTTAAGATACTTTTACGATGGAAAATTTTTACCGTTAAAATTACACTTCGAACTTATACATTTCTTACAGAGGGTTTCAGTCCTGTATCGAACAGCGAATCCCACCGCACGCGGAATGTCGCGCGCGCAGTGTTGTGTTCACGTGGCCTGTGGCGGCGTGGCGCGACGCGGTGCCCTTTCACAAGCCCTCTCACACCAGGACGCCTCATTTCTCTCCTATCCAACTAACTCGTTTGTGGCTGCACGCCCATCTGAGTTCTGCAAACTCTAGCTACAGAAAATAATCCGTTACGCTCTCCGGCTCCGTGAGAGTCTTGGCGCCGCACGCCGGCCGCACGCCGGCCGCACGCCACCAGGCGTTAGTTCTCGACCCATGGGAAACACTGCGTCTCCCACCAAAGGGTAAATATCCTGTGTTATAATAAGATTAGCGACACGCAGGCAGGCTTTGCTGATTTTGTCTTTGAAAAATAAAAAAAAACCTAAATGAAAACAAATGTACAAAAAAAATCTCTCCTTCCATCTTAACCTGAGTCACAAGCCTTTTTTCTACTCTGTGTTCAGGTCAGGCTGAAAAACCCCATGAAGACCGTACTTTTTGTTTTTCCACCCGGAAAACCGATGGGTCGTCACCGAGGAAAACCGATAGTCGTATCGACGTGCGGAATCGATGGCATCGATGTCAGCGATATCAAATCAATTCCCGTCCCTCGCGAGGGGTAGAGATGCAGGGGCGACTATCCGTGACACCCACGAATGGATGGCTTCCCTACCGTGTCCGCGGGAGGTCAAAGTTGACACTGGGCCACTGGGATGCCTGGTGGAGGGGGACGTTTGAGAAACAGTCCAGTGGGAGTTTAAACTTTGGAGGAATCCGCCGTCGTATTATTCGGGGCGGCGCCTTTGGCTCTGCTCCGTTTTTAGTCGCTGTTTCGAGATTTTATTCGTCTTTTACCCATTGCACCTGGTTTAGGGAAAATTCAGTCTAAATGAATGGGATTTAGAACTTAGTTTGTTCAAATGAATGTGATCCCAGTTTGTTTAATCTAATCCTCAGTTGCAAAGTGACTCTGATTTGTTGTCGTTAGGCAGGTGCTTAACAAAGTCAGCTTTTCCTTGGTTCATAACGTCGCCATCTGTGGAGTAGATCCCCAAATCATACCTCGACTCATTTGCCTCTCGGAGGCCCCGGTGTGATGCTAATCGATCCGACGCAGCTCGCCCGTTTCCTCCGTTTCCCTTATTGAAGAGAGCAGCCGTGACCCAGTTCACCAAAAGGCCAATGGGTCACGCAAAAGGTCAGGGCGCCCCGCTGGAGCACAGGGGCCAATCAATTTGAGTCGTCCACCGTCCGAACGGATCATTACAGACAAGCTCCCCAGTGTTCAAACAAATACGAAGGGACCTGATCCCGAAACCGCAAAAATGGCGAATCCCTTCCCCGGAATGCGTCATCCATTCATCAAGCTCGCCGACGACGACGGGGACGCCCCAGTACGCCGGGAGGAGAACGAGGAGGTAAACACACCAGCGTTGCCGGAAAATCGCATCCTGCTCCCGCAGCAGTTCCACGTTTTTGGTTTTTGGGGGTTTTTTGCCGGGGCGGAGCAGGAGCAGGTGAAACGGAGACTCTGCAGGAAGCAGGAGACAAAAAAGGAGCGTGAACCTCCCGTCTTCTCCAACACCTGTTTCAGTCCGGGCTCTTCGGAGCGAATCAAAAAGAATAAGGAAGAATCCCGCTGCTCCATCCAAATCTTTAATCATAATGAGGCTTGAGGAGGAGATGTCAGCACGGATCCAGACGTGACTCAGGGCTGATGCATTGTGGCACCGCCGGTGTCTGAAACATTTAACCTGTTGGCAGGAGCCTGTTAAAACCATATAAAACGACTCCCTGATCAAAGATTAGCGGAGAACTCATTGTCCTAAATTAGTGCGATTGGCATATTAAAGCTGCAGTAATTAATTTTTGGGGCCATTTGGGAGGAAGAAACAGCTAAGTCCACAAAAACCAAAACGTTGAGCAGAAAGACACTAAAAGGCTCCACGGCCGCCAAGTCGGACGATACCGACGCCACAGGTGACTCATTCGTATAGAAGCAGTTCTCACTGCGGCTTCAAACAGTGGGTAACCATAGCAACAGGGTCTCACCCAGACTCTGTGATACCAGATCATAACTCCCTGAAACGGAGCTTTAAAATGTGCCGAAATGGTCACAAGCTAACTTAAGCAGATGATGTGAAAACAGCGTCACCCGGTGGCCACGCGGGGAATGGGATGTATATACGGGATAAGCCTGAATGTGATGAGGCTGCGACCCAGACGTCCGAGAATCGGCGGCTCTAGTTTGACGCGGCTCTTGTTTCACCTCCGCCGCCGACGCACTGCATCGTTTTACCTGCATAATGCAACATAGACAAACAAGGCGCCGCGTCATCAGAAAGGAAAAACTGGGCGTCCTCAGGCGACCGAAGGCGAAACCGTGTCAAAAGAAATCAAAAAACAAAAAACCCCATCTCCGTCTCGTACCTCTGGGCCGCGAGCGTCCTCCTGGGACCTGTCCGATTGGCGGAGACCTTCGACCCCCCCCGGGGCGGGGGCTGCGCTCGCCGCTAGCATGGGCGGCCAGAGCGGGAACGGGAGGCCGTAGCTGGGGAGTGTTTAAGCCGCGGTTACGATGCGTTTCATCTCCCCCTTCTCCTCCCGTCTCTTCTCCTCTGTTCTTATTTCAACACCCTCCTTCATCTGCTCTCGTCACCTCTTCTCCCTCTTTCAACTCCCTTATCTTCTCATCCCTTCACCTCCTCTCTCCTTCTCTTTTATCTCCTCTCCTCTCATTTATTCCAACTTCACCGTGTGTCTTCCTCACGTTTTTTTTTTTCCACATCTCCCTCCCACCGCCGCCCCCATCACCCCCCCTTCTAAGAAAACAACCCCCCCCCGCCTCCTGAAAGCTGAGTGTTGTTGTGAGGCTGCGAGGTTGCACACAACTTCAAACCAACACAAAACTTCAGATATGCAGCTCCTGGTCTTCACCTTTGACCTGCTGTACTCCAGCACACACACGCTGGGCGACGCAGCGGGTTGCTGGGCGTGAACACACAGGGGCCCGGGATCCGGGGCCCAAACCACACGTGGCCTTGGATTTCATCCGTAGTTAACTATTCATTAGTCGGGATCGGCGGGAGACAGAGCTCCTCTCCGTTTGATGTCGGACGCCTTCACCTGCCCTACCTCTCCTCCTCCTCCTCCTCCTCCCTTCAGCCCTTCATCTCGCCCTCGACTTCCACTAGTGGGCCATGTCAACACACACGCACACACACACACACACACACACACACACTAACCTCCCACTCAATTTCTTCCCCTCTTTTGTGGGTATTTGACACTTTGTACCATCCAGGTACTGAAGCTTCTGAGCTTCTGGCTTTTTTTTTTCTTTCAAAAACCTGGATCACACGAGAAAAAGAAACCCGCCCCCACACACACACACACACACACACACACACACACACACACACACACACACACACACACACACACACGTAGAGAAATATATAATATATATACCAATGAGCTAACATCCACATACAAACCTGCACACAACACATTTATAACACAGACAGCCATGCCTGTAAAACACACACACACACACTCTCAGTGTTTTCATCTTGCTGAAAGCTCGGTTCTTTGTCAGGTGGCCTCGACCTTTCACGGTGAAAAACGACTTCAAAAGTAACAAGCCTGACTGAGGGAAAGCTGCACTTCCTCCTTTCACTTGCTGCTGTATCTGTCTATATATACTGATTTCTATACTTTGAAAATAAAAATAGCATCAAAGTTGATTTTGGATGCAAATTTTTTTTTTCCTTGTTATTTCTGCTGCCAAAAGGAATTACAGTTCGGCAGATTGTGTCTCCGAGAGAGAAAAAAAGATGTTTTTTCAGGCAGAGCGGGAAGACAAATAATTCATGCAAATGTTGCAATCAACAGTTCATATGCTGCACACATAACGCCCCGACCATCTGCCGGGCGGAGAGCTCCTGCCCAATTGAAATGCGGATCACGGCGCGGTGGTAAGCGGCGCACTTAGCCCCGCCGCTGTCAGGCGGAGGTGAGGTCCATGCCAGGTGAACGCCGGAAAAAAAACCTCAGCTGACAAATTTCATTTGTTATTAGGTTGCAAAAATAAAGTGCCGAACGCGCCCCGACCGACTGGCGGCGTGTCCGGGGGCCGATGCACGCGGGGCCGCTGGGGTAGATAAATGGATAAACGGGCGGATAACAGCGGGTCCGGGTCGACGGGGACGGAGCCATTTAGGAATGTGGTGAGCCGCGATCGGATAAACACACTCATGGGGGGTGGACGTTGGTCCCAGTCTGGCTCGGTCCGACGGTATCGGAGCCCCCCCCCGCGGCAGTGCCAGAAATTAGTTCTGTTTTGGCTTCGGTTCGTCTATAAATTCAACAACTGACCTTTGGAGGAGCTGCATCGTCTGTGGCCACATCAGCCGCTTCCCCCTTGTTTCCAGTCTTCATGCTAAACTAAGCTAACTGGCCGCAGGATGTAGCCTTATATTCAGCGTACAGACTGAAATAACATCAATTTTATCATCAAACTCTCTGGAATGAGTTAATTCCACCAAAAAGTCTCATCATTTCTTTAAGCCAATGAATTTCACACACGGTAGCTAATGCATGTAACCATGAAAAAGAGAATTAAAAAAAAATGAAGCAACAATTTAATTGGTAAAAAAAAAAAGAAAAAAGAAGTAAAGGGAAGATGGGAAGAAGTTTTCTATTAAATATTTATCTTTTCATGTTGCAAAGTGCTGTGGCAGCCCAGGAGCCGGTGTGTAAAAAAAAATGCCCAGCATGCACCCACATGGGCATGGATGGTGTCGTCTCTGGCTGGTGTTGACACGTTGTTGTTTTTCCGTTCGTTGCCTGCGCACTCTTCCGTGGCTCCGTGTCTCCCGAGGGGATGACGCCGGCGGAGGCAGGGCAGAGGTCAAGGGAGGCCGGGGCGAAGCCCAGAGACCAGAGGGGGTGTGATGCCATAGCAACGCGCCGCTCACCGAAGCGTTTAAAGCCCCATGTTGAATCGGAAACTTTGACTCACTAAGTTCCTCTGAGAGAAAAGACTATTTCTCCACAGATTTTTTCATTTAAAAATCCATTACTGATAAACCTGCTTTAGAGCTGATAAATTTAAGATTCTCCTTCTTATAAAATGAAGACTACATTTCCCACTGAGCCTGCTGGTTCCAGTCTTCAGCAGAACGCCCCCATCTCAACCTGTACTTGCTCTGAGGAGCAAATAAAGTGAAAGTTGCACTGAATGCTAATATTCTGATGAGATAAGCTAACGTGAAGGTCAGAAACGCAGTAAACAACAGGAACTGGAGGCGGAGTGAAGTTGTGTTTGTCTTTCAAAGTACTAAAACAGCTAAACAATAGATCCTATAGCTGTGTAGGTGGACTGGTGTTTTCACTGGCAATCGCGTTGTTTTACAGTAATTATATACATTAATGTTGTAGTGATTTATTGTTGTTAAATTAGCTACAAGTAGCACTATTAAAACACAAAAAGTGAAAATGAGGAAGAAGCAGGAGAGCATCTGAACCAGCTCTGCTCATGAATCAAACATTTTTGCCACCAGGAAAACAGGACTTTTCGTTCTGAGGTGTTGTCGACATGAAGGTAAATACGGCAGATGGTTGCGTTTGTGCACCTGGTGTAAATGTGACGGGTGCTCGGCTGCGTGCGCGTGCGTGCGCGTGCGTGCGTGTGCGTGTGTGTGTGTGTGTGTGTGTGTGTGTATACACCTGTACACCGGAGGCTTGCATGTGTCGAGAATGTAGAATGTGGTACACCCGAGGCGCTGCATGGTCCCCTGGGGGGGCATCATCCTGGAAGGAACCGTGAGCCTGACGATCACATGTGTTGTTTGTTTGTGTGTGTGAGGCTTCGACTTGTGTTTTGATTTTGCTTTTTTCCCTCCTTTTTCTTTCTTTTTTTTTGCAGTGGCCATTGGCAGCATTACCTGCTTGAAATGCAGCTGTTACTTGTGATGCCTGAGGACCCCATCTGTCTGAGCGCGCACGTGTGTTAGTGTGTGTGTCTGTGTGTGTGTGCGTGCGTCCGATTTTTTTGTAGAGGAAAACTCTTGGTTTGCTTGATTTCTGGATTCCAGATGTTTACCAGCCTGTCCGAGTTTCATGCCTGTGACGAACAGGGTTTTTTTTGTTTGTATTTTTTACATGAACATACGTGTGTGTGTTTGCGTCACACTGTTTGTGTCGCGAATGGAAAAAGAACCTCAATGACAACAACTGTTTTGCGGCTAAGTGCGGCCCGGTGCAGCACATTCCTTGTTTTTGTGCATTCTCCATCGCCGTTGAGCTTCTGAGAACTCGCCCGCCGCATACGTTTCCTCCCGTTCGCTGCATGTGCGTCACGTTGCGTTGCCCGGCACCCGGCGCCCGGCGCCCACAGGGGCCGCAGATGACGACACTTTGACAGGCTCTCCGAAAAACGGGCAGCTCTCAGGGGCTCGGCGAAGCTGCACCTCCGGTTCCTTCACCTTCCTGCCTCGCCGTTTGTGCAGCCAACTTCCCAGCCGCCGCCGCCGCCGCCGCACATCCACATGACTGTGCGAGCGTCTCCCGTCTCACACGGGTTGAGCCGTGATCACAGCCCATAGGAGCTGGCAGCTTGGATGACCTTTACCCCAAAGGGTGGTGCCGGTTAAAGCTGGTGCCCACACACCCACACGCTAACACGCACACATCCGCCCTAACAACTGCATGCAAACACCAGCTAAGAAGTAAATGTGGCAGGAGGGAAAGGAAAAGGAAAACACCTGAGCCCGAGACTCGCACCAGCCACCTCTGGTTTTTTTCCTCTCTTTTCTACTTGTCGCTCTTGATCTCTGTCTTTTTCTCTCACGAAATAAAAAAAAAAAAAAACCCATTTAGTGAGCGAAAATGAGCGTTCGGTGGACGTGGCCTTCATCGCTTCCCTCTGTGGTGGCTCCGTCACACTCGCGGACCCTAAACCTCCCGGACACCTTCTGGCAGCGAGGTGACAAGGTGACCAGAGGATAAGTCAGCATAAATTAGTCCCACTGACACCCCCACCCTTTATTATGATAATGAACCGTCTGATTAGCATGGACAGCAGTTTCTGAAGAGTGTGTGTGTGTGTGTGTGTGTGTGTGTGGGGGGGGGGGGGTCACATGGTGGCTTTGACAGAAAACATTATCGGCTTAGATTTAACCGCAGTAGACTGAAATGACCTGTCAGTCAGCCGAGAAGGGAGAGCCAGCTCCGGAGGTCCTTTCTGGATCTTTCCGGATTATAGGCCGAGCCTTGGAGGCTCCTGATTGGTCCCCGGCGTGAAGGGAACATGCAGCGGCGCCGGTGTCTGTGCGACGTCCGATCCCCACAGA
This sequence comes from Istiophorus platypterus, assembly GCA_016859345.1. Taxonomy (NCBI): domain Eukaryota; kingdom Metazoa; phylum Chordata; class Actinopteri; order Istiophoriformes; family Istiophoridae; genus Istiophorus; species Istiophorus platypterus. Next base: position 19,968,119 of record CM029127.1, on the reverse strand, counting down.
GAAACTTGGACCTGAAACTTTAAAACTTAACCTGCTCGTGTTCGCGATTGTCTCACTTTCTCAACGTTAGAGCTAAATTCCACCCGATTGAAGAATTTACCTTCTATAAATGTATTAACATATTTCTATAGATTGTTTTTACCTAAATGTCAACACAGCTTTATTCCTGTCTGTGTCTATAAACGTCAGCGATTCGTTATTCTGTAGCCGAGTGAACAGTTGGCTATTTATTAATTTATCTCATTGAACTATGAAACCAAATTAAAGATCAAGATTTGAATCTTGATTTTTTTCTGCGTTGCAGCTAACATAATTAGCTCTGAACAAAAGAAAAGAATAAGGCTGTGAGCTATATTAGCTTTTTGTCTGGTGGGGGGGGCTGGGGGGGCATGACACCCTCCTTGATCAAAGAGCAAAGATGTAAAGACTTCAGCATGTGCACAAGTCTACTGAAGATTTGTTGTGTGACTGTAATAGAGGCCCAAGCGAGAGTCATATTAGAGTGTACGTGTGTGCGTGTGTGTGTGTGTGTGCGTGTGTGTGTATGTGTGTGTTTGTGTGTGTGTGTGTGTCTGTGTGTGTGTGTGTGTGTGTGTGTCTGTGTGTGTGTGTGTGTGGGGGGGGGGTATATATTTCATAGAAGATGCCTCCCTTCATGGTAGGTTAGCCAGCATAACAATTACGGTCCGTATCATTACCCCCCATTAACATCATACGGGCCTTGATGACACATCCACGCTCGCTCTCTCGCTCGCTCGCTCGCTCGCCCTGGCGCCGTCTTAGCGAAGCCTCATCAAGTTGCTCATTAATGGCGACTCCGGAGCCGTGAGAGTGGTCAAGGAAACATCGTGAGAGCTGCTGCCTGCGTCCAGACAGTCGCCAACAATCACACAGCTGGATCTGTCCGTCGTGTCCGGCTTATTTGGCTGCATCAGTAGCTCTGTGTGTGTGTGTGTGTGTGTGTGTGTGTGTGTGTGTGTGTGTGTGTGTGTGTGTGTGTGTGTGTGTGTGTGTGTGTGTGTGTGTGTGTGCCCGTTGTCCGAGCGCTTGTGGGACGCCGCCGCCATGATCAGTTTCCAATTTTCTCGCCTGCTACGGGGGAGTTTTGCACTAAATAGACTGTACCTCTGGAGGACCCCCCCCGTCCCTACAGTCCTACCGTTCGTACCTATAAATCACAGAGTTTCGGCCACATTTCAGCGGATATTTCATGATTTCTTCTATTATTTCTTATTCATATGCTCGGTATTAGAGTTTATCCCCTTCAGGTATATTCTAGATCATTCTATTCCCTCTCAGCCTCTCTCTCTCGCTCAGTTGCATATTTTATCACAGTTCTATGCGGTTCTCTGGTTTTCTGGTCGCGCCTCCAGTGCCCCCCCCCCGTCCCCGTCCTCCTCCCCGTCCCCGCTGTGCATCATGTCTGATGTGTGGTCTGCATACGTCCCTGCTTTTCCAAACCGATTTGCAATATTCCCTCAACTGTGCTCCGATTGCTCCGAGTGTGTGTGTGTGTGTGTGTGTGTGTGTGTGTGTGTGTGTGTGTGTGTGTGTGTGTGTGTGTGTGCGCTTGTGTGTGTGTTTGTGCGTGTGTGTTCTTATCCCCACCACGTTGATCTCCGTTCAGTCGAAGCCTGTTGCTCTCTCACTCTCATTTACAGAAATTAGCGAGCGCTGCTCGCGGCGTCTCCATCGCAGGGGGAACACAGCGAGGAGAAAAAAAGGGGGGGGGGGTAATAGATGGGAGAAAAACGGAGGTGGAGGAACGCAGACATTACCGAGCGACGCCGCTTGTGTTCTCTGCATGACAAATAGTTACTTAGAGAGGAAGACGGAGAGGGAGGCAGATAGAAGATAAAGGCTAATAGGATTGAGATGCCGAGATAGAAAAAGGAGAGAACATGAGCTGGCTGGAGAGCTGATGGGGGGGGGGGTGCCCTCCTCCTGCTCCTGCGTGAGATCCGTCCTCGCCGACGCTCCTCCTTTCTCCTCTGGAAGTTGATAACGACCCGCGTCTACGTTTTTCAAGACAGGAGGCCTCTTGAGGTCGTCCTGAAAAGTACAAATAAATCGATCGAACATGAAAACTGACTGAAACGTGGGTTGGAGGAGACCTGGTCCCGATCCTGAATCCGTTCCGCCCCCGGCCCACCCGGACCACCTCCGTCGTTTACAGGGACGACCTCGACGCAGGCGTGTGGAAAAAAGCACGCACGGCTGACTCGGTGGGGTGAGGCCTCCCTGAGGCGCACCGTCTCATTTGGAAGTGCGGCCGCCACGGTTTCCCCTTCGAAGCGGGACGGCGGCGCAGGACTAATCCAAGCTGTAAAGCAGCCGGTGGCGGAGAAAAGCCAGTTTGGGCAGATGGGTTTGTTGGTTGAACGGTCGAGGCAGGTACCATGAAACCGAGACGCCCTCAATTCTCTTCCTGGCTGGGGGTGGTGGTGGTGGTGGGGGGGGTGGGGGGGGGTCATATGTCGTACCCCTCTCTCGCTATCTGACCCCGTTTCCTGTTTCTCTCCAGACTGACAAGTCTCAAATAAAGTCAAGATATCAAAAAATAACCCTAAAAAAAGGACAAATATAGTAATGGCCTCACTGCTCAAAAGCCTTATTTAAATTTGCGGCGGGCTGTTCCCTAAGCCCCTCCCCCCCGGACGTGATCGTCCGGATCCTAGTCTGACAGCGGCACCGATGCCGCGGCGCGTGAATGATGCCGCCTCTCCGTCTTTTTCAGGTCCCTCACGTGGGTCGTCGGGCAGGAGGGAAAAATTAGAGGGGAAAGAACCCAGAGGAAAAACGAGCTGGGGGGGTGACGGACGCGGAGGAAACGAGCTGGGGGGGTGACGGACGCGGAGGAAACGAGCTCGGGGGGGTAACGGACGCGGAGGAAACGAGCTCGGGGGGGTAACGGACGCGGAAACGAAGCTCTCGGGGGCTCGCGACGCCGCCTGCCCGCCAGCGCCTCTAAACGCCTGCAACGCTTCCGGCGGGAGGGGAAGGAGTGTCTTTGAGTGGGGGGGGGTCCATCGTCGGGTCACGGAGCTTCAGGCACTAAGATGTTGTGACGTTGTCACCAAGTCACTTCGGGTTTTTTCCTATAATTTCCCCACGTCAAGTATTATTTAGCCACATTATGCTTTAATGATGTGGATTCCGCTCACTCACTTTGTAATTTAGAGCCACAATAGACCCGTTTGTCTTTTCTTTCTACTGAAATATTAAAATCCTATTTTGACTTGTAGCGGTGTGACTGTTTACACTAAGCTCTAGTGGCGGTGACGGCCAAGTTTTTGCTCCGGAAATGGCTTAAATAAATCACCTGTTTATTAAAGCCGGGAAAGATGAGAGAAACACTGGCGGCCGACCTCCGGGGTCTGGGAACCTCCAGGGACCGACGCGAGCCGAGCGGTCTCATTCATACAGCGGCGCATCAGGTGGCCGGGGCCTCGCCGGGGCCTCGCCGGGGCCTCGCCGGGGCCTCGCCGGGGCCTCGCCGGGGCCTCGCCTCCGCTTCCCGCCGGGGCCTCGCCGTGCGCGGGAAGCGCCGGAGTGCAGCGCCTTATTATTATGTATCCCCTGATAGAGTTGGCGGCTGCGATGTTTTTTCTTTTTTTTTCATTTTGCCCCCGTTTCAATGTAATTAACAAGCAGAATTATTTCCCATGTGGATGAAATGTTCCGTGACCGAACCAAGCCATCGCTAATACATTCTAACGTGATAATTACATGGTCATCAATTGGGAAAATGGAGCATTTTTTATCTCAATTATACAAAAGTTCGTTTTCCGGGTTTTTTTTCCAGTTTTTTTTTGTTGTTGTTTTTTCGTTGGACCCCACCGACCGTTAAATTTATTTTTTCGGGGTTTTCATTAGTGGCTCCTCGTGCATGGCTCCTTAGAAACATGCTGTTTATACGGGGATTGGGGTTGTGTTTGGCTGTTGATAGGTGTCAGGACGGTAGCGTACGTGAGCTGCGAACATACAGCTGTGTGTTGTTTTTGTGTGTGTGTGTGTGTGTGTGTGTGTGTGTGAGTTGGAGAGGGAAACCTTGTTTAGACCCCCTGTATGTTTTTTCCCCCACAGGGAGGTGATTAGTGTAACTAGCCTTCGTTGTGCCTCGTTTTTTTTTTAAAGACAACTGTTGTGTGTGTGTGTGCATGCGTGCGTGCGTGCGTGCGCGTGCGTGCGTGCGTGCCTTGCATGTGTTCGTGCGTGCTTGCGTGCGTTGCATGCGTGCGTGCGTGCATGCTCGCATTTTCCCCGGTGATGTACTTTTTGCGGAAGGAGGCCGAGGACGTGGTGCGTCCACGGCGCCGGCGTTACTCCACCCGCTCCGGGTCTCAGCGATCCGGTTATGTACCGTCCTCTTCTGATGACACCGCGCCGACCGGAGAACGACGAGCTCGGCGGAGAACACTTCCTCTGTTTCTGAACTCTGTCAGTGAAATTCAAAATCATCTCTGGCGATTATATCAAAAATGGAGTTTTCACCGTGAATGAAGCAGGATTTAAATCACAGAACTGAGAATATTTAGCCATTAAATGGTCTTAAATCTAATTTTATGGTTTTATTTTTGTATAATATCTATTAGAAGTTGTGGAAAAAATGGCGCCAGGAATGGTGTTAACTTATCAGCTAGGGGAGGCGGTTGAACCTTACGTCTAAATCTATAAAAATGCAAACGCCCTCACTACTAGTGTCCTTCATATTTTCCTTGTATTCTCCAACTGATTTCAAATTAGACATGAAGGCCTTCGCCACCACTTCCTAAAATAATCCAACCGAGCCGAGCTGGTACGGATCAAATGACCGTTCACAGGCAAAGCACAAAGGTTAGACATCAGTCGGCTCTTTTTCAAAACACGCACATAAAGGAATGTGAAATGGATCAGGCTGGATCCTTCTCATACAGTCCCTCAGACGGCAGGTTAAGGAGATGTCTCCTCCACCACCTGCTAAACCTGCTGAAGAGTCCACGGTGACAGATGCTCCAGTCCCCCCTCCTCTCATGTATCTAAAACAAAAAAGAAAGACTTGGTGTTTTTGTGCATCGCTGAAAGTTTGAGCATGAAAAGCATCCGGAAGGAAAAATAAAGAAACAAACAACTAAAGAACTTCGCTGCAGCTGAAGAAAAGTTGACCAGGTTTTGTGACCAGCAGTGGAATTTTTTTCAGGTTCAGATTTTAGTGTATAGCTCCGTTAAAATGATAAAAAAAAAAATAAAATCCATGGTTGTGTCAATGAGTTCTGGACACACACGCTTCAAATCCGTGGTTCCTCGAAACGGATCCGTCCTGTGATTATTCCGGAGAAAATTCCCGGGAAGGAGCAGCCACAGACACAAAAAGCTGATAAACATATTCGCTCTCGTTTCTTTCCTCGACTCGTCGTTTGTTTGTTTGGTTTTTTTGCCGCGTGTATTTGGCACCTAGTTTTTACACTGGATTTCCTTTTTTTTTTGCCCTCGCTGTTATTAATTTTCTCCCTTCCTGTATTTGATAGCCTCCCGCCGGAGCATTTCCTCAGGTTCCAGCTGCGGTGTGTAATCTCGTATTGATTTCTGTGGAGTGGGAAATCCACAGGGAAGGGGGGAACCGCCGAGCTGAATTCCTCGTGTTTGCAAACATATTTTGCCGACACACCCGCTGACGGTCTTATTCTCTCTCATTTATTTCCTTGGTTTACATGTTTTGTTTGTTTGTTTGTTTCTCAGTCTGTTCTCCTAAAATGGCAGCTGACATAAAATTGCGAGCTCAAAGCTGATCCCTGTAAATAAGTCCCCCCCCCCCCACACTCACACACACACACACACACAATAAGACTGTTAGTATTCCACACCTGTCGCGAGTAAACAATTACTGCGCCAGGGAGCTTTGTTCTACAGGGTTGAAGACGGAGCCGTGATTTGCTGAATCTTCCGGCTCAGGGCGGAAGATGAGCTTTCGCCGCCGAACGCGATAAATGCTCGGCGACGCTTTAAAGTGGCTGTCGGAAATGGGGGGAAAGAGGAGGAACAAAATGGCCGCTGAGTTGTTCTTCCAGCCGGTTTTTCCCTTTTCTGTTCTCCGATCGGAGACATGGGCGGCGGGGCCTAATAGATCGTCCTCTCGGCATTGATTATGGATTTGCAGCGTCCGTCGTTCCGGCCGTAACGGCTCCCGGCGAGAGCCCAGGGGCCTTCTTTGGATTGGATTTTTTTCCCCTTGCCCGCTTCCTGCGTTCATTCAGCGCGGCTTCTGGCGCCTCGCGGCCGTGTCCGATGACTCCAAAGCTTTAGTTTGATGGTGGGACGCCGATAACATGACGGCTCCCCGCCGGCCTGGACTTCCTGGCTTTTGTTTTATCTCTCCCGAGAGCCAAGTCATGTCTGTCGTGATCGGTCGAGGACGGTCGACTCCCTGCTGGAGGGCTGGGGGGCCGGGGGGCTGGAGGCTGGAGGATAGAGGGCCTGGGGGCTGGAGGGCCAGGGGGCCAGGGGGCCAGGGGGCCGGAGGGCCGGGGGGCCGGGGGGCCGGAGGGCCGGGGGGCCAGGGGGCCGGGGGGCTGGAGCTCCGCACAGTTTCGATTTTCCCTCAGTGAATGAATCGGCTGCGGCTCCTTGAAAACGAGCTGGTTCCGAGTCCTGTTCATCGGCGCCAATCCGACCGATCCTATCGACCCCCCTCCCCTCCCCCTCCTGGTCCCCAGCTCTTCCCCCTTCACGTCCCCAGAACCTTCCTCCTCCTTCCTCCTTGTCTTTCTCCTCCTCTCAGTCCCTTTTTCCCTCCTTCATGAGAGTCTCCACTCATGTTTCTCTGGGGTCTTTGCCTTCTCTGCTGCCCTCATCCCTCTCCCCTGTGTGTGTGTGTGTAGAATCACTCTGCCCTTTCCGTCTGTGTGTACATCTGTGTGTATCTGCGTTGTGTATTCCTCTTCATCCCGGGGCTTCGGGCCGTTAACCCTGCAAACACTATCGCTCATCACGGTACACAACAGGAGCTTAGGAACTCTCCGGGAAGAGTTCATCTCCCTCTGCTCCTCCGTTTCTCTCCCTCCCTCCCTCACTTGTTTTTATGTCTTTTCCACCAACGCCTACCCCCCACACTCCTCCTCCTCTTCCTCCTTTCAGGTACTGATGCGTATAGACATTCCTCTTCCTCGGTCTTGTCTCGATCCCTCTTTGTAATCTCTGTCTGTTTTCTTCTGCTTCAACGTTTTCCTCCGTCTTCCCGTCTCGTCCTCGCTTCCTTCTCAGTGGAGCAACGTTCCCGTTCGGAGTCGGGGCGATTTTTTTTGTTTTGTTGTTGTTTTTTTTTTTGGTTTTTGTTTTCCTGCAGGTTTTTCATCTGAATTTCAATGTGCGACATAACTTAAGAAACCACTTCCACCTGAAACCGGAACCCTCTCAAGAATATTATTAGTATTCATGTTGGTATTGTTTCCCTGATGCCAACTAATGTCGGCCATATTTTGTGCTTTTATCAAACAGGGAAAACTATTAAATGTGCTGTGCAGTAAAAGCAGTAATGGTAACAAAAACACATGAGGTGCAGGAGAAAGGCAGCAAGTAGAGGCATTTCTGGGAGCCAGCGGTAGACAAATATTTTACTGATGACATTTCACAAGGTCCAAAGCCAATTTTCTGCTGACACTGAGCCATTCATCAGGACAACAATGCCCCGCCGACATAATTATTTGTCTGAGAAATGGGTTTCCATCACTGTTTAATACACAATTTCTTTATTAACAATGAAAATGTTTCCCTTGGTGAAGGTTGGAGATAAGTGAAGATGAAGTGGACGGATCAGGGGTTGGAAGAAATGCAGAAAAGGGGAAATTAAGAAAGGGTGTGTGTCTGTTTGGTGTGTGTGTGTGTGGGGGGGGGGAGTTAGAGGATGGAGAGTGAAGACGAGGAGGAGGAAGAGGGAGGGGGAGGCGGAGAAAAGGGAGAAAAACAGATGACAGTAGAAAAGGAGGGGGGAAGAGGAGGAGGAGGAGGGAGGGAAGAAAATGAGGATAAAGGGAAGAAAAAAATGAGCTGAGCCTTGTGTGCCAGGTGTGCCTGTGTGTGTGTGTGCCTGTGTGTGTGCCTGCGTGTGTGTGAGTGTGTGTGCGTGTGTGTGTGCGTGTATGTGTGTGTTTCCGGCTGGATCATTGAGTCAAGGGAGGATATTGTCTGAGGTCAAAAAGTTCATTGATAGCTGCTGGGGCTGCAACACATCACTTCTAGACAAACACACGAACTCGCCGGCACGCACACACGCACACACACACACGCACAAACACACATGCACACACACGCACACACACACACTCCAAACCCGTGGTTATGTTGTTTAAAGGAGCCATTACCCACATACCTGTCATGTTTAAACAAGATGTGGAATCTAGAGAATGAGGCTAACACACACGTTCTGAGTGTAAACGCACGTGTGTTTTTGTCGAGGCTTTCACACATATATTACCCACACACACACACACACACACACACACACACACACACACACACACACACACACACACACACACACACACACACACACACACACACACAGACCAGGTCCATCTACTTTGCCTTCTGATACCTGCAGCCCTGGAAGCTAAAGCATTAAAATACACCGATCCCCCTCAACATGAAATATATATGTAGCAGTGCAGTATATGCTGCAGATGGATGGATGGATAAGTAGACAGACAGACAGACAGACAGACAGACAGACGGATAGATAGACAGACAAACAGACAGGTAGATAGACGGACAGACAATCAGACAGATAGACAGATAGATAGAAAGACAGACAGACAGACAGACAGAGAGATTCTCACATTCAAAGTGTTACTTGAGTAAAAGTATAAAACTATTATCAGCCACATGCAAAGTATTAGAAGTAGAATTACTCCTTATGCAGAAACTCTACTTTCCCTTAAATTATAAACAATATACTATTGGATATCACCACTCAATGTTGTCATTCGATATTGTGTTGTGCAAATTTTAAGTACTTACAGCACTTTGAGTACTGCTTTACATATTTAATCGTAAAGTACTGCATCATATTTTATAAGTTCCTCATATGTTTTGCATCTAAACTCCTCGTCTCAAGAGGGGCTTAGAAACTGAAGCTGTCAGATAAACGTCATGAGGCAAAAATCGCAGTATCTCTCTCTGAAATACACCGAAGTCTAAAAACGGCATGAATTGAAAATACTCGAGCAAAGTAAAAGTACTTCAGAACCGGCAGGGTCGCGGGGTCCGGCCCCTCAGACGGACGGCGGAGAGCGCTCGCTCCTCCAGCTTCCACTGAAAGCACAGATCGCTGGGGACGGCCACTTCATGGCCCTTGTTAAATGCGTGCAACGCTTCGCGGCGAGGCTTATATAAGCGACGCCCCCCCAGGACGTCGCCGCCCGCCCTCCTGCCGGCTTGGGTCGTGTTCTGCCGACGAGAGCCGACTGGTGATGGGGCAGGAGGCACACGCTTTGGGCGCCACGCTTTCCCTCGGCTATTTACCCCATGCCCCGCACCGTCAGGGGGCCCCGGCTCGTCTGTGGGTCTGTGGTTCGGACACATTCAGAATTGCCTTTGCTTTTCCAGTTGCTTTTGGTGGCCGCACTAATAAACCGGCCGTCGCCGCCGCCGCCACCGCCGGTGTGAACACCGGCACATTAATCCGGTGACCACTGAGTAAAAGTTAAGCTTCGCCCTCGGTGACCACAAACTTTGACAGCTCTCACTCTACACACAATACCTGGATCTCCTTTGTTACTCTGTGTGTGTGTGTGTGTGTTTTCTGTTAAATTTCTGTACGTTAATAGCACCACGCTTATTAGTATTAAGCACATTACAGAGGTTTAGAGCAGGTTGTGCTTCCCTCTGTATTAATGCTAATACTGTTTGGCTTAAGCGTGAATACAATAGGCTGCTATGTCTTTATCTGCACATTGTTTCTGTCCCTTTTCATATTTCTTTTTATCTTTGTGCCCTTTGTGCGTGTGTGCGTGTGCTTACTTTTGTGTGTATGTGTGTGTGTGTGTGTGTGTATCCGTGCATGATATTCTGATGTGTGCTATTTTTGTGCTATTGTGGTTGTGGGTTCGTTCACCTTGTTGTTGATGCAAACATGTGTTTGTTTTGTGTGAGTGTGCGGGTCACCCGTCTAGGTCACCCACTGCCCCTCAGGTCGTGGCCTGTTGATTTGTGCTGTCTCCTCTTCCTGGCACCGTTTTTGATCGACCTCATGGAGGCGTCTAATTACAGAGTGAACGTTGCTTATTGCGTTTGGGGAGGAAGTGGCACCTGCCTCGGCCCCGCCCGCCGATCGGTGGCCCACCTGTTGCCGACCGGCGCCCTCTGAGCCCCCCCCCTCGTCCTTCTGGTTTGGCTTCGGGTCGGCTTCTGCGCGCTGTGTCACAGTTTCCTTCCTTCTGATTGGTGCTTGGAAAGCAGCGTTGCTGTGGGACTGGTCAGACTGTGTTGGGGGGGTTAGTCCGAGCACCAGCTGACGTGGGGGGATCATGCTCTGGGCTCAGCTCTTGGGTTTTGAGGGCTTGGAAGGTGTGTGTGTGTGTGTGTGTGTGTGTGGGGGTAATCAAGGGGGGCTGGATTTAAGGTGCTTAAGAAATGCACTCTCTCTCTCTCTCTCTCTCTCTCTCTCTCTCTCTCTCTCTCTTTTCCCCCTAGCTCTTGGTTTCTCTGTCTCTCTCTCACACACACACACACACACACACAGATACTGCGGTACAGCCATCAGTGTAATACCAGGTCCCCAGACAGTATAAATGTGACAGACCATCTAAAAGGGCGAGGAGATTAGTCAGTGTGTGTGTGTGTGTGTGTGTGTGTGTGTGTGTGTGTGTGTGTGTGTGTGTGTGTATGAGAGTACATTGAGAGTGTATGAATTAGTGAGTGTTGTGTGCCATATGGTTGTACATTATTATTAAGTCTATTAACTCTAAGTGTGTCTGTTCAGCTGCGTGTGTTCGTGCAAATGTGTGTGTTTTATGATAGTTCTGCTCTTTAGAAGGTCATTTGTGTGAGTGTGTGTGTTTGTGTATATTATTTTAACTTTACAAGTCTCTGCTGCAGAGCCTCTCCAGTATATTGCGTGTGTGTGTGCGTGCATGTGTGTACGCGTATGTGTGTGTGTGCGTGCATGTGTTTGTGTGTGTGTGCGTGTGTGTGTGTGTGTTCCTTTGTGTACTTTATTCTTTATTCTAAAGCCTCTGCATTAATGTGTGTAGTCGTTGGCTTTTACTATAGGCTGATGTCTCCATGTTTATAAATTCTAACGTGTGTGTTGTGCTCGTGCTGTTTCTCGTGCGCGTGCGTGAGTTCGTGCGTGAGCACAGGTGCGTTTGATTCGTCAGACCTCCGCACGCCCTCTGTCTGCATGTTTGACCTTCCAACCTCTCCTGCGCGTGAGTCTGCATGCGCCCCTCTTGACCTCTGCCTTTCCCACAATGCCTCTGTGCTCCTGCCTGCGCCCCGAGCTCATTGCTTATGCACAGTTACCTGGTAACTGACAAATGCTGTTGCCATGGCGTTGCCAGGGCACCCAGGTGTCCAAATAGCTGTCTGAATGACGGATGATTGGCTTTTGATGATTGGCTCTATTCTCTCTCCCTTCCCCTTTCTCTCTCTCTCTCTCTCTCTCTCTCTCTTTCTCTCCCTCCCTCACACACACCCACACACACACACAGATGCATATAAACATGATCTGAGTCCCAGTGATGGGAACGCACACTCATATGCACACATACGCGCACACACACCGTCACATCCTCATACCCAGGGGTGAGATGATTGGCTGTCAGAGAGCCTGACCCCGATTTGGGCCTGCGGGACTTGAAGTTGTAGCGTGGAGTGTTTGAAGTGGCTTGAAGTGACATGTTGTGTGTGTGTGAGTGTGAGTGTGAGTGTGTCTGTGAGTGTGAGTGAGTGTGTGTGTGTGTGTGAGTGTGAGTGTGAGTGTGTGTGAGTCTGAGTGTGTGTGTGTGTGTGTGAGTGTGCACACTGGAGTGAGGAAACTAAAGCGGTGAAGTAGGTTGAATATTAAAAATTGCTCCCGTGGCCCCGGACCTCGGCAAAATGGCGCTTGGATATACACCCCTCCGAACGCTTGGAATGACCCCGGCTACGGTTTGTTAGAACCGACTGCCCCTCCGCCCCCCCACCAAGGCCCCCGCGAGTTCCTTCCGGAGCCGAAAAATTGTGCGGCGCCCGGGGGATAATCCGTCGAACGCCACGGCGCCCGCTCTCGCGCTCGACCCGGAGCCCAGGGGTCCCGGAGTTCCCGCTCCCTCGCCCCTGCCGTGTTCAGAGGCGAGGGACGAGCGGAGGAGTGTGTGGCCGGCAAAGAGACACACACACACACACACACACACACACACACACACACACACACAGGCAGATATTCGCCGTGACTGAGGTCGTTGCTCTTCGTTATCAGCTTGACCAGGAAAAATTTGGGGTTTTTTGTTTTTTTTGTTCTGGACGACTGAGAATGAAAGTGCTCAAATTTTTTTTTTTTTTTAATTTGTAGTTTGAAGTTTTTACTGAATTTAATGGAGAAAGGGATTTTTTTCTTTTTTAAAAACATCAAAAAGTCAAGAACAAACCTGAGAAAAGCAGCTATTTATTTATAATAATGCGGCGGCCAGTAGCTAAAACTTAATTTGAATCTAATAATATGCAAATTGTTTTATACCAAAATAGTAATTTAGTGTTTTTGTTTTTTTTCACACTCACAGATCCGTTTATTTGCTCCAGACCATCAAAAATAATATGTACAAATTTTCGCCCTTCAGTTCTGTTCCACTCGTTTCCATTGGCTTTCTACAAATGAACCAGAAAGTTGGAAGCGTGGATCCGTGCGAGCTCAGACGTGATTGGCGCTCTAGGGCGGCGTCCGGCGTCCGGCGTCCGGCGTCCGGCGTCCGAATCTGATTTGTTTCCGTGCAGCTTGCCTGGCGTCGCTGAGTGCTTAGAAAGACGAAGAGGACGTGTGGGAACTATGATATCAAGCGAGGAAGAGGATGGAAAAGGGATCAACAAACAGGTTCCAACAATCCTCGGCCGGTTCAAGAGGAAATTTAAGGTTAATCTTCCAAAGCTCCAAACCCCTTTTAGTGTATCATGGAACCCGTGAAGCCCGTTGTTATTTTGTGTGTTTTTTGTTTTTTGTTTTTCTCCAACTGGTCAATGTTCATGTGTGTTTCCTCTTCTTTCCTCGTCTTTCCTCTTGTTTCCTCGTGTTTCCTCTTGTTTCCTTGTCTTTACTCGTGTTTCCTCGTTTCTTCATCTTTCCTCGTGTTTCCTTGTTTCCTCGTCTTCCTCGTCTTTCCAAGCATCAAATCTTGCTCAGTTTTACGTGCGTCTAAAAAAGCAGAGGTAATTAAAAACAATGTAACAATGTTTTTTTGTATTTCCGGCTTTTTTAAGTCGCACTTCTTCCCGTTTCTCCATTTTGGCGTTATTCCTCGCTCGCCCGTCACCGGGCGCGACGCCCCCACGGCGTCTCACGGGGTCGGAGCGGCGACAGTTCCTGGCTCAGCCGGGGCCAATCAGAGCGAGCAGAGCGAAACGTCCCCGAGCATGAAGGCGGCAAAAAAAAAAAAAAATAGGAAGAAGTGTTAGAAGAGGCTCTGAGGGTGTGAAAACTGTGCTTTAAGAAAAGATGAACGGAAACTGGCTGCAGTTTGTAGGAATACACAATGGAACCGAAAAATGCAAACTGGTTTTAGTTAGAGAGTGAAAATACTGAGCCTTTAGTACCTTTGAACCTCCTGTAGTAGACGACTCATCCGATACTCGAATCAGGTGATTGTAATGATAATATGAACAATAATGGTGCATCTTTTCAACAGTTAACTTAGAAATTCAGCAGCTCTGGTTCTCAGATCTTTGAACGCGTGAAGCTTTTTCGTCTCAGTTCCCTCCGACTTTCCCCTAAAACCTATCGAGGCTCATTTCAGGGTTTGACCGACACAAGCTGCCGCGGCTCTATGGGAATCGGAGGCAAACGGCCGAATGCAGCCTCGGACCGATCGGATATTCCGTCGCGTTCCCTCGGCTCCGCGGCGGGAGAGAGAACGCCGTCCACTCGGGGTTCCCGAGCTCGGGCATGAAACCGTGAAGCTCGGCGCTGCTGTACTGATGGATCCCGGCGGGTTGTCGGGTCCGTGGCGATCGGGCGAAGCACGAACGTGTTCGGGAATGAGAGCAACTAAAGTAGAAAGAGCCATGAGTGAGGCTGAAAGGACTCATTGATCAACGGGCTTTTGATAGTCGTCATTCAAGCCCAAAAAGTAGGAAAAGAACTTGCCAAATACGAGGACTTAATATATTTTCTCTTCTTATGCGAGAGAAAACCGAATAACTGTGGGTTTCAGGCTGCTTGTCGGATAAAAGACTCATTTTGAACAGGTCGCCTGGGCTCCTAAGTTATATCGGGCCATTTTCCTTTTATTTCTTATCAATAGTCACCAGATTTCAGCCGTTGTTAACAGGCCGAGTCCTGACACGGGTCCTGCGATGTCGGAGAACCGAGGCGACGTTCCGCCGAGAACTCCCCTGTTTCGGCCGATGGTGCGTTTGAAAGGTGCTCATTGCGTCACTGTGGGAACCTGGACGAGCTAACGTCTGCACCGGGGAAACACCGGCTCGATGGGATCGAGGTGCCGTGTGTTTTGTCGGGGGGCGGCTCAACGTATTGTTACCCCCCAGTAACAATGAGGTGGGGGGGGGGGGCTGGGACGAGGGGACTGAAGCGAGGAGATGAATTCGGTCGAGGTCTTAGCCCCTTTTCTCTTTTCCTCTTCTTCTTCCTCTTCTTCCTCTCCCTCTATATGCCCCCCCCCCCGAGTATGACCCAGTTTGATCCTGGATGGTTTGGGGGCTGTCTGTCTCAGAGATAAACTCATTTGCTCTGGATCATTTAGAGAGCATTGCCCCCCCCATCCTCTACCCTCTAAGTTATTTGGGGAAGCAAGACAGCAACAGAATGTGTCTGCATGTGTACGAGTGTGTGTGTGTGTGTGTGTGTGTGTGTGTGTGTGTGTGTACGAGTGTGTGTTTGTGTGTGTTACTGTGCACGTGTGTGTTCTTTAATCTGTTAAGTGGGTAGAGACATATGGGTAGAAAGGACAGAGAAAAGCTCACACACACACACACACACACAGCTGTGGGAAAATGGAGGGGGGGTCTCTGGCGTCAGATAAGGTTGTGAAGTGTTGCATATCCAAAGATATCTGTCACACAAACACAGGGAGCACTGACGGGCAGATTTATTCACAAAGGTCATGCTGCGATTGAGCTGTGTGTGTGTGTGTGTGTGTGTGTGTGTGTGTGTGTGTGTGTGTGTGTGTGTGTGTGTGTGCGGGTTGCACTCTGCAATGGGATTTTAAAGATCCTATCAGACCGGCTTCCGCATTAGCGACACACGTCGGCGCACGTGCGTTTCTGCGCGTTTGGGTTTTTTTTGTTTGTTTGTTTGTTTGTTTGTTTGTTTTCTCTCATGACGTGACTGGCCCCCAACCACCAGAGGGCCACACGGCAGGCGCCCTCGCCCGGTCTCAGGCAGTAGCCGAATCGCCGTTGCACAGTTGCGGAAACGCTTACTCAAGACGGCCTCATTTTCTGATCCTCATCCTCGTCCCTTCCTTCCTTCCTTATTCAGATAATCTTCAACCAGCCGCAGAGAGTTTGTAGGTCAATCGGCGCCGCTTCGGCGAAGGACGGACTCCAAAGACATTTTCACCGTCGATGTTTTCGGATAATTAAAACATCGTTAAAAATATCTGTGGCGCGGCCGCACACGACGAAGCTCCTCGTCCGAGCAGGGAAAAAGAAAAAAAAAGAAACCAAAATAAAAAGGTACCTCAGCGCCGAACAGAGACGGAGCCGGAGCCACCGGCTGGAGAACGATGGCTTCAAACCGCCATGACGCACTTTCACAGCGGATATTGTATTTTTCTCTTTTTTTTGTTCTTCAAAATTGTGTCAAACAAACCCTGAAGGACACAGAAAGCAAATCTTTGGGGCCTCAGTTATCAGAGCGAGGACGGACGCCGTCGGACGCCGCGGCCTCGCCACCAACGGGAACGTCAATGGGAACGATCCGCAAAAACCGTCTCCCCTAAAAGGCTGTTTGACCTTTGTTTTTCTCCAGGTGTAGCCGCCCGAGCGGTGCTCGCCTCCAGGGCTGTTTTCCCGCCTTTCAGGAATCCTCCGGAAACCAGTGCTACTGTCTTCACACGAGGCGGAGAGACGATCGCCGCGTGAATATAAATGAGATGAAATCCTCTGAATAACCGATAGAGACAGGAACAATTAAAAAAACTATTTTCGTTTTTGTAATATCCACTTTAGATCAACATGTCTGGTATCTGAGGAAGCTGTTTGGGAAAAAATTGATTTTCTCTCGTATCATAAGTAGCATAGTCATTTTTTTTTATTATTATTATGCGTCTACTTCCCCTCAGCATAAAAACAAGAATCTTTTCATGCTGCGACTCAAAGGCAGGATGAGAAGCAGAGTCTGGTGGAAAAGAGGCGAGCACCTCCAGGGGGGCGTGGTCGGAGGAGTGACCCGCCCCCCCTCTGAGCCTACCTGACCTCTGCGGCCTGTTCCCCACCTCCGCTTGGGGCTCAGTGCCCAAGGCTACATCCGCCGCTACCAGCAACGGCGAACCCGAATCTCCGGCCGAACCGCCGTCGGTTGAGAGGCACTGTGGGTAATGTAGGCGCCAGGCTCTGACAAGGAAATAGAATCGGCCATCGCTGGCTCTGCTGGATCAGTCCGAGGTGGAGATAAAGAGGTTGAACAGTCAAGGTGCGGAAACCACGATGTGCTAGCGCGATAAAATGGATGTTTATTGTCAGAGCTGTGATTAATACGCTCTCTCAATACGCCGTGCCCCCGCTGCTCCCATCCGGAACCGGCGCCCGGGTGTGCCGCCGCCTCGTCCTCGGTCTCCATGCTCAGTCGGGATTCCGGACCGCGACCAGAGGGTTCCTCCCAGATTGACCCCGAATGGATCCGTTTCACCTGAGGCCACCCTGAGGAAACGTTCCACGACCTTGGCCCGCTTTATTTTTTTTTCTCCTTCCTGTTTGCCCACCATCGCCACGGTAACGATCGGGTGTTTAACCTCTGGAGCCGAGGCTTCCGCCGCCGTGAACCGGTGCCGCAAAGAGGCTTTGCCGTGTAAAACAGCCGTGGTCGTACATAAAATTGGCTTTAATGCGCAACATGCCGGTCAATTATGCTGATCTTCGTAGAGGCCCCCCCCCCCCCCCCACTCACCCCCCCCACTCACCTTTTTCCTCTCTCCTCTCACTCTCTGGTTCTCCGGCTCTCGTGCCTCTCTGCTGAAGTGCCTTGCTGAAGGGAATAAAGAAGCTTTTAGCCTCTAAGATTATAATCATTCCTTTTTCATTCATCGTAATTGCTCACTGATTGCAGTAATTTCTGTGCACTCGTAATTCTAGTGGTCTTTTCAGTGCTTGGTTGCCGCACACTGCACACTGCACACTGCACACTGCACACTGCACACTGCACACTGCACACTGCACACTGCACACTGCACACTGTATTTATGGATTTGAGGGTTTTTTTGTTGTGGGGTTTTTTTTCCTGCATTTGAGAACATCCGTGAGTCAGTTTGTCTATTTAGAGTCAGTAAATGCGACAGGACGCACTAATGCCGTTGTCAGTGTGTCAGAGTCGGAGGGAGGGGGGATGGTGTGGGGATGGCGGCGGCGGCGGCGGCAGCGGTGGGGAGGGGGGGGGCACACTGGGGAAAAATAGGTGTTTTTGTAAAAGAACAAAAGCAACGGGGGCGTTTTTCACGTCGGCGACAGCAGCTGAGACCAAGGGAGCAACGGTCAGACAGACGGCGACAGAGCGGCTGCGAAGAGGGGAAGTAAAAAAATAAATCGATTTGAGTCTAAACCGGCAGCGTGAGGAAGGTGCTGCGGTCTGACGAAGGGCCGAGGCGCAGAATATATATGTATATCAGGAGGGCTGGAGAGGAGGTGGTCGTGGTTCCTCCGTCACTCCCGTCCTCCCTCTGGAATGTTTCGGACCCTACGATCGCCGCCGCCGCCGCCTCCTCTGAGTCGCAACCAGGGGCCCGAAGCCGTTGCTTCGTGGTCGCTCGTACTTACGGTCCAAACGAGGCGGGGTCGCCGGCGTCAGTGGATCCGCTCGCCATTTTCTTGCAAATGGCTGCAAAATGGCTGATCCATCAAAGCCACTATATGCAAGTTCTGGAAATCAGGTTGTCGTTTGCATGTGAGTCAGCAGCGAACAGACTCCCCCCCCAGCTCCGCCACGCTCCTACAGACCCTCGCTTTCTCCCCACGCCGCCGGAGGCCCCGGTCTGAGGGAAGCGGGGGACGCGGAGGCGACTTCGGGTGTCGATTGACAGCCCGTGAGCTCCCGCCCCTGACTTTTGACCATCTGCGATTGGTTAGAAGGACGAAGCACGTTGAAAAAAAACAAACAAAACCCGAGATACTGGAGGCAGTTTCTCTGCAGCGCTGCCGGACTGTTCGATGAGTCTGGGTCACAGAGGTCTCAGCGTCTGTCCACATTAATAAATGGTTCGGAGCATTTATGTTCAACCAAAATGTATTGGAAAAAAAATCGGGAAAAAAGTTACATCAGGCTGCTCTAATCAGATTAATATTAGAATAATAAAGCCTGTGAGCTCCGACGTGACAGAAGAGCATCCAGGCTTTGTTCTTTTTGACGTCTCGCCTCATTCCCCCGAAGCAGGTCGGAGACTCGTCCGGCGGCACGAAGGCCCAATTTAGGCAGAGATCGAAATCTGATAAAAATCTGAAAAAAATAAAATAGAAATGAATATTAAAAGAAAAATAGAAAGTTTAAAAAAAATAAAACGACCATCGCACCTATTTTTGCTTCTCACAAATCAAAACACAGTTCGGTTCGCTCGGTTCGCTCGGTTCACCCGTTGGGTCGCCTCTTCTCTCCTTTGATCTCGACTGTGTGTGTGCGAGTGTGTGTGTGTGAGTGTGTGTGTGTGTGTGTGTGTGTGTGTGTGTGTGTGTGTGTGTGTGTGTGTGTGTGTGTGTGTGTGTGTGTGCGTGTCCGCCGTTTCCTCGATGTAACATGATGTTGGCCGTGGGAATAGCGACGAGCTCGGATCTCTGATCATCACAGGTAACCTTTTAGCAGAGCACTTGTTCTGCCATGAAGCTGTGTTATCATTGAGTGTGTGTGTGTGTGTGTGTGTGTGTGTGTGTGTGTGCGCCTGGGTTTTTTACTTTCATTTTTTAATTTTTCGCGTACCGGGGACGGTCGTGCACGGTCGTGGACGGTTTTTGTCGTTTTTTTTTTTTTTAATCTAAAAAGCAGTACTACAGCACAAAACCTGCACTATTGATTTAACGGTATAAATGTTTGATAATACGTATAAATATTCCGCGGCTCTGGCAGGAACCGGCGCTGGCTCGCTGACAAGGAAATCGAGCTGCGTGTTAGATGGAGATGGATTCTAACGGGCAGAGGAGAATGAAAGTGAAAGGCTCAGTTCCTCCAAGGTGTGTGTGTGTGTGTGTGTGTGTGTAGCGAGGGATGAGGACGTGTTGAGATGCAGACAGGAAGGGCCGGCACGTTCTCCGGCGCGTTCTCCGGCGCCACCACTGCAACCTGCACGCGGCGGATTTGAGAGGCTGCTGTGGACAAGCAGGAGAACTTGACCTCACCGATGTCGGCTTGAGTTTCTCTCTCTCTCCTTGGCTTTTGTTATTAGAAAAAAAGGAAAATTCCAGATTTATGTAAATACATTTGTCCCCCGTGTTCACACCCGTCTGGCATTTGTTACCCTTTTAATTCCTTTTTTTTGGGGGGGGCACTGAAAGCGAGAACCAATCAGGCGGAAACGGCTCCGAAACGACATCATTTATTAGAGAAAATATTGCATTTGCACCTAATTTACGAGCCCAAACTTTTGCAGCGGCAGCAGCTGGACACGGAAACATTTGAGAATGTTATCAGGCCATTTATTCAAAACTCCTCCTCCTTAACCTGCTGGTAAGAGGAGGTGGACGGGACGGGGGACGGAACGGCGGCGCCCACCGGGGGGGCCCACCCTTCGGCGGCGGTGAGCCGTCCGTCCGACGGCTCCGGTTCGCCCGCGGTGAGAGGAACCCGCCGATGCCCAACGCTCTGTTCAGGGCTGTGATTAGCGCCAACAGCAGCTTTGGCCTCTCGCCGTTCACCTACCCTCGTCCATCCTCTCCCGTCACGGCGCCTCCAGGCGTGGGCGCGTCTCCAGGCATGGGCACGTCTCTGGGTGGGGACGCGTCTCCGGGCGTGGGCGTGTCTCCGGGCGTTGGTGCGTCTCCAGGCGTGGGCACGTATCCGGGCGCACCCCCGGGCGTGGGCCTCCGGGTTTCCCACGCAGCCTTTCACGCTCCTCCTCCTCCGCCGGCGACAGTAACCCCCCCGAGGCCTTTCTCACGCGGTGCCATGACCCGTCCTTCAGCCTCAGCGTTGGATGTACAACACACACGGAGGTGGGGAGGGGCTGCAGCTCCTGTCCCTGTGTGGGTGTGTGTGTGTGTGTTTCCAGCTGTGGAGGAAAGCTCCTCGTTCTCTCTCCCTCTCTCTCCTCCCTCCATCTCTCTCCCTCTCTCTCCTCCCTCCATCTCTCCTCCCTCCATCTCTCTCCCTCCATCTCCTCCCTCCATCCATCTCTCTCCTGCGTATTCGTCCTGTTTACTCGCCTCCTCGTCCTCGACGCAGCCGCCGTTCATCCGTCCTTCCTCCCTTCCTCCCCTCCTCTTAACTCCGACTCTTCCCCACCTCGCCCTTCTCTCCTTCTCCCTCCTTCTCCCTCCTTCTCCCTCCCATTCTCTCCCCTTTCTCCCCTTTTTTTTAATCTTTTTTTTTGCTGCGTGTTTGTGATCCTGCATAATTGAGACTTGCTCCCTCTTCTGTCTGAGCCCATTGTGGCAGAAATGGTAACTAAACTCATGCGTACACACTCACACAAACACACACACTCACACCTACACACACGCCCACACACACACACACACACACACACACACACACACACACACACACACACACACACACACACACACACACACACACACACTCTCTCTCCTGTCCTTTCCTAGTGGATTTACTCAGGCATGAATATGCAAAGCGAACCTCACTAAGCTTCCCCAAGAAAATCTGCATGTTCACCTCATCTGTCTGTCTCCACCCGTCTGTCTGTCTGCTCTCTCCTTATCTGTCTATTCATCTCTCCATGTATTTATACCCGTCTATCTGCTTATCTATCATTCTATCATTCTGTCTATATATGTCTTTCCATCTCTCTACCTGTCTGTCTCTCTACCTGTCCGTCTCTCTGTCTTTCTGTTATTTTCCCGTCTCTCTGTCTAATTGAGTCTCTCTCACTGAAGACTCCATAAGCTTGGGGCAGAGCGCCACCCGCTGGCGAGGAGGAGGAAACGCGGCCGGACGTTAAACGATCCCAGTCTCTCGTGTCTTCGATCAAACAGGCGTCTCCTGAAACCGTCCTTCTTGTCCACGGGACGGTTTCTTTCTTTGGAGGGTTTGTTCGTCTATATTGACACATCGTCTCATGTATCCCAGGTTGTGTCTAGTCCTGCAGCTTCCTCTTTATTTACCTTTGTTCCCCTGTTACATATCGGCGTCGACTCCTGCGTCCGCCCGACAGTCGACGGTCAGCGGAATTAATCTCCCTCTCGATTGATGCAGATTCGCTTTTGAATGCCCACAAAATGCATTCGGCGCATTTCAAGAGCCATAATTTACTCAAACGCGTCCACAGCAATTAGTTTAGTGTAGTTTTATTTTCTTGCAGCAGCATCATTTAGCTTTGTTTTCAAGGTAAACTCTCCTACAAGCATCAGCTAAATAGGCATAGTAAAGGAAAATGAGTGGAAATCAGAGTGGTAATTATCCTTTTGTCATCTCAGTTCTTTTCCTTTAGAGGTAGTGATGAAATAGCATTTCGTTAAAAAAAAAGAACAAAACTGCGAAAAGCAACTTCTCTCTGTTGTTCCTGCAAAAAAACCCAGACTAGTTATAGTAAGTGACTGTGCGGTCGTCCTGCTCTGTGTGGAAACTGCCGTCAGCCCCTTTTTCTCTGTCTGAAGTAAAAGCGCTGCTTAAATTTCTCCGACGCCCCGACGCCCCCCGCACGAAATTCAAAGGACCTGCTAATGAAACTCTCTCTCTCTTCTCTCCCTCTGTGTCTTCTCGGTGTCTCTCGTCCGTCCAAGAAGAGAAGAGACCCGTCACCCCGGGCCCGTCGACGGGGCTGGTTATCGGCAGCATCCTGGGCATCCTCGTCCTCATCGCCGCCGCCATCGCCGTCACCTTCCTCGTCCGCAGGCGCCGGGAAGAAGCAGAGTGAGTGTCCCTTTTCCAGCGGCCCCGCATGTACCTCATCCCTCATTTAACCCCCGGAGCAGAAATTACCCCCCGCCTCCCCGCCTCCGCCCCCCCGCAGGGCCGAGGCTCATTAAAACTTATTACGTTCTCGGAGAGGAGGCCCGGCAGAGCGATAGCTCGGTGGCGGAGCCTGACCTTGGGTTTAGCCTCAGACCGCCTGGGGATTTCGCTCCTTGGGCTGCAGCTGCAAATAGAAATGTATTAAACCTTCCCTGCTTTAAGAGGCGTTTTGGTGTTTTCCCCAGACTTAGGCTCCTGCAGTACGTCGGTGTTTGCAGTAAATTAACGAATGCTCACTCTTTGTTTTGTCAGCCTACCTGCTCAGTCAGAGGTCAACGGGATTGTACATTTTTGCATCCTGACCTTTTGCCGGTGCCCTCGGACGTGGACGCAGTCGCCTGTCGAGGTCGAATTTGTCAGGATTTCTTTGTTTTTCTTTCTCTTTGTTTTTAATAAAATCACAAAACTACGGCTGCGAAGTTCAGGGTCGAAGCGTATATGCACAACGCAAACAGCGGTAGAAAATGTGACGTCTAGACTGAGCGTAAATTGCCGGTAGATGAGGCTTTTTCTCCGCCAGTTTCCCATCGTGGCTGTAGGTTCTGAGCGAAGGATACAGGCTGTTTTATGAGCCCCAGTCGGAGGGATATTGGGTTTTTGTTTTGATTTTTTATAACTTAAAAGTATGAGGAGCACAGAATTCGAGTAAAGATGGAGGAATAATTGCGTTGATGGATGAGTGTTTTCATTTAGTGGCCATGAGATGCCAGCGAATGAAAAACGTGGAACGCGGCGATTCCACGTTATCTCCAGTCCTGCGGCATTTTTCCTTATATGCTCGGCAACTATTCGTTTCTATCAAAACATCCGCTGTTGGTCTCCCATAAATCTAAATTGAAGGATTTCCAGATTTAACCTTCAGCGGTGACGGCAAGAAGGGTGATTGGATGCACCGGGCGACCGGGAACACGCCGCCGAGGGGATCCGGATTCTGCCGCACGTCTAAGTTCAGTTCCCGTGTTTATGGTGGTTTGTTCGCCCCCCCCTCAACTCCCTTAAGTGACCGAGGCTTTCAAAGCTTTTCTGTGAGAAAATAAAAGAAAACCAACCCTGAGTCCTGTTTCCGAGACCGAAGAAACGAAATGTGAAATATCCCACAGGGTCAGAAACTGGCTCCGTTTAAGCCACATCCACCTCGGTGAAAGTGCTGGAAAGTGTTTACATCCTGTTTCCCTAGAAATCATTTCTCCATCAGTGTTGACCTCTGACCTCCAGTGCAGACGTCTGCCTTTAAAACACAGAAGAATCGCTGAACTTTGCAGTGAACAATGTACAAGTAGAACCCGGATCAAACCCCGACGTGATAAGATGTGGTCGTGTAAATCAGAGTTTCTCTTTTGCCTCAGCGGCCTGACTTGTGTTTTCTTAATACAAAACCGAAATGGGCGACTGATTCGATCACCGTTGTCTTCTGTCCAATCAGGGGCCCCCCCAAGCACAAGCCCCCTCCCCCCGTGAAGGCAGGAAGCTCCACGGAGATGGTGAGTGGTCGACGTGGCCTCGGATCAATCCGCACTGTCAGGGCGATTATGGTGCACGCACACACACGCACGCACACACACAGGCACACACACACACACACACACACACACACAAACACACACACACAAACACACACTCACACACAGGCACACACACACACAGAGTCCATTTGGACAGTCATAATGGGGCTAATGGCTATTGATTGGAGATCTGAGTTGGCTTATGTGTGTCGAAATAATTAGCTTGGTTTGTAAAGAGCTCCATTAGAGCCCCCCCCCTCCCCCCTCCTCCCTCCCCCTCCTCCCTCCTCCTCCTCCCTCCTCCTCCCTCCTCCTCCTCCTCCTCCTCCCCTCCACTCGTTTTCATTTCCACCCTCCGTCACAGAGCCACTGTATCCGTGCTTCCACGTCCTGGTCAAGCCCCTGGGTCAGATCCGGGTCAGACCTAGGTCAGAACCGGGTCAGAGCCAGGTCAGAACCAGGTCAGATTGGGTCCGAGCCGGGTCAGACCCAGGTAAGAACAGGGTCAGAATAAGGTCAGAATCGGGTAAGACCCGGGTCAGGGCCAGGTCAGAATTGTTTAAGATCCGGGTCAGGGCCAGGTCAGAACCGGGTCAGAACCGGGTCAGAACCGGGTCAGAACCAGGTCGGAACCAGGTCAGAACCAGGTCAGAATCGGGTAAGATCCGTGTCAGAACCAGGTCAGATACAAGTCAGAACCAGGTCAGAACCAGGTCAGAATTGGGTAAGATCCGGGTCAGAACCAGGTCAGAACCAGGTCAGATCCAGGTCAGAAACAAAATTTGGGATTTGTTCTTTGCAACTTGGGCCATCGGCTCTGTAGAGTGTGATAAGACACACACACACACGTATATGTACACATATATACTTACATGTATATTTATACACATGTATTCACTCGTGTCATGTGTTTCCTGCTCTTTTAGCTGAACAAGCCGCCGGGGCCCCCCAGGGCCACGGAGACGGCGCCGCTCAGCCCAGGGGAGGTTTACTACGAGCCCACGGGGAGCGAGCCGGTCACGGTGACTAATACACACACACACACACACTCAGGCCTGGTGTGGCTCCGGAATGCCGCAAAATGTAGCTGCGAATAATCACAAGACGCCACATACATCTGATAGGTTATTAAATCAACACATAGTAGCACCTGATTTTCTTTTTTTAACATGAAGTAGTGTAATAAACTCGGCTGGGTTCAACCCT
The DNA here is from genome assembly GCA_016859345.1 of Istiophorus platypterus. NCBI lineage: Eukaryota > Metazoa > Chordata > Actinopteri > Istiophoriformes > Istiophoridae > Istiophorus > Istiophorus platypterus. Next base: position 19,942,901 of record CM029127.1, on the reverse strand, counting down.
GCAGAACCTGGACGACGAGACCAGCGGCGCCCTGAACGGTGGCGCCCCGCCGGTCCCGGACAACTCGGCCAAGTACGACCACATCAACGAACTCAAGGACCGCGCCGCCGCAGACGGCCACCGCGGCAACGACCTGGAGTCGTCCAATCACGAGCCGCCGGCTGCCGGCATCTCCCGCGGCGAGAGCTTCGTGTCCCCCGCCATGTACGTGTAGCCGTGGCGACCCGGGGGCGCCGCACCACCGGCATACGGGCAAGTTCCAGGTCACCTAAATTTGCATGAAAAAAAGAAAATAGGGCGAGAAAACTTGTTTCCACGCTAGAAACCAACTTTATCGGTCATTCGACGACTTAACTTACGCTCTGACGTTTATTTACTGGGCTCATTTGGGGTCATGGGTCAAAACATCTTTAAATCTCTCCCCGAAAAAGAACTTTTTAACAGAGTTTTCAACTGAAGAGGAACTTTTCAAAACTTACGGAGTTTAAAAATCACCTGGTTAGACGAACAAATAGAAATGCAACATGTCAAATGTTTTTTTTCTCAACACGACTCGGGACGCACAGCGACGCGGTTCTCGCCACTGGGATCGCGAGCTTCCGGCGTATATGTTGATTCCGTGGTCGAGCCGTTGCGACGTAGGTGAACTGGAACCCCCCCCCCAACACACACACACACACACGCACACACACAGACTAAAAAACACTGATACTTGTATTCAGTCCTCCTCTGGTAAAACACTATAAGGCTATTTTCGGTGTGTGAAAAAAGCGCCCGCATATACTAGGAAAATACTGCCATTACAGCCATTTTAACTGATTGAAATGGTCCGACACTCTGATATATGCAGGGGCGTTTTACACTGCAGCGGAAATCGCATTCTGCGTTTAGCCGACCGTCGACTCAAAGGCTAAACAAAAAAAAAGCAAAGAAAGAAAAAGTAAAAAAGTTTACTCATAGCATAAAAAAAAAAAAAGTTACCGCCTGGCTGAATCAAAATTAGTCTTCACAGATGTCAGATGGTACCAAATGGTGAACAGTGTAAATACTATTGATAATATTGATGAATAATATATTGTTGGTGAAATGTGTACACATAAAAAAAAGAAACAAGTAATAGGTGTTATCAGTGCCTCTGTACAGGGGATGGAAGTTTGTTAAATGTCAAATCGAGCGATTAAAAAAACAAAAAAAAAACAAACACAAAATGTATATTATTATTTTACTTTTCACGGGTACACTGAGGTTGTCACTTAATACTAAAATACTTTATTTAGCGGGAGGCGTCAGTCTGTCTGGGCTCTGAAACGCTTCAAAGCCAATCACTAACATCTTTCAAAGTATTTCAGATATTAATTGGCTCCTACAGTAATTCTTTAAAAAGAAAAATACTTTCAGTATTATAAATGGCTTCTGTCCATGTATTATGTCAGGCCGGTCGTCCGGATAACGTGGCGGCTAAGCATGCGAAGAACGGCGTGACCATCATACCATCGCGTAACCAACCATGACGACCGGAACTTCGGCCGTTGGTACCACTTTCCGTCGCAAACTGAAAAAGCTGGCGTGAAATCCGTCAATTTCTGATGAAACCCCCCCCATGCACGCACACACACACACACACACACACACACAGACTAAAAAACACTGATACTTGTATTCAGTCCTCCTCTGGTAAAACACTATAAGGCTATTTTCAGTGTGTGAAAAAGCGCCGCATATACTAGGAAAATACTGCCATTACAGCCATTTTAACTGATTGAAATGGTCCGACACTCTGATATATGCAGGACGTTTTACACACGCGGGAAATGCGCATTCTGCGTTTTAGCCGACCGTCGACTCAAAGGCTAAAACAAAAAAAAAAAGCAAAGAAAGAAAAGTAAAAAGTTTACTACGCAACGCAAAAAAAAAAAAGTTACAGCAGCTTCGCCTGGCTGAATCAAAAATTGGTCTTCACAGATGTCAGATGGTACCAAATGGTGAACAGTGTAAATACTATTGATAATATTGATGAATAATATATTGTTGGTGAAATGTGTACACATAAAAAAAGAAACAAGTAATAGGTGTTATCAGTGCCTCTGTACAGGGGATGGAAGTTTGTTAAATGTCAAATCGAGCGATTAAAAAAACAAAAAAAAAACAAACACAAAATGTATATTATTATTTTACTTTTCACGGGTACACTGAGGTTGTCACTTAATACTAAAATACTTTATTTGAGTATATATTTAAAAAAACAAAAAAACTGAAACGGTGTGGATTTTACTCCTTGTTCATATTACTCTGCATGGCATGATCAGTGGCTTGTTGAAACACTTTTCCCGAGGCTGTTTGCAGAATAATCTTTCATTTGTTGAAAACATTTTTGAATGTCAGAAAAAGAAAGTTGTTTTTTTTGTTGTTGTTTCTGTTTTTTTTAAATCTCCATCCAAATGCATCTGTCACAGCCACACACGCACCACGAGTCCAATTTAAGTTCAGAGAGCGGGATTCTTGTTTTCTTTTTAATTTTGATTTAATTTTTATTCCTTTGTGTGCGTATGTGTGGTGGCAGCTCCGCGGGGCCGTCGTCTCTCGCGGGCCGCGGCGTGCAAGTACGCGGCGGGACGCAGAGCCCCCCCCCGCCGCGCTCAGTCTCGAGCTCCCGCCCAAAGACGCGAAATGAAACCCGGGCGACGGATAAACGGCGGCGTATGCGGATCCGTCGGGAACGGGCCGGGACGTTGACAGAGCTGGCGGTCGGAGATGGAAACAGGAAGTGAGGCTCGTACGTGGCCACAATAAACCAATGAGACGGCGGGAAGGAAAGGTCAGGATTAATAATTTTCGCGTCACTGCTTCCACTTTCTTTGAGGTCGGCACCAAGCGCGGTATCTTAGTTTCTCTCTGACGTACGACAATCATACGTTGATATTTAACCGTCACTCGCTTTGTTGTTCACATACCTGTGGTTAACCACAGCTATTATTCTTCTTCTTCTTATTATTATTATTATTCCGGGGCAGCGGGGGTCTCCCGCCTCTGATCCACCCTGAAAGGGCGACTCTACACAATCCGCTCTTTTTGTTTGTCGTATCGCTGATTCCCGTCGGCTTCATCGTCCTGTACTTCTTCTCTTATCCGACGTTCACCTGCCGTATAAACTCCAGACAGACAAACTCTCCTTCGCGTGGCTGCGTCTGCTTTTCGTCTCTCCGATGTCTGTTTTCATTAAAGGGAATGTCTGCATGCTGCATGGACCAGTGGGAGGAAGGAGAAGATTTTTAAAAGAGCTACTTCCTCCGCGAGAGGAGTCGCACCGACACGACAACGCGGCGGCTTTTTGACTCGCTTATGCGGCGCAGTGTCAGACAATCACGTGTAACGTACTTTATAGCCCCGCCGCCGAACATAAAGGGGAATTAAATGCGATGCTTTTGCTCTTTTGTCTGTAAATTAATTTCCCCAAATGAATGATTATTGAGGTTCCTGTGGATTAATGTGTTTAATGTGTTTGCTGGTGGGGTCGCTGTTGATGGATGGAGCGGAGAGAGGAAGACAATCATCGCGAACCATTATATCAGAGACCAATGACTCAGCAAGCTTTCTGTTATGAGTTCCTGCTCTGCCGCCGCATGCTTGGGAGGGTGGTTGGGGATGGTTGGGGGGGTCATTTGGGTTTTACCCACAGCCTTGCATTTAATAGAGCCGCTTCGTTCGGGGGCTTTTTTTTTTAATTACAATCTCGCAGTCCTGTGGCTGCCTCCTGAGGCAAAAATGTCAACGACGTGCCCCCCCCCCCAAAAAAAAAACAATTTACAGATTGCGTTTGGCCGATAGCATGAGTCAACAGTTACAGGAAGGGTATGGGGGGTGACTTGCAGTGGATTGGCTGCAGGATGAAAAGGGTCCGTCCCGAGTGTGAGAGCTGCAGTGTTGCATTTTCATCCGCGGTGCTTTCCAACCACCCCCCCCCCCCCGATGCCCCCCCCACCCCCCCACCCGCTCCCCGTTGCAGGCTCGGTGCCAGGAACACGAGCTGCAGATGTCAGCAACGACGCCGCTCAGTCCTGAGTCCTCCCTTCGTTCACCCCCGTGCGTCAACTTATTTCTTCCCCCCTCGTTCGCCCCCCGCGTCAACCCCCCCCCCCCCCCCCTTCGTCCATTGACATCACAGCTTGTCATCACGGAGCCAGACGTGCCTTCTTTATGTTATTTTTAGCTTTTCGATTCTCACATTTCTTGTCTTACAGTCGAACAGATGACGAAAAGGGAGGAAACACACGAACACAGGATGAGTTTTGACACTGATAATGGCAATGCTAAAAAAAACAGACAAAAAAAAGAAACTCACTGGAAATGTAACGATGTTTTAGTGAGTGTTTATTGATCTTTCTTTCGTTTCCATTTTCTTTCATTTTGTTGGTCACGGATCAGTTATCGTTTTTGTATGCTTTTTTGGGAAACCTATTGTACATGTTTTACAGATCATTGTCTTGTCAAATAAAATGTAAACCGAAAGGGACAGGAGGTCTTGGTGGTTATTGCCCCCTCAGCTTCCCCCTGGAGCGAGAGTCGACCTGAGGAACCGGCGGCGGGCCGGCGAGCGGGCGGCGAGCGAGCCCGAGCGTCTTCTTAACACCTTCAGATAATGACTAGATTCAGCTCGGGTGAGGTAATTTCTTTTTCTTTTTCCAATAAACTCAGCACCTTTCAGGTGATCACCTGATAAAAAAAAACCTACATCTTACAAATTTTGCAAATATTCAGCAGGAGCCAACATCCGACATGTCTCCTCAACACGTCCAAGTAACATCCAAGCGGAGACTCTGTTGCGTTCAAGCAGCGAGTGAATGTCTCCGGTCTCTGGTCACCGTGCTCAGTGAGTTATTTCGTATTTACTTCACTGCTCCCGCTTTCCCCTCAGGCCTTTTCGTCTATTTCTGCTCACAACATGCACTATATTGCCAAACTGTTCCGGTTAGAGAAGATTCCTCTCCCACTCTGCCACGTTCGCCCGTAAAAGCGCCGCTGATGAACACTTAGCGTTGACCAAGGTCAGGATCTGCTACGCTTTAACTAAAGCGAAGTATGAGAGAGGGAAACGAAAAAGGAAAAAAAAAAACAGCTGGAAAATCAAAAAACACCCATGATTCTCATGTCAGTGCTTGAACCTACATCTGAACCTGCTGTTACATCTATAGCTTTAAAAAAAATAGAAGGAAAAACCCAAATCAAAGTGTTTTCACTGCCGAGACAAAACCTTGGTGCCTTCAAATCCTATAATGTGATGTTGTTAAATCCGTGTTAGTGGAGGGGTTCGGCCTCTTCGTCAGGTTCATTTTGCTCTCTGCTCTTCAGGATAATGTTTGTAAGTTGCTTTTATGTTCTGAAATTATCATTTAGGGGAGCAGATGTGAGGCCATTAAGCGCGGCGCCGCGGCGCCGAAATAATGATCGCTTTGACGAATAGAGGAAAAATCTGAGGTTTTCCTGAGAATCCTATGGGACAGCTCTGCTTTACGATTGTATGGGACAGATGCCTTTTTACGAGGAAAACATTGCCTCGTAAAGCCGTACGTGCAGATTAACAACGAAAACATAACGTAGGACGAAAATGGAATTCTGATTATCCGCCTATGTGCTGCCAAACCTTGGGTCCTAGGATCCTCCATCGCCTGCACTGTTTTTCAACATTTCTGTTCCTCGTCAACAGGTGTGCACCTTGTTCTAAGCCTACTCACTCAGGCCCCGAGTTCGTTCACCTCTGCGGCTAATTCGTCCTGGGGCTCCGCGCTGGGGCTCAGCGTCCGACAGGGATGCGAAGTGAGTGTGTGTGTGTGTGTGTGGGGGGGGGGGCGTCAGGAGGCGTTCGATTTCCCCTCAGATCCTCGTAGGCTGCCGTGCAACTGGCAATCACATTAAATGTTGAATGGGGACAGATGAAGAAACCGGCGGTCGGGTGTGCGGCGGCGGCAGGCTGCACGTCGCCGTTCATGCTCTCCGACATCGGGTGTCAGACTAGTGTCTGTCTCGTGTAGAATTGCGGTTTCGGCCGCTTCTCCGTGATTTCTTTCTTTTTTAATTTATTTATTTATCCTTTAAAGGTCATTGCTAAAGTTCAAAAGCTTGAAGGTCTGTTCAGGCGAGACTTCGACCGCTGGACCATTTCTGCAGTCTGTGCTTATTTGCCCGAACCAGCGGATGTACCGACTCTACAGATGCACTCGCCGTAGGCGAAGTAGCGAAGGACCATTGCGTCTTTGTGTGGGTTTTTTGTGTCGGTGCCAGCTCGGCCTCAGAATGATCTAATATTCCCCGGACTCGGTTTCCTTTTTGTTATTTTCCTCCGTTTTCTCTGTGTTTTCCATCTTTGTGCACGGTTATTGTCATATGCATAGATGATGAGATGAACTGTACAGCGAAATTCTAAGCTTATTTTCCTCTGTGACGATCTCTGATCATATGTTCATATAAAAGTCTTTAACTGGTGTTAAAATGCATCAGGGTAAGAATATCAGGAGGCACTTGGAAGGCCTCATGTCCCGCCGTGATCTCCGTGACGAATGCACACAATGCTCACAGTCAGTCCCCAGCAGTTCGCCATCGACAGCGCGAGCAGAGGTTTTCAAAAAGATTCAGCCTTTGCTTCATTAAAAGGCAAATGTATGCAGCAAGGCACAACAAAATCTAATCAGATTATCGTGTATATGGAGTGAATATGGCGGCGTAGATATGTGTGGTATCATCAGTGAGTTATTGTGTTCACAACGCGTTACAGACGCCAGCGTGACGACGCGATGTCCCACATAACATCCGCCACGGTGGCGGGACGTGGAAATAGAAAAGTAAAAAACTCAAAGAACAGCAGGGTCTATATTTATGTTTTACCCTCAGGGATACGTCTTAACGTGGTTAGCTTACTAAACGCTAGTTAGCATACTCACCGGGTTACACCAGCTAAAGCTAGCTGCAGCTCACCAGGGGAAAGGTCAAATCGCCACACCTGAGCCGGGGGAAGTCTGAACGCACACAGACGTCGTGTCGGGGGAAACGAGTCACGGCTCGCGGCCGGGACCCTGCGCCTCCGTTGCCCGGACGCCGGTCCATTTTGGCCTCTTTGGCGTTTGCGCCGTCGGATCATTCGATGTATGAACTGTAACTTTCACTCAGCCTCAACGTTCTTTGTTTTCGGGGATTTTGACTTGCACTGAAACACAGTCTGGGTTTTTTTTTTTTTCGTCTTTCTTTCCTTTTTTCGCGGCGACCGACCTCCGCTTCACCGCCGTCGGCCCGAATTGCTCACACTAATGAGAAACCACTTTAGGGACTCTCCGATTCTGAAAGCCCCGAGCGGGGAGGAGAATTTTCACAATAAAAAGAGGAGGAAAAAAAAACTGGGGAGGAAAAGGAGCAATCGCTGAGACGAAAAGAGAGAGAGAGGGAGAGAGGGAGAGAGGACGGGTCTGCGAATGAGAGTAGAGACGTGAGAAAAAGGGAACGAAAAAGAAACCGCGAGATAGAGGGATTAGTGTAAGCAGGTGGAGAGGTAGACTCAGAGAGATTAAGAGTCTGAGATAGAGCGAGGGAGTGTGGGCCGCCGAATCAATGAGCTAGTCAATAGTGAGTGGGAGAGATGTGATGAGAGAGAAAAATGGCGAGGACCCCCCCCACAACGTTGTGCCGGCGCCAGTGCCCCGCCGAGAAAAAATGGCCCCGGAGAAAATGAGAATCCATGACACTCTACAAGTGATTGAAAAAGCCCATTTTTATTTTTCTCGGCTTATCATCTGGAACAGGTACAGATCCGAGATAATTCGGTGACAGCCGGTCTCCCGGGGACCCGCCGGGGGAAAAGAAAATCACCGGCGATAGAAGTTTCCTGTTTGATTTGGAGAAAATTCGCCGAGATCTGCGTACAATACACCCTTAATCGCAGTGGGAGATTAATTATCGCGGCGAGGACGAGAGACGGACGGAGACAGAGAGATAGGACGGCTGGATAAAAATGTAATGGGAGCTGTGAAGCACGGCGCCCCGGGTCGTTACAGTCGAGAACCGATAATTACAGCGAACCTTTTTTTAAAAAAAGCAACATTATCAAGAGAATGTAACTGTGAAACTGATTTTAAAGGGCACCTCCAGTCCACGGCAGGAAATAACTAATGGCTAGAAAACACATTTCACACGCCGAGAGGAGTGGTTTTATTCACCAAAGGTAGACGGCCAGCGGGGGGGGCGGCGTCTGACAACAGACCTCGCTGAACAACCGATGCACGAACCCGTCCGAAAAACCCCGAACAACCAAACCCAAACGGGCTCGTGCGAGGTCCGTCCCACGCGCCGCCTCTGTTGCAGTCAAAGTTCTGCCGGGCCGACTTCCTGCATCCCTGGACCACGGCGGTGGTCAGGGACGCCGGCGGAGGAGAAAGCGAAGTCACCGGTAACAGCCGGTTACCAGTTTCGGTTACTCGTTAACGTCGTGGTTGATCGGCGAACTGCACGCAGGCTCTTTTTAAATATATTTTTTTAAAACTGTGGCTGAAGCACAAGGCTCCTCCTCCACGTCCTAAAATATCCAACGCCCTCGTCGCACTACAGCGAAGGAACTTTGAGGCTCCGTGGGTCTCGTTCACTCTGACGCGAACACATGCGAGTGAGATCTCCATCTTTTTAACTTCAGGTTTTTGTAGGCGTGGCCCCCTCAGCCAGTCGCGCGCAGCCCGACCGGCGTTGCTCAACCAGACCGTCTGATGTTTAAACGCTTGCGTACATTACTGGCTGCTGCTACGCCGGCGGGCGCCCCC
>CM029127.1:19854109-19931609 GCA_016859345.1 Istiophorus platypterus | reverse complement strand
CCCGCCCGTCGCCCCCCCGACCGCCCTGCAAGGTTCATGCTAACGTGCTGAGCTAAGTAGAGCCAACACGGTCGTCGCTACACCTGCTGGGCATCAGAATGCTGTTAGCATGCTACATTAGCATTTAGCTATAACGGGAGCTATTGCCCACTTCAAGAATTTAAAGAGCAAATATGAATTATACCTCTCTCCAGACTTATACGAACCTTAACACTGCAAACTCCCGTTTGAGTTTTTCCTCTCTCGACAGGATGATTTTATCCATACGATATCACATATTACACCGCGTACAATGTGAGGCACAATTTGAGTGCGTTATTTAAAACTGAGCTGGTTTCAGATTCTCGGATGTTTTAAGTTTCACCAGCACGTGAAGCCGTGATAACGGCGAATCTCTCTGCCTGTTCCGCTTCGGTTGTTCTCTTCCCGTTTGCTTAAAATCCGCAAGATTATGTAAAAGGACTCGAATCGCCTCGTCATCAGCTGCAGCCATTAACCAGTGATTCCCTCCATAGATCAGTTTCCACGACCGGCGCGTATTAGCTTTAATACGCGAAGTCCGGAGGCTCCCCGACGGGTCCGGGATCTCTGAGGCTCTACCGTCGGACTAATTACCACCAGTCCGGGCGCCATTAGACTCCCGCTGCCTCTGCGTTCGCTAATTTTCAGCGGGTTTAATTGCCCTCCTCGCTTCCTCTTCATCGCTCAGAGTTTGAATCATTATCACGGCGACGGTAATTCACATTCTGTCTGCTCGCTTGAGTCGTTACTCAGCTGTAAACCAATCAGTCGGCCGTCTTCCGTAAGAGGACCGTATATTTCATGAATGAGATTTTTCTGCCTGAAACTGTTGCTTTAATGACTCTCTTGGGTAAAAGGGTCGTGGGGGGGTCTTAATTCACAATCTCTGTCAAGGTTAGAGGAATATTTATATGAGTTAATCCAGCCTCGGATGAAATAACCACATTGTGAAGAAGTCATTTAGACTGCAGCCATAATGCATACAGGACGTTTCCTAGTAAAGACTGAGAGTCGGGGCGAGCTGACAGACTCTCTGATTTACCTTCCTTTTAAAACTGATTCTGCTGCTGCACATGGAGGCAGTGAAGACCAAAGCTTTGCTCTACCAACGACCCTCCCTGTTAAAGAGCCCCGTAAAAGAACTGAACTGAAATAGGAAAACAATTGCGACTTAATGTGGGGTTTACCATCATGAACAGATGTAAATTTGTCATTTATATTCATGTTTTTCTGTATTTTTAAATCACTGGTGGCGGATACATTCACCAGTGGGGAATCTTCTCAGTAAACAGTGACAAAAGAAAGCCTCTTAAATGGACCTTAATTGCAGCAACAGCAGGTAGCGTTGGCAGACAGTTGCCTGTTTTACAAGCTACCGGTTTCAGATTTCACTGTACGGAGTCAGGGTGGCTGTTCTCCATTGTTTTTAGCCTTTATGCTAAGCTGGGCTAGCTACTGGCTCCAGCTACATGGTTTTAAACAGGCAGGGTCCAACGGGAGAGGTGTCTCCTAAGAGTCCCGTTTTTAAACAGCTAAACTGCGACTGCAAATACGAGTTGCAAAAAACATAATTACGAGCAAAAACGTCAAAGACATCGTACTTGTTTTCCGCCAAAATGTTTGATCACACTGAACAACATCAACTTTCACAGAGCTCGGTCCAGGTCAGTGAAATGATTGTGGTCTGGTTTAAAAAAGGGAAAAAGTTCACTTTAAATACAATATGTTTATTTGTGTTCAACCAAAACCGCCGTATTTCCACTGAACGTAACCAAAGTACTTGAACTCTGACCATAGTCAGGACCCCAGTTTAGCTGAGAAGCCTTTGACTCTTCATGCTAGTATTTATCCTGACGTCCCCTTGTCAATATTTAGAAACCCACAGAGACACATCACCATGGAAACAGAAACTGAAAGTCTGTCGTCGAGATAAAAGAAGAAGGAAAACAAAATTTGGATTTATTTTTTAGTTTCAAATTATGTATATATGTATATGTATATATATATATCTATATCATAGTAAGTATAGTAAATATGCAATCTACAATATTCAACAGCACCATTCGATTCTGCTCCATTGTTTCCTCCTGTAATCTGGAGGTTAAAGGTGTTGTTCCAGCAGTCCTCCAGCAGAGGGAGCAGTTAGCTACCGAGATGGAGACTTGGGGGGGGGGGGGGTCAGGGAGGAAGAGTGTCACAGAGAGAAGGATGGAGGGAGAGAGAGGGAGGAGGAGGAGGATAAAGGTCAGGAGGAAGATCAGGGAGAGCTCCCTCACACCTCATTAAACTGTGAGCGAGAGTGTCTCCTCAGGTATGCCCAAAGGTCACAGAGGCACAAACAGGAAGGATGGGAGGGCTCCTCCTCCTCCTCCTCCTCCTCCTCCTCCTCCTCCTCCTCCTCTTCCTCCTCTCTCTCGTTCCTGGCAGTGTTATTTTAGAGCCACCGGCTGTTTATGGGAACTACATCCTGCTGGAGTCCTGATATCGCGGAGGGTGATGGGAGCTGGGCCGTAGAGTGAAATTCCCCCGCCTGCGGCACGACACCGCGCCGCGGGGCGGCGCCGAGCCAATGGCTCCACCTTGTGATTTAGGATGTTATGCAACTCGCACTGTCACAAGCATAAGGCGCATCTGGGAATTCGTGCTCTACACTCATTTAGCCAAATCATGAATCTATTTTAGTATCTCTCCAATTGGCCTTTTTATTATTATGCAATAAATCCTATAATTTTAAGTAGCGATCTGCCACCTAAGAAGAATAATTGCATCGACACTCATTAAAAAACACAGAATATAGACCAATGACGAAAAAGTAGAACATCGTCCCTTTTATTTCCTACAGTTCATAATTAATTCATGTCTCATTTGAAAAGTTTACTACTATTACTAAAGTAACCAGATTGACTCAGACCACATAGCAGATCAAAAAAAAGTGTCCTCTGTCATTTTTGATTCATATTGTTCATCATCTTTTCATCTTCCACTGAGTCAAAAATCTGGATGATAAACCAGCGTGATAAACCTGCGAGCTGGTATCGTTTGAACTCAGCTCTGTGTGGTTCCTCGTATTCTGCTGGATGGACCGAAAAATATGAAACAGTTGAGCAGAAACTATGCAGTCGTTATTTATTGAAGGTTTTCTGCTGACTGTTTTGTGGGGTCTCAAGGACTTCGATTCAGGGCGCTCTCCTCTTACGACCTTCCTCCGGGACAGAAACATGAAAATGATGCATAGCTTTATAACGGTTCAGGTAACATAATAACACACATCAGCTTTGTGTGATGATCTATGGGGTTTTTTTTCAAAGAATCAAAGACAAATCTCAAATGATTATCTTTGGTAAAAAAAAAAAACCTTCATCTGTAAAGTAACTATATTATAACTGATCATAAAGCAGTAGTCTGACCTCTCTGTGTTTAGTTTGTTGATATGTCCTTGGATCTAAAGGGCACCTGTTTTTTGATACCTGGATTTTCGAGTCACCGTTCCTCAGCCAATCTACAGGTAATTGCTCTCTCCAACTGTAATATATAGTTTTGGTTGGACCACAACAGCAGAACCGGCTCTATAATGTGAATGATTGCGGGGGTGAGCGATAAAGTTACACACCCGGTCGGCTGGCCGAGCATTGGGGTTGTCTCCCATTGGCCATTGCGCTTTCAAAATAAATTGGCACAAACACTTTCATCAGGGGTCGACTACACACACTGTTGCCAACTTGTTGCTCCTTTGTTGCTATATTTACTGACTTTTCACACCCCTTTAGCAATTTTTCTTCACCAAGGCACCTAGCGACAAAGCTTTGTGGGCAGACCTTAGCTACTTTCTGTATGAGAGAGTCGCCAGTATCGTCCGGCGAGCGCGAGGTTGGGCTTTCCCTCTGCAGGTACACCCCTCTATGCATCTCATTCAGGAAACCACAGGGCAGCTGACATAGACAACAGTTAGCTCCTAACTTTCTCTCCTGTGATCAATTTATAAGTAAATATAGCTGAAATCATAGCACAGCCGACGTCTTGAACTTATGTGTCCGGTGATCTTTTTCAGACAACGTTGCAGGTACAAAATCAGGATTTTAGCAGTGCAAGGCAACGGACCACATGACTAATTGTAAAAGGTGGCGCTCGGAGGGACAAACTGGAACGAAGCTTGTGAACATAGTGGAGCAGATAGCTGTTAGCTGCTACAAGGCCAGATCATTCATGCAGGAGTTTGAGGCCAAAAGGAGAGTGAATTGTGAATTTACTGTACTGTATATTCACCATGTCACCATAAACAAGACTTCAAATTAATGCTAACGTTGCTTCTTATTTCCTGGATTTTCTAATAGGCAACTGTTTGCTAGCATATTTAAAATATCCACCTAAAAGGTGACTTGATGAGTGTTGTGTTACTCAGCTTATACCCGTATAAACCTTTAATCTTATTCCTGTTAATAATCTCCACATTTAAAGTCGAGGCAGACAAAGGGAATAAGCAACGCTCCGTATTTCCAGAAGAATCCCCAACAAGATCTGCGTGTGCACGACGTCAGTCCATGCAATTAAACACGCCCCTGCATCATAACGCAGCAGGATTCAAAGGCACAACGAACGCCTCTCCTGCAGGTTTACGACTGAAAATAATATAGATAGGGAAGAGATGAATAGGGAAATATCTCTCATCCCACCATCGAAGGGAAACCGCATCCACAGCGTGCAGGAGATTTCATATATGCAATATGTCAAGGTTATAAATCAGCACTCGACTGTAAATTAGAAAAAAAAAAACTGTGTGTGTGTGTTTCAGGGACACTAAATCAGACCGCTGCCGAGACTTTTACTCTAAAGCTGTCGGTTAGTAAATATAGACTCTTCCTCTTCTTTTTAACACCTTCAATCTCTCCTCTTCACCTCTCCGTGGTGCCTCATCGATCACTGCCCACCCGCCTCCCGCTTATCCATTTATCCACATGTCATCCCCAATCCCTCTCTCCCCGTTTCATCCGTCAAATTTCCCCGAGCAGCCATACCGGCGGGGCTGAATAATTGCGTGTGATATTGTTCTCGACTCGCCCGAAACAGCTGTCGGTTTCCCTCCGAGGCCGGGACTCGCGGTGGGCTCGGATGAATCGCGCCAGGCGCCGATTAAAAGGCTTCAGTAGAGGAACCCGACGAGCCGAGGTACAAAAAAGAAAGAAAAAAAGGAAACAGGTCTGGTGGAGGAAATAGTGCCCACAGAGGAAAAATGGTGAGGGATAAATCCAGCAAATGATGATGTTGCCTAATGGACTGAGAAGCTTGGTGTGATAATTCTTCACAATTTCTTCGTTTTAAGCACCAGACTTTCAGGGCGCCATTTTTCTATTCGGGGACATTTTTATGTGCCTGCAAAATCGATATGGGCCGGGCCCCTAATAGTACAGTAATAATAGAGTCCTATTAATCTGATATACAGTTCGTGCTGAGCTCATCTCTGCGGTGAAAATGCCGATTTTGAGAGGGCGCGGTTTTCTGTTTTTTTAAGAGCAAGAGAAACGAGCGGATGTGGGGAAACTTCTGTACACGAGCACGACCTTATGAATGGGCCCGCGAGGCTCTCTGAATGCTAATAATTAGCCTCGGAGCCCCGGCGCTCACACGAGAGCGTAAGAAACGTTGAAAATTAGCATGCGAGAGCACGTCTGTAGCCGAGACATCATCTGGGAAGAGCGCGCCATCCCAACCGCAGTAATCCCAGAATTCCTCGCCAACTAATTGCTGCGTGTCCCTCTCCTCTACTCCATTTTAATTTTGTTATACATTCCCTTACAGCTTCACTGACTTCATCCTGACACACACACTCACCCATCGCTCATATCCCACCCTCATTCCCTTATCTAATCGTTCTCTCCTTTCACTGTCATCATTTCTGTCTCCCTCCCATCCTTTTCTTTCTCTCTCTCTCTCTGCATCTCTGAGGATGAGGCGATAGCCATCTCCATGGAAACAGCCCAGCAACAGGCCGGGTCCCGGCAGCCAATCGGAGCCTGCTCCGGCACTGTCTCCCGTCCAATGGGAGAGGCAGGGGAGGCGGTTGCCGGGGGGGTTCCGCGGGCCCGTCAAGGTGATCGCCGAGGGAGGCGGGATCGGGGGGGCGCTCACTTCCTGGTCGGACCGGGAGACGTCAGGTTCTCGGTGAGGAAAATGAGAAGCGCCACACTGAAGCGAGTGGAGCTTTCTATCATGGCGGAAAAAGAAAAAAAAACTTTGAGAGATGAAATTAATAGACTAATAGACTAGACTGGGAAAACAGCCCCACCGCCTGCCAGCTAACAAGATGGATGGTACCTATCAGAGCTGAGGTTTCATCCCTGTCCGGCTCCTTGAACCCGATTCAGATCGGATGGGGGTCCGATCATGTAATAGAAGCCTTGGGAGCAACCGCTGACCCTGGTGCAGATACTGGGCCCGGTTTGCACCTGGTTTTGGCCCAGTGTTGTTAACTGGGTCTGTGGCAGCACGACCACAGATTAAACCACACCCTTTTTACTTTTTTTTTTTTTTTTTGCACAAAAATAGCAAAACTATCTGATCCAAAATTCTGAGTTTGATCTTTTAATAGTGTAGACGATCTTCTGGCATTTAAGTCGGGGGTTTGTTGTTTTCCTCGAGTCACGGTAGGTGACACACGAAACTAAAATCGCTCGATGTCAAGCTTGGGCTCGCAGATGAAGGTCAGCTTTCAGGGTTTAACACCGATGTCCAGGGGGAAAAAAACAATTATGCAGACAGTGAGACATTTCAGATGGTAAACATTCTGGGATGGACAGACAATGAAGCTCAAAATGAGCCAGTCAGGGAAATTATTATTAAAACTTTGTCCAGGGTTCAACTAGCTGTCAGTTATGCCGCTGCAACTGTGAGATGAAAGTGATTAAAAATCTCATCGCATCTTGGGAATGAATAGATCGAGACGAGAGGCTGGAATAACCAACTCGGACGCACAGAACTGTGTCGGACCATCGAGTGCTGCCCTGAACTGGCTCAAATCACATTCACTAGACCATTTTGTTTTCACTGTACAACCATGAACCCGAGACAACGAAAATGTCTTAAGGAGATACCCAAGGCTCGAGACTGGGGCATTTTTTTTTCAGCCTTTGCACAACAATCGGTCCGACACCTGCGCAGGCAACACTAACATTTACTTAACTCACCGATTCACATAGTCCCTCAGAGTTTTTACATCCAACAAACCTGAACGAATGATTAGATAATATCTAATGTCTACAAGAAACTAAATAGACAACTGCAGGATAAATTCAACCAGGATGAAGGTGTTTTGGTTCTAAAGAACAGAAGCCAAAAGACGAAATGTAGCTCAATATACATTACGTACATTTTCACATCCCAGTTCTGAGATGTCTGCACTGATTTGAAAATCCTGCAGCTCATTTATACGACACGTTGTAGTTTAGGGGCAAATACATATGAAAAAATACGCGAACCATTTAGCCACATTTTCAATCGGTGTACGGTCACTGCCACATTTGTTTTTCTCTATTATTTAGCTATGTTTTTTATTGTCATTGAATTAAATCATCACTCAATAGGTAACTGATTGAATCTGACAGCAGCCTTTCATATCAATGTAACTCAGCAAATGATGCATATAGATTTTTGAAAAGCAGTGAACGCCACAGAGATCTGAAATTCGAGTGTCATAAGTGCAAGTCCTGTCCTCAGTGCTGCATTTCGACCAACTACATCCACATTACTCTGGTCTGTGTCCAGGTTTCATGTCTCCATGTCGGTGGATGACGTGCTTTTCGAACAGAATCCCTCTGAATGTGATCTTACAAAGCAGAGTGGCGTGTTGCATGTACGGGCAGCTCCCGCAGCCGCCCTTTAAAGGAGCAGCCCACCCATTATCCCTCCTCCCAGAAGTCCGCTCTGTTACGTAACGCTGCAGTTAAACCGGACTCTGAAAGGCTCCGGCAGCCCGAGCCGGAGGGCGACTTTTCTCCATCTGCTATGTGTCATTCTTTCACTGCAGCATTCCACTGAATTATTAGTGACTTGAAAATTTAATGGTTGTTGATGCATTTACGGTCGTATGAATACAGGCTGCGAACCGTATTGTACTCTGTCTATCTCATGTATGTATGGATGAGGACGGGTGTGAGTGCAAAATCCTTGGCTCGTATTTTTTCCCCATGTATAGAGCTTGAGTTTGCATCAGCGGTGGAGCTATTATTCAGATCTTTTCAGAAGTACGAATAGCACAACGTAAATAAATCTCCATCACAAGTAAAAGTACCGCATTGAAATGTTATTTAAGTACAAGTGGGTAAACATAATCAAGAAAATCTACTTGAAGCATTAAAAGTGAAGGGACTCAATGCTGTGAAATGTCCCCTGTGTGTCTTTTATGTACAATATCATTAGATTATTAACTGCGATACCTTCATATAAAGATGGGTTTTACTGTTGCAGCTGGTTGAGGTGGAGCTTATTTTAACTATTTTGTATAGAACTATGATTTATTTATCTATTTATTCATGGATCGACCTGATTATTATTTTAATTGATTTTTAATTGATTGATTGTTTGGTTTTTAAAAATTCAGAAAATTAGTGAGAAACAGCAATGGAGCAATTCTCCAGAGCCCAAAGTGAAGCCTTCACACAGCTTTTTTTTTTTTACAACACATAGTCCAAAACTCCAAATTATTGAAAGTAAACAACAATTAACAGAATAATTAAAAAGAGAAGCTACAAGCTACAAATCCTCATATTTAGGAGGCTGGCGACATTAAAATTTTGATGTTTTACATGAAAATATGATTTCAACCGCTATGGAAATAGTTGCCATTTAATTTTCTATCAACTTTTTTTAATCATTTTATTATTATTTCAGCTCTACTTCTATCTAAGACTGGAGTAAATGTACTCAGCTACATTCCACCACTGGTGTGAGTGCATCCATCTGAGTGTGTGTGTGCGTATGTGCGTATGTGTGTGTATGTGTGAATATGTGTGGTAATGTGTGCGTATGTGTGTGTATGTGTGTGTATGTGTGCGTATGTGTGCGTATGTGTGCGTATGTGTGCGTATGTGTGTGTATGTGTGTGTGTGCCCTGCTCCCAGACTGTGCTACTACCACGTTCAGTGCCAGTCATCTCCCGATCACATGACCCGCCAAGTCAGGGTACGGTTGCCAGGCAACACCTCCTCATCTTCCCTCCCTCTCTTCCTCCCTCCCTCCATCCCTCTGTCTCTCTCCTTTGGTCCATCAAACAGTGATTGCCTGGGTGGAGGAGGGGGGGAGAGAGAGAGAGAGAGAGAGAGAGAGCGGAGTTTATTTATAGAAGCGGCGGCCAAAGAGGGGGAATTACGTGTCGAGTCTAAAATTAAACTTGCGATCTCCCATTCTCTCTCTCTCTCTCTCTCTCTCTCTCTGTCTTTCTCTATCCATCTCACTGTTTTTCTTCGCTAACTCGCTTTCCCCGGCCGACTCATTCATAGATGTAGCGAGCAAAGGGGCGAGATAAGATGACGAGGACGACCGAGGAGTGTTGAGGAGGTAGTGAGCGAGGAGATCCGGTCTGGAGATATCGTCCGGTCCGGTCCAAGAGCCGCTATACTTCGTCCCGAAGAAGAAAACGTTAATACAAATATGTTCACGTTTTACATATAGATGCCGCGTGAGCTCACACTGTCCATCGTCTGATCTTCATATTCGTGTGTCACGCAACAGCAGAGCTTTGCTTCCTGTTTGACAAATTCCCCAAAGCACAGGCCCGAGAGCACTGAATCACCCGATCTGGTTTCGAACCACCTGGCTGCATTGTTTTATGGAGCACAGATGGATGATGGTGCTTTTCTCCCCCCCAAAAAAGAAAAAAAATGAAAACAGAACAAGAAATAAAAACAGAGCGTTTTCAGGGAGACAAATATTTGATTCGATGGTGAAAATATAGAAGAGGAAAAAACCTTTGGCAATGGAATGGACAGAATTCATGAGTTTTTCAACAGTCTGTGATGCTCCGTTACATTGACTTGTGTTACCGCCTGTGTGTTTGTGTCACACATGGCAAACGTTACGCAGCCTGTCCCGAAAATGCTGCCCGTTAGAAGTAAAAACTCAGAGTTGCATCAGAAAATGCTGGTAGTTCCTACGCGGAGGCAGAGCACTCAACACACTCGGCGATATCTAATGATAAATAGGGCGAGGACCCTCAGCTCCGATTGGCTCGGCCTGCGATGTGCAGCCATTATAGAAATGCTGATAAACACACCGCGCTGACTGCGGAGCTGTCCCTTTAAAAACAAACAAACAAACAAACAAACAAAAACGCTCATAACATTACTATGGTTTTACTGTGATTTACTACAGAATGATCCACACCTGCAACAATAAAATCTCTGCGCTGTCAGAGCTCGTGAACTCTGTCCTTCACAATAAAAACTACGCTTTTATGTCGATATGCAAACATATTGATCTCGGCTAACGCCATTTATCTATCACACTGAAATTCACATCATCACTGGTGACTAATGTTCACATCTTCTTTGAAAACAGTCATTCATTGATTCCTGGGCAGCAAATGTAAAGTCATACATGACTTAGCGCTGTGCAACATCGAATGGAAAGTAAAATGTACATACACGCACACACACACACACACACACCCCATTGCATCTAAGTATGTGAGAAGTGTAATAGAAACTGCACAACACCCAGCTTAACATCTGTGGCCCTGCGGGGCCCTGTGGTTGAAAGAAACAGCTGTCTTCATCCCAGGGACCCATCAGACCTCCTGCTCCTCGCACCACCGGAGCCTCAACGTGATGAACGGCCAGCGGTTTCCTCCACAAGGTCATCCCGACACCTCGAAACATCCGCCTGCGGTGTGTGTAGTGTGTGTGTGTGTGTGTGTGTGTGTGTGTGTGTGTGTGTGTTTGCACAGTTCCCTGGGAAACAGAGATGGCATTTGTTTGCCGGCCAAATGAAACACTAACATTATGGAAGATAAGGAGAAAGCGAGAGAGAGAGATGGATGTCTGAGGCGGTTTCATTTCTCCGGCGAGCAGCCGGACGGACAAAAAAAAAAAAGGAGGGAAGATAAAAACATATATTTTCTACTTAGTGTTATTACTGTAGTTAGTTAGTGTTTGGGGAAAAATAAAAGATATAAATATGGCCTCTAGCAATATCAAGTTTTTGCAAAAAGCCTCTGTCATGGTGCCTCCAGACGAAAAGCGAAGCAAATCTTAGGCTGGATGTTTGGACACGTGTGTGTGTGTGTGTGTGTGTGTGTGTGTGTGTGTGTGTGTGTTTGTTTGTTTGTTTGTTTGTTTGTTTGTTTGTTTGTTTGTTTGTGTGTGTGTTCGTGGTCAGCTCGGCCTCTGAACTCAGAACTTCACAGAGATTCCGGGTTTCTGTTTTTTTTTTCTTCTTCTTCTTCCTTTTATTCCTTTCAGGTCCGAGCAGCAACCGTCGGCACAGGGCCGAGGACAAGGACGAGGACGAGGCTCGTTTGGTCGGACTCGTGTGTTTCTGCGTTGAGAAAACAAAAGGTAAAATACACTAATTCATCCGAAAGGGCCATTAAAAGAAAGAATAATCAGTAGGGAAAAAAGGTCTTATATCACCATTGGGCATTGCAGGTCTTTTCCTGTGTAACAGTGAACGGTTGCTGGGGCTGATCAATGTGGCACTGGATGATTACGGCGGTCGAGCCCAGCGCGGCGTCGTGGTGCTCGATGCATCGTGAGTCACCCCCCCCCCCCATCCCACCTCCCCCACCCTCCCTCCCTCACGCTGGGTATTACGCAACACTCTGCAGGGCTGTCAGGGGAGGGGGGTGGAGGGACGAGGGGTAGATGGATGGAGAGGGAGACTGGAGCACATGTGAGAGCAACACCGAGGAAGGATGCAGCGGGAGAGAGGGAGTCTTCCTCGTTCATAACCCCCGTCCTCCTCTTCCCTCGCCCCTCTTCCATCAAGGTCGCCGACAAGGACGGGTCCGGCCACGTTTCCTGGGCTGTGATTGGCCGTGGCAGCAGAGCGGAGGCTTTAAAGAGACAGCGGGGTTGTTTGTTGTGTTTTGTTTTGTTTGGGGTTTTTTCGTTTTTTTTGTTTTTTTCCTGCGTGGGAAGCAGCCATCTTTGCCACAGCAGCAGCATCAGTCAGGGGAGGTTTGACAGGTCCTTCCTCGCACATACGGACCCCCCCCCCCACCCTCATCACCACCTTCACCACCACCACCACCACCACCACCACTTGAAATATTTATCTCCAGCACTTAGAGTACTCTTCTGAATTGGCAGCGGCTGCTTGGTTTTTTATCCATTTCAGCCTCTGAACAGAGAAGCAAGGTCAGGGTGACTTCCTGTCCCACAGCGGCGATCGATCGCTTGTTTTGAACCACGTGTATTTATAGAAACAACCATTTAGCCCCATGCTGCCTGATGCATGTAGAAAGGAAAGGACCTGTGATTTTTTTTTTTTCACGCAGTGAATTTTTAATCATGCATGACAGTTTTCATGGAAATTTTTCCTTCGGTGTCCGTGTCAAGGAAGGGGAACCAAGGGGGGGACGCCATGGCCCTTTTTGGCGCCGCACCTTGTATCGAACGCAGCAGGCGTGAGGGAGCGAGGCAGAGACGGTACCTTGCAGCTTGTACGGAAACTGAAGGCTGTGGAGAACGTTAGAAAGACATTCTGGTTCCCCTTTAGACATCCATATATCAAAAACAAACAAACAAAAAAAATAGTTGAATAGTCAGAAATAGTTCATCCATTCAGGTAATGTTTGTAAAACTTGATTAAAAAAAAAAATAAATAAAACCACACTAAAACCACTACTGTTGGTGAAGAAGAGTCACAGAAAGAATGAATGATAAAAATAAAACCAAAAAAAGTTCTTCTTCAGAGAGTTACCATGCACTTAGCAGGTTATCATTTGATGTAATAGCTAATGAATCCACCACATAATGCTCAGGTGTTTGCGCCAGCTTGTATCTTTTTTTGGTCATAATTTTTCCTGATGTATCTGATGTATGCATGTTTGTGTTATTTCCAAACCTTTGGTGCCGCCTCATTATTTTACCCTCATCTTCTGTTGTTCGGAGGTGATGAGAAACGAGGATAGAGAGAGACTGGGACTGACATGCAACACCGGCCCCTGGCGGGATTCGAACCGGGGACGTTGTGGTTCCTGGGTTCCTTGCTTTGACCTCTAGGTCTGTGGGTTGGCCCACACTATAATCATCTTGTGCTTTATATGACATAGAAAGCAAAAGCTTTGTTGTGAGATGCTGTGAAAATGGGCAACTAAAGGATAAACATCTGGGTTTAAATGATGTTTTTTTTTTAATTATTTTTTTTAAACACAATTAGTGACTTATATAAATCGCTGGAAAAACACACCCCCGGTGGGAATCCAGCCACCACCGCAGCTGCAGCTACGGTTCGGCCAGCGCTTCTATTATAAGAGCAGAGATCCAGCTGAAGCGGAGACTGAGCTGAGCCAAAGCGGGAGGAAGGGATGCTCGTCTAATGGCACGCACACACACTCACACACACTCACACACTCACACACACACTCACACTCATGCACACACACTCACACACTCACACTCACACTCACGCCCTCACACTCATACAAATGCAAACACGCACACATGCACAAACAGAAACCTCCATATGGGACTGTGAATTATTTATCCGGCAGCGCAGCACCAACCCGAAGATGAGTGGACACTTGGCGAGAGAGGTTCAAGAGCAGGAAGTTAAAGTGAGAGAAATACCAACGAGTTACGTCTGAGTAAAGTGTAATGTTGGATTGTTGCGGCTGTAGGATACCTAATAAACACGTTCAATGTGTAGGAGTTCATTTTTTTCTGGAAACATTTGGGTGTTATTGAAGATTTGACAGAGCATCACTTTTACAAAGCCCTCCAGCTCTGTTCAGTATCCCGTCCTCCCGTTGGCTGTAGGGCGCTGCTCCATCCCGCATTCCTATTGGACGAGAAAAAGGCGGCCGAGTCCGCTGACTCCGTGACCTCTGCGAACGGCAAAAATGAAACTAAAACCATGTCGCCAGAGAAGAGCACCAGGACGGGAGCCAGAAGAGGGGAATGTGGGGGGGGGGTTAATTCTCTGGCTGTTCAAATATTAGTTTATCATCATCTCCCCAGAGCTGCCGCTTCGCACTCCTGAGGTAACAAGGAAAGAGGGATGTATGTAGGGAGGAGAAAGGGAAGACAGCGATCAAACAAAACAGCCCCCTGGGGGGGGGGGGGGGGGGGTGATAAGGTACAACAGAGGAGAAGGAAAAAAGGCAGGGAGGGAGGTGGAAAGAAAGAGGTCACCGAATTAGGACACACACTTTACCGGGATGTTTGCTCACGAATCCTCATTAATAGTGTATTTCTCCTGTTTCCATGTGCAGTCGGCCCTTTGGCCTTTTCCTTCTTTTTAATCTACGTGTCTTTTTTTCCGTTATCATCTCTACTAACTCCCAGCGTAGCCGGACTCTCCTGGGGGCAGCCGTGTCCCGGGCGCTGTCCAGAGAACTGGACCCCGGGGCCCTTGGGCTCGTAGCCGCCCCGCTCTCGGTAAAGTGTCGCCCCGGCACTGCGCGGGGTCGCTGTGACAAGCGGCAGCCACCAGGTGTCGCTGGCAACATTCTGCTGTTTTTTTATTTACTTTATTTACTTTTTTTATACTTTAATATTCTGTGTGTTTTATAAGGCATTTTTGGCTTTTTGGTTATGTCAGCGGTGGCGTTCTAGAGACATGAGGCTGAAATATCTTGACAACTCTTCGATGGATTTCCATCAAATTTTGTGCAGATGTTCATGGTCCCCAGAGGATGAATCTTACTGTTTTTACTGATCCCTTGACTTTTCCTCTCACATTAGCCGCACGTTGATGATTATGATAATTATTTATTATTATTATAGATAATTATGGTTTCCTTGAAATTTTTTGACAAAGATTCAACAAATTACCATGACATCTGCTACAGATATTCATGGTCCCCAGAGAATGAATCCTACTGTTTCTGCTCATCCCTTGATGTTTCCTTTTACATCGTCAGTAGGTTAACAATGATGGTTCAGTGCAATATCTTAACAAACACTCAATAAATTACTGTGAAATTTGTCACAGATAGTCATATTTCTCAGAGGATCAGTTCCAATGATTAAGGACTTTTTGTTTTATATCAAAATATCTCCACAACTACTGGATGTAATGTCATGAAATTTGGTACAGATGTTCCTTGTCCCAGCACGATGTCCAACTACCAGATGCCTGCATTAACAATAACATATTCCCCAGGAGCTGTATTTTGTGTTAAGTGCTAATTTGCAGATGTGAGCGTTCTAGCATACATACATTTGAGATGATAATAAAGTTGAAGTTGAGAGTTTGGACATTAATATTACTCCGTTATGCTTGAGATCCATTTAGATCTTGTTTTATAAACTGAGCCGTCAAGTTTTCCCAATAAAAAAACGATTTAACTATAAAAATATAGCTTTTTTTCAGGATCTTTTATGAGTTTCTGTTTTCATTTAGGCGATCCTCACCCGATTTTGCCCTATTTCCTATTTACTGTCACATCACTGGCTGTGACAACAGAGCGATGGCTGACTCGTATGACGGGCTGTCATTACCTCTGTTTTTTTATCCGTGTCTGATATTTGAGTGTGAGTTTCAGTTTGTGTTTGTGTGTGTGTGTATTTGTGTATTTGTGCCTGTGTTATAACACTCACCACTTCAAGCCTAAAGGGGCAAGAAGGGCCCTTTATTCTCACATGGCAAGAGACTTACGCAACAAACAGTGAAGGATCTGTGAACAGGGAAGAGTGTGTGTGTGTGTTTGTGTGTGTGTGTGTGTGTGTGTGTGTGTGTGTGTGTGTGTGTGTGTGTGTGTGTGTGTGTAGGTGTCTCTGTCTTGGGGGACAAATGTCAGACTAAAGACCACTTAACTGGGGAGGGTTTTACCAACTGGGAACAAAAGTCTTGTCTTCAATCAGGAAAAAGCTGATTTTTGGGTCAGTGGTCAGGGTAGGACTCCAGGAGATGAATGAAAGTCTATGTAACGTTCCCAAAACTGGCCTAGGCCAACGTGCGCATGTCTGTGCATGTGTGTGTGTGTGTGTGTGTGTGTGTGTGTGTGTGTGTGTGTGTGTGTGTGTGTGTGTGTGTGTGTGTGTGTGTGTGTGTGTGTGTGTGTTTGTCTGCATGCATGCATGCCTCAGGCTGTGCAGTCATTACCCCCGTACCATGCAAACACCTGGCGTATTAGTGTGGCTAAGTGGGTTTTTCTATGTGTTGGTGCATCTGTATCTGCAGGACGTGCCTATGCTCTGTGATGCAGTGATGATGTGGCATCCCGCCCGTTTCCAGGTGCTCACACACACACACACACACACAAAAACAAACACATAACATTCCTGGTACTTGCTATTGTCTCATATTATCTTTTTATTTTCCAATCTAAATTCTGTGGCCGTATACGTAGTAGTTATTATATAATATTTAAAACCAAATTACCAGGCTATTTTTATGGTGTAATATATTAATGTTTTTTCTCAAAGTAAACATATTAAACTGTTCACTTGTATGTAAAAAAAAGTTTATTAATTAATTTGTGAATATATATTTACATTCTTAAGAAGTTTTAATTTTCTATCACTTCTATCACTTTCAATGAACCAAAACTACCGACTGGTGGAGCCGACGCCGGAATATCCTCCTATAAGTAGGATATTCACGAAGTGGCATTTGCAGAGTTTGTGAGCTAAAGGTTTCGGGCCCGTGACCTGAATCCACAGACGTCCTGGGGAGAGTGTTGGCAGGGCCAACGGGCCCAGACCAGCCTTCCCAACAGCATCGATGACTGCCACAGAGACCCTTGAGCAAGGCACTTAGCCCCCCAGCTGCGTGGGTAGAGCCGCTCCGGGGACCGCCACCGCTCCAGGTACACTTCCTGATCTGAATATGAAACATCTACATAGTGCTGGGAAACAGTATGAGCGCTCCATGACTTATCAACAATGAATAGCGGCACATGTAGGAGCAAAAATAAATATGGTACTTTGTAATGAGGAAGAATATTCGAGCTTTCTCAATCGCTATAGCAGTTTGGCTATACTGACGCACCGTTGGTCGCGTCACTATTTAGGTCCAGACTGAAATATCTTGACATTGATTGGATGAATTACCATAAAACTTTGTACAGACGTTGATGCTCCCTAGACGACTTTCCCTCTAGCGCCACCATGAGGTTGGCATTGGGTTTTGAATGGAATTATCTCAAAAGCTATGGAAGGGATCGCCATGAAATTTGATACAGTAATTAAATAATTTCAATAGCTGCAGTTTGTCTTAAGTACTAATTAGCAGATGTTAGCACGCTAACATGCTAAAATAAGGTGGTGCTATTTGTGAACATTATACCACCTAAAAGTTAGCATGCTAGTTGTGATTGTGAGCATGTTAGCATACAGCTAAACTGTGCTGTTTGCTGTGCTGCTAAATGTTAAATTTTAAAGTAAAGTTTCTGCACATTGCGCCTTCCCCTCTATGCGATTTCTCCAAATATCATTTCAAAGTGTCGCCTTTACGTTTGAAAATGCGTGTGTAAACTGTTAATTCCCCCAAAAATAAAAAAGCTAGAAAATAACAAACAAAAACAGAATTATTCATGGGAAATTGCTGGTTCCTTTCACAGACAGTGTGAATAACAGGCTTTGGGTGATAAGATCCGTCCTCACCACACACATTTTTCACAGTCCAGGGATTTGCAAAAGTAACACGTACTTCGATCAGTTGTGTTTGTGTTTGTGTTTGTGTTTGTGTTTGCGTTTGCGTTTGCGTTTGTGTTTGTGTCTGTGCATGTGTGTGTTGTGTATCAGACTACACTCATCCCTGCTAAGAAATTGATCCTCAGATCCTTTGTGATTACAAGTGAAATGATGCTTTCATCCCTGGTAACAACAGTGACAAGGCATTTTTTTTTCCCATCACAAGATCTTTTTCACGTCAATTAGTCTGATTCAGTGTCTTGCAGGTAATTAAATCACAATCAGCATCATCATCATCAGCGAGATTAACTAAAGACTAAACAGGATGACTAATACTTTTAAACATCTTCTCCCTGTGGGACCTGCTTTCATCTCCCTCCTTCCATTCATCCTGATTCCAATTACCTCAGTTTTGTTTTGTGTCAGCTGGATGATAAGGGAGCCACGGTTACCTGACAGTTGTTGCCATGGTGACCAGTCCCCTGAAATGTTTTTGTTCCATTCCCCTCCTTCCTCCCCTGTATCTCAGCTTTTCTCCTGGACCTCAAAATACACCCTTTGCCATTTAACCCCTATGAAAAGATGCACTGAGCATTTTAGCTGCTCCTGCTTAACATGCAAACACCTGACCAACCAATGGGGGTGGGGGAGGGGTGGTGAGTGGAGTGGGGTTGTTTTCAAATGGTATTTTGATGAAGGAAACTCGAGCGTTCTTACTCAGATGTTGTCATGTTACACTTACTTTGAATTCATTGCAAGTAAGCATACCAACATTATGTTATTATTATATGTTAATAATGCTGTCCATTCTATTGCCCCCGCAGGACATGTGTGATGCAACTAAAACTTAATGGTTAGAGGAGAATCAGCATCAGGATTGAAGAAAAACAACCTCTACTGTTCTTAGGAGACAGGACGCAGTGTCCTTGTTGGAGTCAATAGACACCGTCGTCCTCCACCACTGCCTCCACACAGTCATGTCGTCCTCGGCATAACCAAACAAACCAAAAAAAAGAACTAATAACCAAGTCCATGAGTTGTGATGCACGCTGAAATTTTTTTTAAATGCCGGCGTCCATGAACCGTCCAGCTACAGGCAACATGATACACCTTACAACTGTTTTAAGGTTGTGTCAGAAATACAGTACTGTAATGACAAAACAGAAAAACCTAAAAGAGCAAAAAAATGGTCAAAAAGTCAACATATATGCCTGGATTTTCAAGTTAGGGGCATCAGCATCCTATTCCCATAAAAAAGCAATTATACTCTATGCATAGAGTATAATTCATAAAACACTAATATGTGTGGGCCATTGGGACATTGGGAAAATAAAAGTTTTAAAAGTTTTAAATAAGAGGAAGTTTATGCAAAACATTGAAGAGAAGAGCATCCCCAGCTATGATTATATGAGAGGATACACACAAATAACAGGGTTAGTAAAGTAACACATTATAATAATAATAATAATAATAATAATAATAATAATAATAATATGTGTAACCGCATATTAAGATAAGGTGACAAAAGGAACTGTTCATGTTGTGTCACATTGGAAGGTCTTATTATGGTGAAAGTCTAAATAACTTTCCTCTAGGAACGGTGAATAATAATCTTAACATATCACACAAGAATAATACACTGGTAAAAAAAGACCCAACTATCCACAATGTGCACGTTGATGCACCACTGCACTGCTACTGTATCTTTTCATTATTTCCTGTTCAGCTGTGCCATTCCCTAAACAGCTGGTCCAGACTTAATCTTTCTACCTGCTACTTTTTCATGTCTTTTTCAATGGGCGAGTATTGACACTGATTTATTTTTCCGGCTCAGTTTTCAAATTTTGCAAAAAAAAAAAAAAAAAAACCAACAAAAACCAAACAAACAAACATGATTGATGGTGCATGCTAGAGGGATGACAAAGCAGTGCAAAAAACAGGCCACATTTCAATTATGATATGGGGGGGGGGTATTGATTCACTCTGGATGCAGTGACTACCTCAAAGCTTAGACTATTAGACACACACACACACAAACAGAGGCGCGCCTTCACATGGTCCCACCGGCATTCGTAGACAAACATTAGCATAGCAACACATACAAACACACACACACACACACACACACACACACAGATGCCTTCATGGTGGCAACCAGACATGCATACACACCCACACAAACACACACACATGCTTGATCATTGCCTCGTTTGCTTGTGTGTAATGCAGTGCAATGTAGTGTGATTACCCCCTCCGTTCATTTGCTCGGTGTCCGTGGTCGAATCCCCTCAGCCAGGGCAGGTGGGCGGGGGGGGGGCATGCATAATGTTTGTGTAGATGGCAGCTGCACACTATTCATACCCCCTGGCTCAATTTGAAGGCTCTAAAAACAGCAGGGTAATTGTCTTATCTTCCACAGCAGGTGCTGCACACAGAAGTAAAGCGCATGAGGCCTCAGCTTTGCACTGACCAACCATGAATATCACAGTTTCCGTCTGATTTTTCTGTTTTCAGTTCGAGCCCCCCACCCCCCATCCCCTGTATTAGCAAGGCATAAGCCGCCTTTATTCCAGTGTGATGCCAGGGAACGTGTGGCTTAGGCCTGATTTCTTGTCAGTCGATGCTCTCGTCCTTTGTGCCTCACTCTCTCTGTTCCTCATGTTCTGTTCCATGTTTGCCCTGTGATCAGATCTCTGTTTTATAATCTTCTCTGCAGCCCTGCCTCTCTCTTCTATGCTCTTGTCTGCATGATTTCTGGAAAAAAAAAAATCCCATGTTTTGTGCATTCACTGCACTGGCGCTTACATCTTCGTGCAGAACACTGCCTCACTGATGAAGGTTTACTTTGCATTTGAAGACCAGACTGCAACTGCGACAGTCTTTTGCCTTGTTTCCATTGATGATGCAGATGTGCACTTTGTTCCTGCTTTAGCCTTTTTCACAGCAACAGAAAAAGCTGCAGTCAGAACAGCTGCCACCAAAAATAAAAAAAAAGATGTGTAATTGTATCAGATTTAGGGGCTTCGATCTCCAAAAATCTCACAATATATAAAATAGTACAGTGAAATATGACACATCTGTCGGCAAAAGTAACGTTAATAACCCGAGAGTTAGAATCATGGAAACTTCCAACCATATGTTGGTTATATCTCCCCCATATTCATACATCCTTTTGGCACGTTTCGTGAGTGGCTCTGGTCACAGACACAGATGATTTACCCATCTGGCAAAGAAGGTACTTCTCCAGGGCCCCAAAGTCCAATTGGCCCCAAAAAGCCAGAGTTTCACTGTGATTAAAGTGGTTCAGGTTAAATCGATTCAATGCAAATTTTTAAAGGGATTCTGTGCCACGAAAGGACAGTATCAGATAAGCCAGGTCCTGCATCATTAGATAACTCGGACGCCGTGTCTTGCAGAGGTGCCCTGTGATCAAACTTAGTTCAAATCAGTTTAGTAGTTTAGTTTATATTGTGTTCAAGCAGTAAATGTTCTTTGAAAACTAAACAAAACACAAACCAACAACAACAAACTAACACATATTCAGCATCATTCCGGTCTTGGAAGACTGGTTGCACTGGATTTAATGGGAGCTTTGAGTTTACAGGATGTTTAACCTGTGTTGCTGTGTGCCCACGGTCTTATAATGATTGATGCCCTTGTGTAGTTATAGTCTAATAGCTGAGCCGAGGTCTTTTACTTATTTATTTATTTATGTATTTATTTAGTTCACATGAACCCCCGCGGCCCTCGTTCCATCCGCGGAGTAAAAACCCGGGGAACCCTGCGCGACGCGGCAGCCTGCGCACCTCCGCGGAGGGACACGGCATCCGTAGAAGAAGCCTGCCGCCCCGGCTCTACTTTCCGCCGGCATCGTCCGCGTCCTCACGGGGGAGAAGGTCGGTGAAGAGCCGGTGAAGAGCCGCCGACGGCCGCGTCGCTTCCCACCGTTTAACCCCGAGAAAAAGAGCGAAAAAAGGAACAGACGAGCCCGTCTGACCCTCATCCGAGCGGGGCCAACCGCCGCCGACGTGCTCGGTGAAACGCCGCCTCGTCAAGCTCCCTTGTGCCCGTTCGTCTTAGAGGAAGAAAAAGGAGACATTTTCGTGATCTTGCGTTATAATGTCAGCTAGTTCTCTGTGCTCCGGAGCAGTAGCCGTCAACTGAAGGACCCGTTTCTCTCCTCCCCCCCGACGTCTCATCGCCAGACGCCCGCTTTCTGCCCCGTCTCTCCGCCTCAAAGCCGCATATTCCGGTCGCGTCAAGCCCGAGAGCGGTTCATCTTCCGAGGAGACCCGACTGACTGCGCCGAGATGGGGGTAAGCGCTGGATTTCCTCGCGATTCACGCGGCTTTTGCTTTCATTTTATTTTTGGTTTTATTATTATTATTATTATTATTATTATTATTATTATTGTTGTTGTTGTTCTGGCGGAGTTTGGCGGCTCTGGCCGGGGTAAGGCTTGAGGTGTACGGAGGAACACGGGCATGATGCCGGGATGACATTGACCACGGCGGCGGTGTCCGGCCGGACTAAGCTAGCGGCGGCGGTTAACGGTGCCCGGCGCAAAACAAACAAATAAATAAATAAAAAATCCGTTTGAGCCGCAGAGTGTTTAACCCGCAAACGGGCCGAGCCGAGCCGAGCCGAGCCGAGCCCTTCTTCTCCCTTTGCCAGCCGTCGTTAATCACATTAATCACATTTATCACAAACCAATGGATGCGTCGTGAATGAAGCTAACGGCCGTTAGATCGCCCCCCCTCCTCCTCCGTCCCTCCCGCCGCCTCTCCCGGTCGATCTGCGCCAGATCCGTGACTCAACCCGCCGCATCCATCCAGACTCCTGCCGGTGCGACAGAACCGG
This sequence comes from Istiophorus platypterus, assembly GCA_016859345.1. NCBI lineage: Eukaryota > Metazoa > Chordata > Actinopteri > Istiophoriformes > Istiophoridae > Istiophorus > Istiophorus platypterus. The sequence goes on along the minus strand of CM029127.1, from coordinate 19,908,939 downwards.
CGCAGGGTGGTAACGCGTTACAGTAACGGGCCCCTCGGCGGAGGGTGGAGGGTGGAGGGTGGAGGGGGAAGCGGTGGGCTGTGCTCCCGTAGGGTGGAGGTACCTCCACGGCTCCGGGATCAGTCGGTCTAACGGCCCGAATCGACGCTTGAGATCCGACCCGTTCGCTTCCCCGGTTATTTCACAGCAAACCCTTGATTTATTTTCACCCTCAATACGTTTTTTAGGGGTTTTTTTGGTGCTGTAACGCAAAAGTAATGTAACGAGCCCCTTGTACCAATTGTGTGTGTGTGGGGGGGGGGGGTTGTGCCGACCAACGTCATTTCTTTTAAATGGGAATAATTAATAGGCTTTCATTGAGCATTTGTGCGGAAAGTGGCGGAGGGACGTGCGGCTCCATCCACCAGTTCCCCATAAAAAAAAGAGAAAAATCAGATTACACCGACGAACATCTGGCGCCGCAAACAGCTGCGGGGGCTCGAGGAAAAATAAATAAATAAATATATAAATTCACGGCTCCCGCACACACGACCCGACCGAGCGCATGATAGACGGACGGGGACCGGGACGGTCCGCGGCGGAGCCGCCGGTGATGGTGCGCGGGTGGGAAAAGGCGCAATTACGCGCCGGAACGTATGTGATCTAAATACGTGATCCACCGGTGGGGAAAAGCCGCAGCCCGGACTGCGGAACATTTCGTGTCAGCCCTCCGGGTCCGACCGCAGCAGGCACCAAATGTCAGGTGTGTGTCCTGTCAGTTGTTCCCAATCAGAGAGGGCGAGGGAGAGTCGTGAATTAATAATGTTATTTGGAGTATTAGGGTGCGAAGTGGAAACGATCCACAGAGGGTGGGGGCTGGGGAGAACCGCGAAGGCTATGATTGTTATTATTATCTTTCCTTTTCACTTCATTCCACTGACCATTTTGGTGCATTTTCATCCAAACGTTAAACGAGGCGGGGGGGGGGGTAGCGCCGCTGTCATTGACAGCGCTGGGCTCGGTGGGGACGTGAAGGCGGCTCGGGTCCGGGGAACCAAATGGGCACAGGCAAGTGCGTCAAAATGGTTCCTCTGCGATGATCGACCCCCACCCCCCCCACACACACACACACACACTCTCGCTCTCTCTCTAACGCCTGCCACTGCTAAAGATGTAGACTGATGTGTCCCAAAGGAAGATTCTCTCCACAACCAACACCTCCACTGATCTCTCAGGTCATGAAGGACATCCTGTTCCAGACACTAAATTTAGACACCATGATGTCATTCCTACTGAAAAGAATCAGTTACATTCCTTTAGTATTATTATAAGGCATTAGCCAGTGTCCATAATCATTAGTGAGGTATTACAACTCCATTTTGATTTATGGAATTTAATCATCTCCTGCAGCATGTCTTATTTTCAGTCAGAGTTTGCATTATAGTATCACGCTTTGTTGTTGTATGTGCAGCCTATAAAATCAGGCTACTGGGGGGTTACTGTAGCTCCATTTCTTTAGTGGTGTCATGGTCCATCCCCACTAATGAAGTAGGATGGGCAGTGGTTTTCTTCCTCTGCTCCACATCCAGGTTTCTGGGTTGGGGGGGGGGGGGTAGCATTCAGGCCGGGTTGTGGAAATAGTGCTGCTCTGTCACGGTTTGTGATGCTGTCCACTAAAAAATGCTGGAGGGGAAAACCACGCACAACTCGGACTACTGCGTCAAAGAGTGGAGGAGGAGGGTGGTATATATGTGAGAGAGAGTGTGTATGTATGTGAGAGAGGGAGCACGGAGGGGGAGTGGAAACTCCCATGTTAAGGCTGTGATTTGCCATCTGGATGGGTGGAGTGAGCGGAGATTTGGGTGAAATGGGCAGGGGAGGAATTGGGGTGGGGATGGGGGAGACTGGAGGGAAGGCTCAGTTGACAAGGCAACTGGGGCCATTTGATCCGGGCCAATCAATTGATAGGGGATGTTGCCGCGGGAGACAACGATTGGGTCGGTGGGTGAAAGGATGGAAGGCACAGATGGAACGAAGGTCAACCACTTTAGGTCTCACAGGGAGAGAGGCCACTGTTCGAGGAAACCGACCAGGATACTGTGATTTACACTGACTGATGGTGGTAGAGAGAGAGAGAGAGAGAGAGAGAGAGGGAGAGAGATGCCTTTGTGGTGAGTCACCTTGAGAAGGGTGAACACTGGGAAAGATGGAGGAGTGGAGGAATGCTTAAAAAGATGCTGGGATGCTGCTCGTGTGCAGTAGAGACAGAGAGGAGGGGGCTATGCTGCAGTTTTAGGAGAAAATGGAGAGATGAACACTGAGGTAGAGAAGTAGAAAAAAAATACACGAGGATGAATGCATCTGCCGATATCCCATAATGCACTGGGTGCGGAAGCTTCAGGGGTCAGAGCCAGTGGCTGTGGAGGATGGATGGTGCACGGTGCGGTCTCTTGTGACCAGCCCTACTCTCATTCACAGCGTCCAGCCCATCCACGATGGAGATGATGCTTCACGTAATGGCTCTTGACATTAAGAGTTCTCTTCATTGTAGTGGCTCAATTTCAGTCCAGATCATATTTTTATTTGTACCATAAGCTCACTAAAACCAGAGTGTGAGAATGAGCTTGTGATTCTGTGAAGGCATCTCAATATGAGACACTTTAAATTATAATCATGATACGTTTAAAGTCCATCATGAATGTTTGTGCAGCCCTTATTTTGAAAACTAAAAGGAGCCATTAATGGAGTGGTAGCCTAGCAACATATTCAACGATCTATGGCATATACCGTATGTCAATCTACTGTGGCCGTCCATGGTTAAAAGTTATCAGTTTAAAGTATTAACTGTTCATTAACCTAATAACAGTAAGTTGACAAATCATGGCTGCTGAAGTTGCTGGGCTTCAATTGTACAAATGAAGCACAATTCACTTATTTAATGTATTATAATGTATAGATCGTAGGCCTGGGCGATGTAACCACTTTTTAAGGTATTTCGATATATAATTTCAAACAAGATATAAGTGTAGACAATACTGTTTATAAAAAATACAGTTGGTGTTGCGACACATAACCATTTCCTACCCTAAAGCCATGCCAGGGTTTGCATCTCTTATCTCAAACGCTCTCCATGCAAACATGCCATCACTCTCTATCCACGTCTCAACGCCACACTTACTACCAAGTTTTTCAACATGAAGGGAGACAAAGCGACAGTTCATACTATAGTGCATTTACATGCTGATGTACCGTGCCAGGGCTGGGCCGATGGACGATGGCGACGTCGATGGCTGACAGTCATCTTAGTGTTCAGCCCAGCAGCCAGATCCCTTGTTCAACTGTTTTCTTACCATAGACAGTTTATATACTGCTATAATATGTGGATCAATAAAGCTTTTTCTTATCTTACCTTATCTTATCTTATCTCATCTCATCTTATTTCATCGTATCTCTTGTTAATACTGGTCATTTTAGAGTTTTGAGGGATACATTGTATTCGTGAAAAGCGACATTTTTTCAGATTTAGTGTATTTTGCTGTGGAGTTGCTCCATTAGTTAAGCAAGTTGTTGGTTTGGCTTTAACTAATTTTCCTGGTAAATTAATCAGTTTGAATGAGATGGAATAAATCAGCTTTCACTTTATTCAGTGCAAAATGCAAGCTGTACATGCAGTTTGTTAATGATAAAAGTTTTCTTTTTCAGCTGTTTTATCATTGGTTACTTGTAAAAACATTTCGACTGCAGTTAGGGATGTTGAATTTTATACAAAATCCCAAGGTCGTATCTTGAAACAGATCGTGCTGGACTGGCGTTATCCGCGATAAGAAGTATTAAATCACATAAAATGACTCTTAGCGCTGATTAAAACATCCAGATGATTGGCGATGTCCAGACCAGTAATGTGGTGGTCTGAAGGCGAGTCAGTGACCCATGATCTGAACAGTGAATTGTTACAGTGAACCTCTGGAAACATGAGGGTTCCTCCGCTAGCCTCTATATCTACAATTTGATAAGGGAGTGAAACAGCCCCATGGTCAGTGAACATAATTTTAACCCAAGGAAAAAAAAAACTGAATCTCAAGTAAATGGTTCCCGTAATGCTCTAGTGCTGATATGTGGCTTTTGATACTTTTAAGGTAGCTCTCAAGCACAAAGGCAGTTCATAGTGCATCAAATAAGAATGCGGGAGGATAATTGCAAACATGCAGGCACAAAGCAGGTGTATATATAGCAGCAGTGACGCGACTGATATTTATGGGGTGACGCTGACTCTCAGAATCTGGAATAATGGCAGACTATAATCTTGTGGTTTCACAGGGTGTATTCACACTCAGATTGACATTTGATATCACTAACCAGCTGTTTCTTTGTAGTTTAAACACACTGCGACGCACAGTTCATCATTACGCGTGCCCTGTAATCGTAGTTACACCATATATGCTCTCTTCAACATGGACTCGGTTGCATAATTGTTCCGGTCTGTCGATATCTCATCAGTACAGATTCTCACCCCTGCCCCCCGCTGGTTTCCATCTATGTGTTAAATAGTATAGATCCATACTGCTAGTAGCCACTGATCAGTGGTTTCCAATGCCACCGATTCCATTCACCCCGGCTTGCAACGCAAGGTCACTTTTACATCACTTCCTGTTTTTCTTGGGCTAGCAAGGGGTGACTTAGGTTTTGAGGATAGCTGGTTGTTTTCCACACAACCATACAGGGAGGGCAGGGAGGATAAGTGAGTGAGAGAACACCACATTACATATCACACCTTCACATTAAGTACATCATTTAAAAAAATTCCAGTACTCCCCTCTACCACCACCCACCCCCGCAACTGACTTCAATTATTCAGATGGAACCAGCGGATTGGACGTTGCTAGGAAACCTTACATCTCCCATCTATCAACCCATTGGGAGTAGATGCTGTCAATCAGATTGTGTCGACAGCTGCCATTTTCTATCGCACTCTCAGACATGTTGCACTGCAGGAGGTGACGCACTGCTCAGTGGTCGAATCAAACCAAAAAACAAACTGATGTGTTGTCTGTCCGTGGCTTTTATCCGTCACTGGAGACACCGGTAGCGTACGGTAAGGTAGAACACAGAGTCATCATCACAGACCGTCTCCTCGTGATTAAACCTCGGTGCAGATGAGTAGATCCGAGTCACAGAGAGCGGAGAAAACAGATGGGCAGCCTGGAGGGAGGAGAATGTAAACAAAGTGGGAGGGTGAAGGGAGGGACAGATGATGGAGGACCTTTCGTACTGTGTGTGTGTGTGCGTGTGTGTGTGTGTGTGTGTGTGTGTGTGTGTGTGTGTGTGTGTGTGTGTGTACACACGCGCCAGTCAGTCCATCAGTATTTTCTAGGTCGCTTGGCCCACTGATCTGTGTGATAATCTATTTTCTTTGTGCGTGTGGACACTATGATCCACTGTGGCACCACCAGAGCAACTAAACGCCACTAGAGGTAACATACCCGGCGAAACCCTCCGTTCAAAAAAATCTGAGTTTAAACCGCAACACTATGGTCGCCGGAACATCATCAGATTTAGTTGAAATATAGGCTAAATACCTAAAGGTTGGGTGCCAGCTGGCGTTCAAGTATGGAGGCAGCTGTCAGAGTTTACATCCGCAGTCAACCCTGATCTGGTTATAACTGGTTGTGAATAGTCATAAAGTGGAAAGACGCCAGCAGTGTACACGGGCAACAAAATGAAAATGACCAATAACACGATAAACTAAAATAAATTTACAGAAATACACAAGGAAATCTATATTCTAGAAATACAGATTTTAATAATTACTGCTTTCTCATTACAGCTCATTTGAAGATTCTTCCCAACAGTGTGATCACCAGATTGCTCGATTTGATATGAGCTATACTTAAATATGTATCCACGTCTTAATCTTTACCTTTTACTAAATGTAAGGTTTATTACGTTTTGTTATATCCTCAAACCGCCATGTATTTATGTTTTGTATGCTGGGACTGGGTGCACTTGTAAAAACGTCCCTGTGGGATGTCTGAGATTTGGCAAGTGATTTCCGCAGATTAAAAAATGGCTTACCCGGCCTCCCTCGGACCTGTGGTGCCACGCGCTGCAGGCCACGGCTGAGATACAGAAACACCAGCAGATAGAGCAGACTACAAATGCTCAGTGTGTACAATCTGCTCCGTGGCTCAGTGTGAAACATCTGGACACTGCTGAAACCTCCTCAGGTTTTACAGCCTGTAACGAGACAAAGAGCTGGCGAAAGAAATGATATGCAGGAAAATCTCCTCTAAATTTATTGAGTTTAACCATGAGTAACCCTTGAAGAAAAATATCTCAGTGTATTGTACATTGATTATACTTTATATTTTATGGAATTCAGTACAGTAATGTCAGGAGAAATGTGTTGTATACTTCCCCTGATTTGGTTCAGAAATTGTCCTTCAAGGTTGTATTTTTTTTTTTTTTTAAATGGGGGCGGGGGCTACCCTTGATCATTAGGAGTTGATTTTATTATATTATATTATATATTATAATATATCTTATATTACAACTAGGTTCAAAACACCAGTTAAATAACAATATAATGAAGTCAATAGATGGCAGAGGATTGCTTCAGTCCTGCAGCAGAAACAGACAGGAAAACAGTTTATTCCAAAACATAAACAATTCATTAAAATAATTAACACTAGTCATCAAACTAATACTAATCAAATAAAATCAATAATGAACAGCAGTGTAATGACTGAGGCTCAAACTGTGATCTGAAGTAGTGAGGCTGTGTTCAGGTTCTCCGGTGTGGGACTGAATGAGTGTGAGAGTGTGGATGCTGGGATGAAAGAAAAGGGGGCGTGTGTGGGTGTTTTAGCGTGTGCGGCTGCACAATGGAGAGTGGGGGGGGGGTGTCACACAGGTGAGAAATGTGTGTGTGTGTGTGTGTGTGTGTGGAAGAGACAAGGATGAACTAAGTTAGGTTAGTCCCAACTAGACCTGTAACCAACGGATCCTAGCAATGAAATCCCTCTGTCAAGGAGACAATAGGACAAAAGGAGTTAGAGAAGGAAAGACAAGAAGAGAGTGTGCACACTCTAATTATAAGAACAAAGAAAATAAAACGTCGTCTAAAAATGAATTCCTGTCCTTGTAAATTATCCAGCATGTCCACATAGAACATCTCTCTCTCTGCTGCAGAGTATGTGTGATTGTCATTAGAACCTTCTCAGGATAGCAGAACGGACAGGAACAGGACAGAATGGGAGGGGCAGAGCAGGGGGAGATCGTCCACAAGTCAATCGATCGTAGATGGTGTTGTTTTCTATTAAAGAAAAATTTTAAACCAAAAAATGCTAAAAAAGAGTCACCAAATATATTTTGGCTACCATTAATATACCTGGGTGGTTTGCCCAGGTAAAGTCTATTTGTAGGAAATACTGTGCCGACCTTAATCATAGATGGATTCAAATAGCATTTTCCTCAAATTGACCAAATACAACACTAAAACTACCTCTGCCTAGATGTTGGTCTTACCTGGGATTGGTCTTGCGCGGCGACTAATGGAGTTTCTTTTGTTGTGTGGAGAGCAGCATAGGGCGCCGGTCCAGGGATGAGAGTTCCTCTCCTCCACAGTTCACCAGATGAAGATCCACGGTGGTCCGATGATCTCAAAGGAGTCTAACTTAGAGTTTGTCAACTCTTAAGAAATGGAAATGGACCCAGTCGCCTACTCTCTCTGTGAAACTGTGTGGGGCTGCAGTGTAATTAACCGGTTTGGAATAAAACTTGCAACAGCGTGAGGGAAAATACATCAAACCTTTGCCAGAGCACAAGTACAAGTGGCTTCTTCTTCCTTCAGGGTAACAGCATCTTCTTATGCACCACTGGAGAGACAGAATTTAGAATTCATCATGGTTTTAAGGGCAAAATTGTGTCACCGTTTACGGTAGCAATGTATCCAGTGGTGTTACGGTGGAAGGTGAGAAGGTGGCTGGAGATTACTTGCAAGGTTGAGCAAGGATTTATGGGTAGTGCAGCCCCTACGCAGCCAAAGTCATAAAGGACACGGTAAAATAGAATAGCTACCTTATGTAAGACTTTATGCCACTGCAGCAGTAAAATGAAATCAAAACAAATCTAGGTTTAATGATACACTTTGGGGCTTTACTGTATTTCTCACTGTGTAATTCAGATGTATTCACTTTAGTGCGTCTAAGTCACTGAAGCACTGAAGGTTCCGTTTACAAACTGGGGGTCAAAGGTCACGTCATTGTCCTGAGGGGAGATGAGAGGAGGAGCTAAAGTAGTTGCTCCAGTTCTGCTCTGACAGACAGTTGAGATGCTTGTATTTATGTTTTGATTTGTAGTTTCGTTGTCATATTTTGCTTTCTGATGCTTTTAATTCTGTCTCTACCTCATTTTGATTGGTTGGCACTGGGGCAGTGGTTAGTTGTTGTTGTCAGAGGTGGTGATTGCGTGACCCATTGTAAATAGAAAGGATTCCAATCATATCCCTTGACTTGTTCATTACAGTTGTGTTATTCTAAATTAATTCATATTTATCCAGTGCATTTATGCCAGAGAAACATACAGAAATCAACAGTCATTAAGTGAATGAGTAAAGGATGAATGAGAGACTGGGATTGAAGAGCTGGTTGAGAGAAAGAGAGAGAGAGAGCGAGCGAGGATGATTGAGACAGGATTATTATTGTTCACTGGGTTAATCTGTCAGTGTAGTAAACAGCTGTAATCTGATGGCCTGCTGGACGCAACTGCCAGGGGAACGCTGAGCCTCCTGACAGATGGCAGCACACTCGCACACACATATACATGCATAAACAAACTGCGCAGATGCATGTATACACACACACACACACACACACAAATAAAAACAAACGTGAAAATGCTCAGGTTTGCAGTCGAGCAGAAAAAAATGCATGCACAGCTGGACAGATGGAAAAAAATATTCCTCATGGAAGAACACTAAAAAGCAGACGTGTATGAGGAGAATGTATACACACAGGACACACTGTGCACAGTCCACACACTGTGCAACAAAATTACCGAATGGACTTTTCATGTCAAAGCTGCTGGCGCCAAAGTTCGTGTGCAAATGCTATTTATGTTTCTTTTTTGAGCATATGGTTTAAAGGCCAACACTGCTTTCACTTAACAATTGTTTATTTTTGATAACAATCTGCTGTCAGTTAGAGCTGCAATGATTAGTTGATTAGTCGATCGACAAAAATTAATCTGCAACTGCTTTATTTAAAAAAAAAAAGAATAAATAAAATTATTTATATATATATATATATATATATATATATATATATATATATATATATATATATATATATATATATATATATATATAATGGTTGTAGTCATTTTTTAAGCATAGAAGGCCTTTTGGTGGTTCCAGCTTCTTAAAAGTGAGATTTTGATGCTCTGCTTTGTCATATGTGGTCATTAACTGAATTGGCTTGAGTTTTTTGGCCTGTTCGTCAGAAAAATACATATTTGACGTCATCTTGAGCTGTTGGAAATTACATCAGGAAATTAAATCAGTCAACCAGCGATTGGCCAATTATTGTTCAACCAATTAAAGGATCGTGAAAAAAATCCTTTGTTGGAGTTAATAATGACAATTACAAATAAAGACACACTCAGAAATGAATATCTGCACAAATAAAGTTGTGTATGGTTTTCAGTTAAATGTCTTCTGGCAATAGTGAGGAATTGTTGGACCAAAGTTAAATTTGAATAGTACTTTGTACATTAGTACATTGTTAATGTGACATGTAAAGGCACTTTTCTGTAGCGTAAAACAGCTTTTAGAAAATATTGATACATAATTAAATATATAATTAATATTTAATTCATTGTACAACAAAAAAACATGACAGTTCAATTATCTCCTATAAGAGGTCAAATATTTGATATTAATAGAAGTCTGTTTCTACTATTATACATACATAATACGTTCTTAAGAAAATGCATAATAAACACAAAAAACAGATCTACGGTATGTGCAACAATTTTCCACATACATGTTGAAGGCAATCTTCATTTCTTCATCTGAATTTAAATTACATATATGCACTCGTAAAAAAAAATAAAATAACATGCACACACCCTGAAGAAAAACCGTAAAAACGCATACAGATTGATTTGTAGAGGTAAGAGGGTATAAAACAGTCTGGCCCTTCAATAAGCCATCACTCAGCCAGCCCCTCATCCAGTGATAGAGAGAAAAAAAGCAGAGGGTAAGCAGCATAAAACAGCGTCAAATCAGTGTGAAACCTCTCGGTCCAGACTAATCCACATAAGAGCTTTTCCCAAAATAGGTCCGATCCCCCCTCTCATCGTGCAGGTTTAAACCGAGTCTGAGTCTCAATGTGTGAACCTCCGCAGCACATTTATGTCGAGGGTTTCACGGCAGTGAACATCTGCCCGAGGAGCAAATGTCAGGTCTGTGGAGAGTAAGTCACACGTCCGGCCGCGCTGCATTTGCTTGGCCTGGGAAAACGCTCGCGGGAAATGTCAGCCGAGTTTCAAGTCAAATTTAAATCGACCACATGAGCTCAGACTTTTTTTTTAATTTCCCAAATTAGGGAAAGAGATTTCCTCCAGCGGTGGATTCATTTAATTACCCATCGTTCACCACTCTTCCTCTAAGCCCAGTTAACTTGTAGTAAATTGTCTCAATGTGTCTGTGCGTCTAAAAACACATCCATCTGTGGTTTGTCAGCTGAACCGTCGTTGTCCAGAGCCACATGATTCCCCCACAGGGCCCCGATTGATTTCCTATGTCTTGCTGCTCTTTTTGCCTTGTGGCTTGCCTGTTCTATAGGGTTAGGGTTAGGGTTAGGGTTAGGGGGAATCAGGGGAAATATCAGGACTCAGCTTTCAGACATGATTCTTATCGCTTATCCCTATTTTATAATAAAGCTTTTGCACAGCAGTTAGTGTCGGTCAGATTGATTTTCAATCAGTTATCCCTGTCTTTACGCTGGAGATCTAGCTCCAGCTTCCCATTAAACTGCGGTTAATGTGGAATGAAGCCCACGGTATTGTTGAATAGGAAACTAGTTTTCCACCATTTGCCCAAAACTAAGTTTGTTTCGATATTTCTTTACTGCTAGATCAAATGTTTTCAAACTTTTACTCCTCATTCTCTATTCCTGTTAATAGTAAAAATTACCTCAATTTGCTGAGAGAGAAATTGCAAGTAACCACAATAATTTGTTTTGACATCACATTAGTTTTGTTTGAACCATTGAGTCTTTTCGGGTGTAATGCTAATTTTGTATTTTTTACCCATTTTAATCTTGATAAATAGTCGATTTTAGAGGAGTTTATATTTCTTAACAAGCTTAATAAACCTTAATATAGTAATTTCACCCTCTCAAAGATGCATCTGCAATGCATAGGGTTTCCAATGGTTTAAAAAAACTAATGACTATCTTGAAGTTCAGGTTTTCTGGTACAGTCCTCGAGACCGGGAGTTTGATAAATTCCCTTCGGCAGGTGAAAGGATATCAGTAGGTAATCACACAGGGACAGTGTAGAAGTAATAAAATTTGACATCAGGGCCTCAGTGGAAACAAGATAAATATCAGTGTTGGATGTACACTCAGCATGATCCAGAGACTGAAAAGAGGGTGAGTCTAACATGGAGCTATTCACATCCTTCCTTTCATTCTGACATTTTCCTGTTCGTTTGTGTGTGTGTGTGTATGTTTGTGTGTGTGGGGGGGGCGAGCAGCTGGCTGACATTTTTGTTTCTTGGCTAGAAACCCCTCAGGATGTTGGTGCTGGGTCGTTTGTGCCAGGTAGCGGTGCAATTTGAGAAAAGGTTCTATCCCCCCCAAGCATATAAGCAAACAAGGACTACATGCACATAAACACGCACAATATGAGTATTTGAAGGCTTAGTGCTGTTATTTTTAGGCTAATGTGCAGAGAAGCTTCTCCATCCTATTGCTGATGAGGGTGAAGTCAAACATACTCCTACTGTTTTTGCAGACTTACACACACTTGTCAACAAGTTTTCCTGGAGGAAGGGCTCAGACTCACACATACACACACACCAATATCCATATGCACTAATGTCGGATACTGGCGATTATGGACATCCCAAGATACACATCACAGTTACTGTCGCACTTTCTCTTTGATTCAGGGTCCTGAATGATCCTCTCTCTTCCCTCCAGCCCTTCACTCCTTTCTCCCCTGTTTTTCCTGCTCCTCTCAGACACAGCGACTTTCCCTGGGGCCTGAATGGCAGCATCTTAAATAGCGGTGTTGTGACTTGCAGATCAATTCGAGCTCTTGATACAGGCCTGTGCTCTGACAATGCTGGATCTAATCAGGAAGCATTGAGTTCCTCTTCTAACACCAGGAGAATTTATCTAAGTTTGGATCTCAATCTAGGTGTTTTGACTGGGTCTGAATATGGATGAAAAATGGGATTTAGGCAGTCAAGCATGTTCTTAAAATGACTGTATTCTTTATCATTTTCAATCCTAAGTGAAAAATTATGACATTCCAGTTCCAAGTAGGAAAGTCAGGGTTTGTTTTTTTTATTGTTGTTGTTGTTTTTAATGTCTTTGCCAGGACTTTCTTGCCTTTTCTCTCAGCTGTAGATTCCATTAGATATATTGACTTGGTTTGGATTTTGTCGGTCTGAATTAGTCCGTAGCAATTATAGTTTCAGCAGTTAAGAAACACGAAATAATGTTCATATGTATAGATGTGATATGCCAGGGCCAAACTCAGTGATCCTGTGTTTGTGTGTTGACAGTATGGACGGTCGGACAGCTACCGCGTGGCCACCACGCAGGACAAGGATGAGAAGGATTCGCCCAAGAAGAAGGGAGGCAAGGACCTGGATGACCTCAAGAAGGAAGTTCCCATAGTGAGTACACGGCCTCCCACTACTGTGACCTTTCTGCAACCGAATGACTCGCCCCGGGTGCCGATGGTGCGGCGGCGGTTTTCGTATATCTTAGCTGTTTCTTTTCATCTGCCGAACTGCTGGCACACGAGTACTGAAGAAAAAAACAATCTCATTTAAAATCAGAGCGTGACCGGTCGCCTTCGCAGACAGAATAAACAAAAGCCTTCAAGTCCCAGCTGAGTAGCGAGGAGATCCCAGATAGTGCCTCCTGGCCTCACTCCGACTTTCAACGAGCAAGGATCCATCCGTAATCTAATCTCCCCGAGATTGAAAAGGAGTAGCTGTGCAGTGTGGTTTGAGGTAGAATGCCAGAGCCATGTAATCCTTTTGAGAAGAGATTCGTTCCTGCACGGGGCAGGAGGCCAAACCGCAGGAGTTCCCTTATGATATGAAACCATGTGAGCCCAGTTCAGATAAACAAAGCCACATGAAATCCCAAAATTCTTTTAGCTGCAGTCGGTTTTGCAAATGATAACTATAGGTATTTTTGGAATTGAAACCTTTTTTTCCATGACACCAGCACAGTTCTTTTAACTTTTGACATTATCATTAATTACCTGTGTAATTTACCTTAAATATGATTTTAAATTGATTTGATAATTGTCAGGGGATTTTAGATTATTTTCTTTTTCTTCTTCCTCTTTAGACGGAACACAAAATGTCTGTTGAAGAGGTTTGCCGTAAATACAACACTGATATCGTCCAGGTAAATTTCTTAATGTTTCTATCATCAGTTTAACCTCATTGGATTGTTTATGTCCTGAAAGTTATTTATTTTACACTGATGTCCTTATCATTAGACCTTTTTTATAAAATCTTTTTTGTAGCATTTGTTTTATGTATGTACTGTATGTCCCTTTCACCACATCATTTTACTTTCCCCTCTTTTAACCCTCTTCCTCCATTTCTACTGCCTGCCCACTATCTCCCCTCTCATCTCTTCTTAATTCCCTCTCAGGGTTTGACCAATGCCAAGGCAGCAGAGTACCTGGCCAGGGACGGCCCCAACGCCCTGACTCCACCCCCCACCACCCCGGAGTGGGTCAAGTTCTGTCGCCAGCTGTTCGGTGGCTTCTCCATCCTGCTGTGGATCGGCGCCATCCTTTGCTTTCTGGCCTATGCCATCCAGGCAGCCACGGAGGACGAGCCGGCCGGGGATAACGTAAGTGCAAGGTTGCAGTGGATGGATGGTGATAGAAAAGGTCCTCAGTCAGCTTGATGAATTGAAATGAAACAGAGCTGTTTAAGTTACTAAATGTAGTAAATTTAAATATTTTATCATTTAGAGTGTAATTTTTAACAATTATAGTATGACAAGTTGATAGAGTTGCTAGCCAGCAGGTAAAATAAATCTTTAGGGTGGAACATAGCTAATAAGCTAAGATGATGGCCTACTTGATGAAGCTTTATCTAAACAGTAAAAAATAGTCCGTTTTATTCAAAATGTGTTTGAAATGTGTTGGAAGCACTTGAGAGACATTTAGAAGTCGTTGTAAACCCACTGTACAACTAAATGTAGAGTCAACTAATACTGCGTTAAGCACTGTATATAAAGTTCTAGTATTGAGCTTTGATTAACCATCATTGTAGAATATATATATAGAGGTTCCAGATCCTTGACCAGATAATGTACTAGAGGAATATGTTTGTGTGTGTGTGTGTGTGTGTGTGTGTGTGTGTGTGTGTGTGTGTGTGTGCTCCCGTCCAACAGCGCGTCACTTTCCAAAGCAATTTGCTGAGTCAGCACTCTTTAGGGAATGGGGCCGTGTCAGCGGCAAAGGTCGCGTCAGCTGTTTGTCCGAATCACACCAGCTGACCCGTCTGCAGAGTGACAGACGCCGTCCTGTTAGTGTCCGTTTTGGGGCCCACCGAGGGGAGGATGTGACTCCCGCCGTCGGTAACGACGGAGGGAGAGGAGGGGCATTCATGGGTCAGCACTGTTTCATGTCGGGTCAGAGCGCCGAGTGAAGCCGAAGGGGGACTGAGGCTAAACGGCTCTGACACGCAGCATGGGAGGACAAAACACTTGGTGCGGACCACAGGGTGGGATGACAACAACAACAACAACAGTGATGAGTCGCCATGAGGGACCAAAGACTGAGTCACACGCCCAAAAGATAAATTCACACTGTGATTACCGGCCGCAGTTATGTCAGATGGTGTGGGACAGAAATGGGAGCCATGTACAGGAAGATTATTTAGAAGACAGGATTTAGACCCTCTAATGGCGTTCCATTAATACACGGGACCATAGACTCGGAAGTCTGTGCCATAGTCATAAAACCCCTGAGAGTAGACAGCAAACAGATGGACAGCGTCCCGGTCACTGAGTCCACATTGAACCACATACTGTTGTGGTTTTCTTATCCATAGGATCTGAGACCAAAGTGAGGAGCTTAAAGACAACTCATGTTATTTCTAGAATTTAAACTTTTACAGAGGCCTCAACTTCCTGAAATAGCCTCTTTACCTCTCACTCTCCTCTAAAGTTCAGTGTTTCATGACAAAGTGTCTGACTGACGATCTCTTCCCTGTGCGTCTCTCCACTGATCTCTATTTCTCTTTCCTTCCTCTCAAGTGATACATTTTTAGATAAAGGTGAAGTCACTTAATTAATTCTTTGTTAAATATGAAAGTCTAATCTTCCTGTCTTCCTCCTCTCTCTCTCTCTCTCTCTCTCTGTCTCTGTCTCCATAGTTGTATTTGGGCATCGTGCTGTCGGCTGTCGTCATCATCACCGGCTGCTTCTCATACTTCCAGGAAGCGAAGAGCTCCAAGATCATGGAGTCCTTTAAGAACATGGTCCCTCAGGTACTGAACACAGTTAAACACACAAAATACTTATCGAGTTAAAGTGAAATATATATATATAAGTTACAATATGGAAGGCAAACAAACCTTTTCACTAGAAGTAAAAGGAGAAATCTCTCAGTGGAAAGAGTCATACAGTCGTCTGTTATAGGGTTTCCTGAGTCAAAGAACTTAGTTCCATCAGTCATCTTTACTTCTACCTGACCACGTCATCCATTAGGACAGAAACTTACAGGATGTTCATGCCTTATGCATTCACTGGTCGAAATTAAACATGAGACAAGTGTAGCTTGGCTTATTTCTATTCATGATAAGGCAGCAGGCTGCCGCTCCGGACTCATAAAACATCTGTCTAAGGCTCCTTAGAGAGACCTTGAAAACTTCTGTGTTTGACAAAGAGTGAAAAAATGATAACACAACTTTTTTTCACACTTAGAGGACATTTATTCTCCTCCATGTTCTCGTTTATAAATTTCCATCACAAAGTTGTTGGTTGTAGACTGAGGTGAAATAGTTTGCTCATGTCTGGTTTGATTGGAGCATGTCTTAAAAGAAGAACCTCCATCACCAACCGTAATTGTAAGATATCTGGGTTTATGATATGTAATTATGTAATACTTCATGCTGTAATTCCTGGAGGGACTAAACCTCTGATAAAAACAAGAAGGTTATTTTATCACATTAGGCTCCTGAGCTATGCAGGCGTTTGTTAGATTGAAAATTATATTTTTGTGGAGCTTCAAGGCCACGGTAACATGCTGTCACTGCTTCCACACTATTCCTCTGTCTATTTCTGGCGAGAGGCATCAACTTTATAACTGCTGGCTGTGCTTTATCTATATTTTCTTTTGAAAAAACCAAGCAGATAACTATTTGAATGTAAAGCCCCTAAAAATTATCCCTCTCCCTCTGTTTCTTTTTCTTTCTCTCTCTCCCTTTTTCTCCATTTCTCTGTTCCCAGCAAGCCCTGGTCATCCGTGAGGGAGAGAAGATGCAGATCAACGCCGAGCAGGTGGTGGCAGGAGACCTGGTGGAGGTGAAGGGAGGGGACAGGATCCCCGCCGACCTCCGCATCATCTCCTCCCACGGCTGCAAGGTGAGCCGCGGGCACAGACTCACAACTGTGATTGTAGAGACCCAAAGAGAGGACAACAGTTTCTAGAAAGCTGAGGAAAGTGCTTCTTAAGTATCAAGTTTCCAGTGTCGACACAAAGTAATCAGAGTTAGAGTGATGTAAAAATGTAGTTGCTCCGTAGAGGTCAATAAAGGTGTAAGTAGTGGAGGATGATATGAGTGTGACGTCAGCTTCCGTCCACTCTTTGTGTCGGTGGATAAATTAACTGACACAAGCTCAGCATCGTCACAGCATGATAATAATGCATTATTCACCACGTAAACTAAAACAGCTTTGTAAACCTTTGTAAACCCAAATGTTGCAGGAACAATCTATAAATAAACAGATAACTTGTTCACCTTCGTGCTAAATTCACAAAGATTTATCAGCGTTTCTGTCAGTTCTCACATCTGAACCACAATTCAGTTTAAGAACGTAGACTAGGAAGTTACATTTTTCCGGAATGTGGTGTCTGTAGTAAAACACAAAAAAAATTCCTGCAGAGCACGACAATCATTTTTCATCCATGACCACAGGAAGAATGAATGAAGGAAAAATCAAAACATAGAAAACACACACAAGCTTTTTCTCTGTATCTTGCTTTTCACTTAGTCTCAACATGAATACACTTGACCAGTAACTCACTGGTTTATCTTCCTCTTTGCCTCTCTCTCTCCCTTTCACCTGGACTGATGAAATGGTTTTCTCCTGCCCTGTCCAGGTGGACAACTCGTCCCTGACCGGCGAATCCGAGCCCCAGACCAGGTCGCCTGACTGCACTCATGACAACCCCCTGGAAACCCGCAACATCGCCTTCTTCTCCACCAACTGCGTCGAGGGTAAGTCATCGCTATTGGCTTCATATTCATCGTGTATGCTGCGCATATCATCCACTCTCGGGGTTCCGCTCCTCCTCTTCCTCTAGAAACATATCATATGTGCGTGTCTGTGTGTTTGTTCACTCATACGGCTGCACTTGTACGTTTGTATTGTTCCGCTTCAGCGCTCAGACAGTACGGCAAACAGACGCCACAGATTAGCTTTTTTGCCGTCGGCCACAAAATGGCCCATGACATCACCAGTCATCGGAAGAGCCCCGATGACCTCAGTCAGCCTCATACGTTTTCCTCTCCAGGTCCAGCCAGTTCAGTTCATCACATCACAGAAAGGCCATATGACTCACACTATGCCACTCCCTGTGGTAGATTGGAAAAGCGATATGTGGTGCTCCCTTGTGGACCCCTTGCTACATTACATTAACATCCTCAAGTACCACTCTCTCCTACTGACCGTCATTGCTCAGTCAAGCCTGTGCATCCATCCATCTGTACCCTGCATCTTTATATCTACCTGTTCCTACTTTCTCGGCCACTGTTTCCCTCCTTCTTTCTCTTCCCTGGGACTGATGAAGAATTTAATCATTTTCATGAACCCCGCTCCCTCTCTCCTTCTTTATCCAGGAACAGCCCGTGGTATTGTCGTGTGCACCGGGGACCGCACGGTGATGGGCCGCATCGCCACCCTCACCTCAGGCCTGGAGACTGGCAAGGTGACATATTCATTACTATACATTATCTGACAGTGGTGTTTTTACAAGCTAAATAATGGAACATGTCCCTAAACATAGGCTTTATTCTTTGTTTGTTTTGGCACCATTTTTTTAGTCATTCAGTTGCTCGTTCATATATTAATTCTTAATCTTAAGACTGATCATATGTCTTAGCTTTGGTCCCTGGACTTATTATGAGTTTTCGTGTCTTAGTTTCAGGAGGTGTTATTTAGACAGAATAACCGCTAGCCTTCTTCTTCCTCAGTCAATTTAGCATCCTCTCCTACCCCTTTAGACACCCATCGCCAAGGAGATCGAGCACTTCATCCACATCATCACGGGCGTGGCTGTCTTCCTTGGCGTGACCTTCTTCGTCCTGTCCCTCATCCTGGGTTACACTTGGCTGGAGGCCGTCATCTTCCTCATCGGTATCATCGTGGCTAATGTGCCTGAGGGTCTGCTGGCCACGGTCACTGTGAGTTGGCAGAGAACTGGGAGACATAGTGTGTGATGGGGGTGTGAGCTTGTGTGTTAGCTGGGGGTGAGGTAGGTGATAATGAATGTAATGATAATTTTATTGTTTATTTTGTGTTTCTAATCTGGGAGAGGTACAGGAATCTTAGTATTTCTATTGTTTATCTTTGTTCACAAGGTTGCTGTTCATGTGTGTGTGTGATTCCTTCAAGCTGTAGTTCTCATTCTTGTTTTTTTGGTTTGTGTGAGATTTTTTTTGTCCTTGTATGTTCTTCTCTCTCTGCAGTTCCCAGTGTTTTGTGCAGACATGGGTCAAACAGTATTTTCATATACTTAATATATTAGAGAAATCTAAAAAAAACAAAACAAAACAAAAAAACCCCTCACAAAATCAGAAAAAATACTTTCTTTTTGAAATGATGTTTTGCCAAAAACAGCTTTTAGATTTATTTTTATTTTTTTTACGAGTGTCATGAATCACTACCACCAGAGGAACCTTTTTCTATCCAAGCAGCACCAACTCACATCCACAGATGTTAAAACTACACATTATTTTTAGTTTGACTCATCCCTTAAATACACTACAGTGTGTTGTAGATTTTCTGGTTCAGTGAATGATCTTAAGCTAGTAAACATACTACAGGTGTTAAATGTTAAATGCCAGATTCCCCAAGAAGTTTGCGGTTTCACCCATGTCTGACTCTGCTCTGTGCGTGTATGTGAGTGTAAATACTGTTTGTGTCTCGTTGGACGCCGTGTACGGGGTTTTGGCCGAAGTTGTCTCATCGTGTGCTGTATGTTTTCGTCCCTTCTCTCCGCTGCCGTGTGTCTGTGGGCTTTTGTGTGTGTGTGTGTGTGTGTTTATCAGTATCGGTTTCTGTGGTGAAGGCGGCGTATTGTCTCTGTTTGCGTGTCTTTTCCTTCCATCTCTTCTCTCTCTCCAGAGGCAGCTCCATATGTGTTTGTGTATCTGTTTCTCTCTCTCTCCATCTTCCCCCTCTGTGTGTGTGTGTCTCTCTCTCTCTTTTCCAGGCCAGTCGTGGTGCTGTCTGCAATGACAACGGCTAGCTAATGTAATGACATTAGGCTAATGACTAGTCAGCAACCATGAACTGAATTTGGCCTCCTCTGCTCGGCCTTGGCTAGTTCTGTTTGGCCCAATGGCTCTTGCCATAGTTGGCATGATGACAATAATGCACCGCTGCTCTGCTTCACTGCTTCACTGCTTCACCTGTTCATGCCTCATGTTCTCTCTGCATCGCTTGTCAGGCTGTTTTTTTGTTTGTTTGTTTTTTATTATTTGTTTTTGTTTTTGTTTTTTTTGGAAGGAGGTTTTTAGTGCATTTTGCTGTAGAGGGACATTTAGATGAGCAGGATTAACATCTCCAGGTGTCTGGAAGTTTGGGTCTTAGATGTAGTTAATTGTTGTTTTTAATTGTACCACACTGATGCATCCGCTCATTGGCAGAAGTTTGTTGTGCGCCTGGAGATGTTTATCTGTGCTGCTAGTTTACCACATAGATGATAATTATTTTTTTTCTCTTTCTTCTATGGTTCGTTTGTTTCCATTCTCTCCCTTCGTCTTATTCTGTTGTCGACAACTTTCTTTTCTCTTGTCTGTCTCTCCTCCCTCTGCTGCTCCTGTCTCCCTCTTTGCTCTTGTCTCGCGTCCCTCCTCTCTCAGGTGTGTCTGACCCTGACTGCCAAACGGATGGCGCGCAAGAACTGCCTGGTAAAGAACCTGGAGGCCGTGGAGACTCTAGGCTCCACCTCCACCATCTGCTCCGACAAGACCGGCACCCTGACCCAGAACAGGATGACCGTGGCCCACATGTGGTTCGACAACCAGATTCACGAGGCCGACACCACCGAGGACCAGTCTGGTGAGATTTTATCTCTGTCCTGCTTTCATGTTGCGTTTATCAGAACAGTGTCTTCCTGAAACATATGTTAAAAATATCATGACCTTGAGTTCTCTAGGTTTCTCAAGGGCAGCATAAATTACAGGCCAGCATCCAACATGCATATCAGCAAAGTGCTAGATGCCTGCAAAATATGTTTTTGCTAAAGACCCCTAATAACTATCAGTACTATTTTGTTTTTCATCAAATTCTCTGTCTTAACCTGTTGGTAAGTTTTTCCTTGTCTAAACATTGCACCACCAATTAAATCAAAGGAAAAAAATATATATATATCAAACAGGCATCCTGCTTGTTTAGAAAATGGAACAGCGTTTGTTACAATTCATATTTACTTCTCATATTTACTGTGAAGTATTGATTTGAAACCACGGACCAGAAAAGAAAATATAAGTTGACTCCTTGTCTGCAACCTGACAGTTTCTGAGACAGAAAATAAAATTTGGGGCAAACAGCAGGAGGTGCAGTTAAAGTAGGACGAGGAGGTGGCTGTTCAACTCAGGTGACTGCAACAGACACTTGTGATTAAAATTTCCCTTTTTTTCCCCGGTCATTCTCTAGGCTCCTCCTTCGACAAGAGCTCCACAACATGGGTGTCCTTGGCCCGCATCGCCGCCCTGTGCAACCGCGCCGTGTTCAAGGCCGGCCAGGAATCGTTGCCCATCCTAAAGCGGGAGGTAGCAGGAGATGCCTCCGAGTCGGCCCTGCTGAAATGTATTGAGCTGTCTTGTGGCTCTGTCAAGACCATGAGGGACAAGAACAAGAAGGTGGCCGAGATCCCCTTCAACTCCACCAACAAGTATCAGGTCCGTCCCCAATGTTTTACTTCTGCATCCGCAAAAAAATGAGTACAATCACACACAGACCACGCCAGCTCAGAATAACAAGAACTGAAATCATAAGATTTATAGTAAACGTTAAAATGGTTATGATACTGATGCGTAAATCGGTTCCCATCAGCTCTCAATTCACGAGACCGAGGATGAGAACGACAACCAGTACCTGCTCGTGATGAAGGGCGCCCCGGAGAGGATCCTTGACCGCTGCTCCACCATCATGATGCAGGGCAAGGAGCAGCCCATGGACGATGAGATGAAGGAGGCTTTCCAGAACGCCTATCTGGAACTGGGAGGACTGGGAGAGAGAGTACTGGGTAAGGATGACAGAAGATAGGAGAACAGTGCCAATTCTTCGAAAGGCCATAGATTGGAAATTTTGTTTTTTTAGGAAGAGTTAACAAATAAATCTTTGATTTTTCCTGTATTTTATTGTAATGTATCGTCCCGAAAGTAAAAATTAATTTGTACTTCTTCCCACCTTCCTAATCCCCCCCAGGTTTCTGCCACGTCTTCCTGCCAGAGGACAAATACCCCAAAGGCTTCGCCTTCGACACAGATGACGTCAACTTCCAGACGGACAACCTCTGCTTCGTTGGCCTGATGTCCATGATTGACCCTCCCCGTGCCGCCGTGCCTGACGCCGTGGGCAAATGCCGCTCTGCTGGCATCAAGGTGGGCCCCTTTCAAATGTGACATTTGAGACTTGAAAGGCAGAACGTTGTACCTAACTCAGTGTGAAGGATGTGGGTGACTGTCACGCACATTTCCAGGAGAGTTTTAGATTAATTCCTTAAATTTTTCCTTTTTCTTTCCTTCCACCCATTTTTGTTTTTATCATTCTTCTCCTATTTTTTCCCCTTCTCTTCTTACCTGTTCCTGTCCGTCCTCTCATTTTTCAGGTCATTATGGTGACCGGTGACCACCCGATCACAGCCAAGGCCATTGCTAAGGGTGTCGGTATCATCTCCGAAGGCAACGAGACAGTGGAGGACATTGCCGCACGCCTCAACATCCCCGTCAGCCAGGTCAACCCCAGGTAAGACAGAAAAGAAAAACTACAACAGGTATTCATGTGGCCTCGCCTGTAATATTTTATTACTTTAATTTGTTAGACGGAACTGATTTACTTTGTCTGTGCTGTGTAGGGACGCCAAGGCCTGTGTGATCCACGGCACAGACCTGAAAGACCTCTCTCAGGACCAGATGGACGACATTTTGAGGAACCACACAGAGATCGTCTTTGCCAGAACCTCCCCACAGCAGAAACTCATCATCGTAGAAGGCTGCCAGAGACAGGTACTTTACTTTTAATGGACAAAGGTAAATGTACATATGCACATGCGAAGAAGCATGTGGCCCTAAAGCCTTGTTTTCCACCAGGGAGCCATTGTGGCTGTGACAGGCGACGGTGTGAACGACTCTCCGGCCCTGAAGAAGGCTGACATCGGCGTTGCCATGGGAATCTCCGGCTCAGACGTGTCCAAACAGGCCGCAGACATGATCCTGCTGGATGACAACTTTGCCTCCATCGTCACAGGAGTAGAGGAAGGTAAAAGATAGAAAATGATAAAATGTGGCTGTGAAGAGGAAAAGATAGAGGGGATGAGGAGGGTGAAGGGAGGAGGTGAAGAAAGTTGAGTTGCAATGTGTTTTATTCTCATGCCTAAACATGCCAAAGGTTTTCAGAAATTCAGATATTCAAAGTCTATTGACTTTCCTTTTTATTTCCTTGGTTTCATTTACTGTTGTTTTTCACAAATTATTGTTCCGGCTTATCGAGGTTTGCGCTGTTCAGTCGTCTGTATTAATTACCCACACAACCTCCGTCCCCGCAGGCCGCCTCATCTTTGACAACCTGAAGAAGTCCATCGCCTACACTCTGACCAGCAACATCCCAGAGATCACCCCCTTCCTCTTCTTCATACTGGTCAACATCCCTCTGCCCCTGGGCACCATCACCATCCTCTGCATCGACCTGGGAACCGACATGGTGAAGGAGAAACACATACACACACACACACATAACCAGGCAGTGACGCAGTGACACATCACACACATGTGGTAGCGTACAGCTCTAATGTGTTTATGTCCAATTATACATAAACAAAAAGTCACAGGTACCCACACACACTTATTCACACAATGTGTGAATTGTGTGTGTGTGTGTGTAGTACGCATCAATATGTAGAAAAATGCGCTGTGTGAATGGATGGATATGACAGTAGTGTAAAAGTGCTTTGAGTGGTCAAAAAGACTAGAAAAGCCGTATATAAGTACACTCTGTTTACCATTTACCAGTTACATCAATACACATAGCTTTTTGTATCTTTGTATACATTTGATCTCTGTACACTCATGTGTGCACAGTGAACCAGTAAACATCAGCTGTTCACAAACATGTGAACTGAGTGCATCCATGTCAGACAGGTACCCAGGTGGCAAAACGTACACAGCAATGTGTGGTGATTATCGCCAGGGCAACACACACGGGTGGTCAGGAGGGTGAGGAAAGAATGGTCCTAACTGCCACATATACAGTTAGTATCATAGCAACGCGCAATGAATGGGGAGGGAAAAAACGGGGGAATATTGAACCAGTGTTGTCTTAAATGAAATAATGAAATAATGCCACCAAAATAAATATATAAATAAATAAGTTTGATGTTATGGTGAACCAGGCTCAGTGAAGATGTGGTGGTGGAAAAGTCGACTTTAAAGTTCATCACTGATTTTTAGATGCACTTTAAAAAGAACACTGTGTGAGCGCAGCAGTGCAAAAATTAAATTAAACATAGCACTGAGGTTGAGTTCAGGGTTTTTACCTATAGCGTCCATATGCTAAAAGGACACCGGGTGGCAGTGCAGGACCACCACTGGAAAGACGCAGCCATGTCGTCCTTCCCTCTCAGAGTCGATGGGTTCAATAAATAATGACCATGAAGTGTGCAAAGGGCACAGCTTGAGTTCAGCAAAGGACAATGTGAAACAGTAATGAGGCAGAAAATACAGTGACTCAGTGGGAAATAAAGGACAAAGAAAAGAAAGTCTTTGTCGTGGAGATGAGATGTGTGAATAAAAAGTTATTTTCCGTTTTAATTCACCTGTTAGTTCCATTTTAGTTCAGTAGTTAATTTGACAGAGTCCACTGGGAAGGAGAAATTTTAATGATCCTACTATCAGAAATGATTTTGACTAAAATGATTTTTACATCCAACAGCTAGTGTTTTGGGTTTTTTTTGGGGGGGGGGTGTTTTGTTTATTTTTGTGTTCCCGTTGATAGACATTTACGCTGTATCCAAGGCCAGATGCAGACACAGCATAAACACAAAATCACACACACTAATGTCCCCAGTAAAGCAACGATGTCCCCGTCTCTGTCTCGCCCTCAGGTACCGGCCATCTCTCTGGCCTACGAAGCGGCGGAGAGCGACATCATGAAGCGCCAGCCCAGGAACCCACTGAGGGACAAGCTGGTCAATGAGAGACTCATCAGCATCGCCTACGGACAGATCGGTAGGACCATCTGCAGTCTTTGGCAAAATTTATGGTCTTGTCTCCTGATCAGTAAATTTTAATGCAATAAATTTAATAATTTATAGCAAATGTTGGCCGGTATCCATGTGCCCAGTCGATCAGAAGATCCCTTCTGCCTTATTCTCCCTCTTTCCATGAAGTCCTGTAGTTGCCCTGCAGTGTATCCTCACATCAGAGTTTTCTTTGCTTCTTTGGGGTCTAAAGAATTTTACTTTGTCAGATTAACCAGTCAATGATCAAACCGTGTGCGTTCTGCAGGTATGATCCAAGCCCTCGGTGGCTTCTTTGCCTACTTCGTCATCATGGCTGAAAACGGTTTTCTGCCATCGGTGCTCGTCGGCATCCGGCTCAACTGGGACGATCGGTCCACCAACGACCTGGAGGACAGCTACGGGCAGCAATGGGTACGGGCCCGAGTCAGCAACGCCGTTCACTTGTTTATTTTCAGTCGCACTGAGGAGCTACGTGGTCTGTAAACTATAGGAGGATATCACTTTGTCTTTTGCAACATTCTCCTTTTGTGTCAGTGTTACAGAAACCTAAAATATTTCCAATTTAATGAGTTTAGTAGCAGTATTCTCTTACAATCATTTAGATTATGATAACAGATATAAATTCAGCAGTAACTCTGGAAAAAAGTCGAGTCAACTATTTGCCGCAGAGTTCGTCAAACATAAAAGTTGTTGTCCACCACGGACGAGATCAATCATCTGGAAGTCGTTTGTTCTTTTCATCCCTCTCTCTTTTGCCGTGAAGACCTATGAGCAGCGTAAGATCGTGGAGTTCACTTGCCACACAGCCTTCTTCGTCAGTATCGTGGTGGTGCAGTGGGCAGATGTCATCATCTGCAAGACCAGGCGTAACTCTGTGTTCCAGCAGGGCATGAAGTAAGTACAAAATGGTCAATTAAAAATACAAAAACAGAACGAATTTCTAAATCTGGATGATGCTGAACCAAATTAACAATAACGCCGCCCTCGAGGATCAGAGGGAGCCTCAGAGTCTGGAAAACTTGTTGCTATTGATGCCAAAAAAGCTCATCTCTGTTGTTGATCCAGATGAGGAAACATCAGCAAACACGTTGTCTTATTCTGTAACGTTTAAAAACAACCAGTAGTATTCTCCCTGTTCCTTGTCTTTAAACTTTAATGACGCATGTTAACTCTACCTTCTGCTTACAGGACAAGCAGTTTGGTATCACTCACAACCAGGGTCAGTTAGTACCCATCAACATTGATTCAGTACAGTAAATATGGTCACAATATGCATTTATGTGATGTAGGTCATTTCTCTGAAGTCAGGTACAAAAGAAGCTGTAAGCTTGAATTGTTTCAGGTGAAATCTCAGTACAGAAGAAAAAATGGGGACATTGGTGGCGACAGTGCGTTTCTCCGGTTGTCTCAGTTTCCTGCAGGTGCCACTAGATGTCACTTAAACGTCAGGTTTACTGACACGCCTTTAATGCAACCCCCCTGCGATTGGTGCCACATGTCTGTTTGCTCTTCTCCCTCCCTCCATCTTGTCTGTTTTTTTTGTTTGTTTTTCGTTTTTTTGTTTTTTTCCCTCATCTGCTCTGCTCTACAGTCAGCATTTATGGTCCAGGCACACAAACCCAGACAATAGCTTCATACTCTGCCTGCATGGAGTCAATTTTCAAACCATTTCTTCCAATTAAGAAGTAGATGTAGATAGTAACTGATTTACATAACCCACCCGGTCTTTCCGGTCACAGGGGATATAGATCCCTTTACCCCTCGTCACTGCCTGACTTTCTTCCTCCCCGCATTTATTTTCTTTCAGGAATAAGATTCTGATCTTTGGGCTGTTTGAGGAGACGGCCCTGGCTGCGTTCCTGTCCTACTGCCCCGGCATGGATGTGGCGCTACGGATGTACCCGCTCAAGTAAGCAGCGCCGCACATTCATCGAGAGCGCGAGCAAAGGGGCAAATCGCCACCTCAGCACAATACTACAATATTCAGTCTTATTAGTATTTATTTTCAGGTGTAGTGAACATGATTTCACCAGAAATCACACTACAATTACATTAGATTCCAGCCCTCTCAAGCTTTGAATTCATGTCAAGTGTATTAGTATAACCCAGTATCACATGTCTCAGAGGGCTAAGCCAATGTACAACAGCATAGACCACAATCTTTATCAGTCAGTGATCAACAAAATACTGATCTTTAATGCCAATGCTGCTCTGACTCTGCCCTTCGCCCCCTCCCGCTCTCTCTCTCTCTCTATCTCTCTCTCTCGCTCGCTCTCAGGCCCAGCTGGTGGTTCTGTGCATTCCCGTACAGCTTCCTCATCTTTGTTTACGATGAGATCCGAAAACTCATCCTCCGCCGAAACCCCGGAGGTACGTACACTTCACGAACGCACACGTACATGAACTGCACTGAACTTATGAACAATGCATATTTTATATGCAGTTTGCAGTTTGGTACTGGTTTGGGTAAAAAAAAAAAAGGTTGCGCAGCCACAAAATAGATGGTTAATCACCTCCTTAAACTCGCATGAAACTTCAGTATAGAGATATTTGTAGTACATCATTGTGAGTAATATTACGCTGATTTAGAGTGTGGATTTTTAAAGGACAAACAGAAGAAGAAATGACCAAAAATACATCCGTACCACTGCACAGTTAAGTAGAACACTTAGGCTAGTTTCTCTAGGATAATATCATCAGGGACTTGATAAATATAAATAATTGTTTTTTGCACCAGTTTGAATTAAACCAAATCCTTTGATAGGTAACTGTTCTCCTTCTCTTTTCTTTCGTTTCCCTCCTTTTCTCTCCTCTTCGCTCTCTGCAGGCTGGGTGGAAAAAGAGACGTACTATTAACTTATCAAAGCATCATTTACTTCTCAGCCCCAGCCCCCGAGCTCATCCCTCCTTCTCTATCTCCTTCCCTCTCTTTCTCTACCCTCCTCCCCTCCATCCACCCACCCATCCCTCCATCCTCCTTTCCACTCAACATGCTCACACTGTACAAGAAAACTGTTTACTCCTCCTCCGCCTCTCTCCATCCTCATCTCCTAAAGAAACAAAAAAAACAAAACAAACAAACAAATGCCAAGATGACGAGAGGACCAACGACAGAGGAGGGGAGGACGGGTGAGGGGGTGGGTTTGTAAATCTTCCCCGTCCTCTCCATCCCTCCGTCCCTTTTTTCTATCCAAAGTCTCAACAGCATTAGTCTGCCAGTAACACTGTTTGTGCCGACGCTTATTACGACACCGTTAGCTGCAGCAACTCCTCATGTGTGTATTAAAAATACGCCGCTATGTGGAACTGAATAAAGATTATAACCAAAAGGAAAATTAAGGCAACAACCTGGCGGTTTCCACCGCGGCGATCACCTGCGATCACCTGCGATCTTGCGAGGCAGGACGACAACACAGCAGCTCCCGTCTAGACTCCCTACTGGCGATTTGTCCGGGTGGGTGGCGTCTTTTTTTTTTCTTTCTTTCTTTCTTTTTTTGTTTTCTGTTTTGTTTTGGGTTTTTTATTCTGCCAGAGAAAGCCCCCCCCAAGATCCAGCTCTGCAATCACTGCCATTTCCTGCCATTCTTCTATGTTACTTGCCTCCTTCTCTCTCCTTCTATTTCTATTTACTCACTGCCAGTCTTCTACTGCCGCCCCTCTCCTGCCTCTCCTTCCTCCTCCTCCTCACTCCCCCCGTCAATAAAGATTCAATCTCACCATAAAACCGAAACATTCACTCACTCACTCACTCACACCCTCAACAGGGTGGATAAAAAAGGTCACTTCCTCTGACTCCCTCCCTCACTCTCTGCCCCTCCCTCTCTCCACCTTCCTCCTCCCCCTGTGTTTTTTTTTCTGCTTGTGTTGTTGTTGTTTTCTAATAGACGACTGGGTGTTTTTTAAAAAACAAAATTGTTCGTAAAAGTTTTCTGTTGTTTTGTTTTTTCCAAGTTTGGAGTGGGTCTGAGAGCTGCTTGTTTTCATTCGGACATGACAAAGCCCACCGTCTCTCCCTCTTCTTCCTCTCTCCTTTCTCTCTTACACTCCTCCTTTAACCCCTCTCTCCCAACTGCCCCCCCGCCTATCTGTCCCTGTTTGTCTGTCTGTTTGTGAACACTGTAAAAACCCTCCGTCCTTGTAAACTTCCACCCTCTCCCAACCTTGCCTTGCCCCGCTTACCCCCCCACCCCCCACCCACCCAAACATCCAGCTCAATCCCACCCAACCTCACCCCTGTTAAGAAGAAATACAATCTTTCTGTGTCCTCGGAAAAAGAGATTTCTCTCCGATTTCATTATTTAAAATCAGTGAAAATATGGTATAAGGCACTGTACCTTAACTTGCGAAACAGCAGCAAAAAAAAGAAAAGAAAAAAAAAGAAAATGAAATAAAATAGAAGGATCTCTCTTTTTTCAGCTTGGTCTCAAGTTTGTTTTTGTGTGGAGTTTTGTCAGAAAATGGAAATAAATGCTGTGACCAACTCTTATTTACGGCAGTAGTGTCAAGTCATCTGTTTTCTACCTCAGGAGCTTCAAACATTCAAACATCACCGAAAATATTAACACATCAGATGTCTACATGTGCGATTTAGTCAACATCATTTAGCAGAAAATTTGTGGCTCAAGTTTGTGTAAAATCTGTGGACTAAGGTGAAGAGAGCAGGACGGAAAAAGCATGGTTCTAAATATGATATTTTGGCCCATTATGGAAAACAGATTTCAAAATCAACTGGGGACTCCCACGGCATCAAATAACAGTTTTCAGGAACATTAGCATTGTAGTGTAGCAGGAAAAAAATATTTCACCACGAGGTCCATTTAGTGACTTTTGATTATCTAGATTTTTGAAACGTTCTAATTTCTTTAAACCTTTATGTGTATTTGTTGGGCAAAGTTGTGAACATAACACTGACACATCGTCACCTTTTAAGCTGATGTGCTGAACGGTTGCTTGTGAGCGTGTCGTATTTACAGAGCGACATGATCATTCATTAGGTGATGTGTTTCTGGCCTGATGGATCTAAGTCCCATATTACATCTTTTTTTAGCTCTGTTTTTGGGCTCCACTAGCTCCTGAGGGAAATATCTGTCTCTCCAGTTGCTAAATGCTCCGTTGTGTTCACCAGCCAAACAGCTATGTCCGTAGCTGTTAGGTTGCTGAGCAGGTAGTGGACGACGGCGTTTTATTTAGAGCTTTTTAAATGAACATCAGCCTGCTGCGGCCACTGACAGCGCTATGAGAGCCGTGGGAGTGAACCGGCATAGCACAGTTGTTGGCTGGACAGCTAAACCAGGAGCTGGCGCTCACCAGGAGGCTCCACAAAGCCAAGGTGAGCTGTGGGCACAGGTGATAATTCACCGCGGGTTCGTCTCTGCGGGCGACACCTCTCACACCGTCTCGATGTTTTCTCTTTGACTTCTCTTATGTCGTTATTATAAAAAAATATCCATGACAGCCGCTTTAAGGGTTTTAAGGATTTCTCATCCATGTTGGTGTAAATGGCTGAGGTGGAAAGGTCTTGACTGGAATCTTGACTCATGAACAGCCGCTGCATGGACCTTTGTTTTTGAATTTTTTTCATACATTACTGTTTCCGTGGGCAAGAATCCGATACAACCCTTTCAGCTGAAATGAGCGACAGGTCCTAAAAATGCTCCAGAAGTGGGAATTATGTCCACGACAACCGGGTCACTCCCTCTGCTGAGGAAGAACATGCGATGTGGTCAAAAACATTTGGAGTTTCTCTTCTTTCTAGAGTCAAGAATAAAACTTTTAATTTCAAAAATCTGCACTACAGTAGGTCAGGATACATAGTCTTTCTTTATACAAAGTACCTTCCTGTGTTTTCTGGCTATGAGAGAACCACTTCTCCCATAGACTTCTGCCACGAAAGGGAAATGTGTGGCATCCCACCAGGAATTCAACCGCTGTGAGAGGATGCTCCTACTTCAACTAACAGAGGAACCAGGGACGTCTGTTTGGCCGAGGTCGGACGAACGCGAGGCAGCCGAAGGCGTGACCGTCGGAAAAACACCACGGAAATTGTGTCACTCGACCCCGCATTATACAGCAGATCCCCTTCAGATGCTGCCACATGTCGCAGGGATCACGGAACCAACGGCCGTGAGGAAGAGGGATTCGAACTTCCTTCTTAGACGCGGCAAATTTTAGAAGTAGGAAATTTTTTTTAAATAGAAAGGCCGACGCATTCTCGTGGCACCACGAGTGACATGCAGTGAAAAAACCCAATGAAAATTCATCAGAACATTTTATGACAAACAATAAATTCCCCACATGACAGCACCACAGATTCTTTGCCAATACACGGTTATAGACGGGAAGGTCAACGTTCCTGCTGTGATATCACACCACACCATCGCTAATAAGCCCTCGTTAGCATGAGTTCTCCCCATAACACCTTCACTTTTTTCTTAACTGCATGTTGTATTTAAAGAAAAAAGTAGGAAATGAGGTTGAAAATGGACAAAATACTGTGATAGTGATATTATTTATTCCTTGATATTATTATCATTGCAAGATTTCATGTGTTAGCTAAATGATCCTAGTATAACATTTTTGCACCACGTTTTTTTTTATTAAGTGCTTTGTGAAAATGGACGGGCTCGGCTTAACTACTCTGACCTAAGTGGACTGA
Organism: Istiophorus platypterus; assembly: GCA_016859345.1. Taxonomy (NCBI): domain Eukaryota; kingdom Metazoa; phylum Chordata; class Actinopteri; order Istiophoriformes; family Istiophoridae; genus Istiophorus; species Istiophorus platypterus. The sequence continues at coordinate 19,877,120 of CM029127.1, read as the reverse complement.
GGTGACAGGACGTGTGTAGATAATTTTGATCCCAGTGCATCAGAACAACTGTGATTAATGCACGAAGACAATGGATTATGAAACTCTAATTTAGACATCTGTAAAACAGGTACTTTTGAGATGATCACAAGCCAGATCTGCAGGATTCGATCTTTTTAATATTTAAATTACTGCATATTTACTAATGTATTTCGTTACACCTGTAGGTCACCATATAGCGGGTTAGTCACCCCAACTTCAGCCTTTTCAAAATATAGATCAAACTGTATATTAATGTAGCTGTAAAAACAAACCCACAAATAAAAACAGGCTGTGACTCAGTTTGGGGTTTTTCTTGGTAGTTTCATGCTCTTACATGTGAACGGATGAGTGTGTGTGTGTGTGTGTGTGTGAATGAATGAGTGCAAGGGTGTCCATGTTTCATGAATACTATTACAAGGCTCACAGAGCAAATGAGTGCTGCCCACTTGAAACACACATACACACACACGCATGCTCGCATCTAACCCAGGGATATAGGTCACCTCTTTTGTGAGTTCATTGTTTTCCTCTCTTCTCTTTCTTCCTCTCAGGAGTTTCATGACGTATCGTAACATCGTCCTGTTGTTCATCGCACTTTGCTCTAACACAAAGCTGCTGTTTTGGGTTTTTTTTTTCCTCTCTCTTATTACCACCAGCTCGATGATATTAATCTGTAATCTACAGGCCGTCGCTCGTCATAAACATCCTGAACGTGTAATAAAACATAGGTCAAATCAAAGTGGAGACAAAAAGATAAATAAATATAAATCAGCATCAGCCTCATGTACAATGAAACAGATTAAAACTAAGTCTTGGAGGATGTGGATCCAACCATATAACAAGAATAAACCATGTAGAAACACACACATGAACACACACACACACACACACACACACACACACACACAGGAAGAAGGCTCCCTAGCATCTGTGTGAAGACAAAGCCTAAAGTAAAGTTAGGTTAACGGGAGCGGGCAGGTTCATACGCCGCTGCCGCCGCTTCTATTCTGATCTCTTGGTTTAAGCTATTCCTGAAGGAGTCGGACATCCCGCTCATGTCAGATTAACGCAGGTCAAGTTACCGTCAGCGCACAGAAGCTTCGCACGTCTACTGCTTGAACGCCGCGGCTGGTCTCGTGCGTATGTTTCTCTATTGGCGAACAAGACCCGTAGGAAAAAAAAGGAACATGGCCGCCCGGTGCAAAAGGTGTGGCTCCAAACCATGGAGCTCGGTGGCACAGAGATATTAGCTAATAAGCGTTTTGGATACACAATATTTTTAATAGGATCAATTAATTGTTTTGTTGGTTTTTTTTCATGGGAAAAATATTGAAATTCCAGCAGCACAAACTAATATAAACTATACAAAAGTGAATCTTTCCACACGTTGATTTTATCAAAGTGCCAAATGTTTAAGTTAACATCGGATATATTGTGTGTTTTTGTTTGTTTTTTTAACATATGGAGTTGACACATTATCCAGTGTTTTCATTGCTTTTTACTGTCTCCCCCCTATAATGCAGGTAGGATCTAATGAACCCATGAAGCCTGGGAAAGCTCGGGTGTGTGTGTGTGTGTGTGTGTGTGTGTGTGTGTGTGTGTGTGTGTGCGTGTGTGTGTGTGTGTGAGACACTCGAATAAAAGTTTTCTATTGTTTTGCGTCGTTCGTCCTCTGGGAATCGTGACACACCTTTTTTTTTCCCGCAAATCCTCGTTTTGGTAGACGTCTTTTTCTTTTTTCTTTTTTTAAGGACTCAAATGATTCCTGACCTGGATCAAAATAGACTCAGACTGAATCAGTTGCCATGGCGTCGTGCTGCTCTGTGTCTATATGCTCGTGTTTCGTGCTCTAATGTGCAGCATGTCCAGGATACATGTGGTTGAGTTTTGTGTTTCGTGCTGTTCCACGTGATTTATTGTTGAGTTTCTTGTGTTTTAAAGGCCCTTCTAGGCAACAATATTGCAAACTAGCCGAGGCTGTAAAAGCCGCCGTATGTGGCCTTGGTTCATGCCACAGTTTATTCCTGCCCCTGTAAAAAAAAAAAAAGAAAAAACAATACTCATTAAATAAATAAAATAAATTCATACAGACCAGCAGACACACAGCGAGGAATCCGCCAACACACATCTGTTCAGATTAAAGGAAAAAAAAAGAGGAGACGCCTCATAGTGGTGCATCTCCACTCAACTCATTATGACACACACACACAACCCTTTCTTATCCCCCATAACAACCACACTAAAACCCCTTCCTTTCGACACACACACTCACACACACACCTTCCCTCAATCTTCTACCTACTTTCACTCTCGGCCCCCTCCCACCACCTCTTTCTCAAAATCACGCACACACACACACACACACACACACACACACACACACACCCTCTCTCAATCTTCTACCCGATTACACCCGCGACCCCTTTTAACGCACTCATCTCCTACCTTCCTAACTTTTACCTTCCTTTTTTCCTCACACACACACACACACACACACACACACACACACACACACACACACACTAACCCGCACACACACACACACACACACACACACACACACACACACACCCTCTCTCCATTCTCCCCTGTCCTCCCCCTCCCTCCCCCCTCCTCCCAGTAATCTGGCTGGCCCGTGGCCTCCTCTCTCTCGCTCCACTGTTCTGTGTGATAGAATATCGATCGGTTTGCCTCGGCTCGGCGTGGAGCAGGAGGAGGGGGTGGCTGTAGGGCTGTAGGGAGACTGTGTGTGCGTGTGTGTGTGTGTGTGCAGTGGGTGGGGGGTCAGACATGCTCCCAGCAACAGCAGGATGGGTCAGGGTTGTTATGACGCCCTAGGTCAGGGGGTCAGGGAGGGAGGGTCCTGGAGGGTGTTCTTACTCTTGATGGGTCAGAGGGTTACCATGACGCCTAGGTCACAGGGTCAGGGGGAGGGTCCTGGAGGGCTCTCGTTCTCTGCTGTGTGTGTGTGTGTGTGTGTGTGTGTGTGTGTGTGTGTGTGTGTGTGTGTGTGTGTGTGTGTGTGTATTAATAATGAATGGTGTTGTATGTGTTCTTTCTCTCTCTCTCTCTCTCTCTCTCTCTCTCTCTCTCTCTCTCTCTCTCTCTCCATCTGTGTCTCTCTCTTCCCCTTCTCTTCCTGTGTGCGTGTGTGCGTGTGTGTGTCTCTAAATACAATGGAGCAGCAGCCTATCATCTCCAGTTTATTCATTCTTTTACATACTTTAATTAAACAGACCTTCGTCTGCGAGCAGTGATTTTACAGATGTGTATGAATGCAGGTTAGAACAAGAGAACAAATGAATGCACGGGTGTTTTGTTTTTTTTCTAAAGCGAGTTGTTTCAGAGAAATCATCTCAGAAAATGCACAATTTAAAATCAGATAAAGAGTCAGAATGTTGGATACAGTGTCACTGTAGTTAAACAAGCAACAACAACCATGTGAGCAGCTTCTCTTTCTTTATTTCATTTGATATTAGTTTCCTGCTGACAAATACCACACGCACATTAATAATTTGTGTTGATATTTTTTACAGGCCCTACTGCTACAGCTCATTTAATTGAATGAAAAGTTTTCCCCCTTACACACGGTGTTTCTTTACTGTTTGGAGCATTAAAAAAAATCTCAAAATGAAGAAATATGTCAACCTTTGAAAATTTTTTTTTTTTTTTTTTTTTTTTTTTTTTTTTTTTTTTTTTTTTTTTTTTTCTTTTTTTGCTTTTTCTTTTTTAAGGACTCAAATGATTCCTGACCTGGATCAAAATAGACTCAGACTGAATCAGTTGCCATGGCGTCGTGCTGCTCTGTGTCTATATGCTCGTGTTTCGTGCTCTAATGTGCAGCATGTCCAGGATACATGTGGTTGAGTTTTGTGTTTCGTGCTGTTCCACGTGATTTATTGTTGAGTTTCTTGTGTTTTAAAGGCCCTTCTAGGCAACAATATTGCAAACTAGCCGAGGCTGTAAAAGCCGCCGTATGTGGCCTTGGTTCATGCCACAGTTTATTCCTGCCCCTGTAAAAAAAAAAAAGAAAAAACAATACTCATTAAATAAATAAAATAAATTCATACAGACCAGCAGACACACAGCGAGAATCCGCCAACACACATCTGTTCAGATTAAAGGAAAAAAAAAAAGAGGCTCCGCCTCATAATGCTCATCTCCTCTCACTCATTTGACACACAACTTACACACTCTGCCTTATCCCCCACACTTAACCACTTCCTTTAAACCACACACACACACACCACACCTAAATCATCTCCACACACACACACACACACCCTCACTCAACTCTTCTACCCTTACACCCTCCATAAAACCCTAAACCCCTTCCTCTGACACACACACACACACACACACCACTCAATCTCGCCTACACACCTCTTTTCAACCAATCACCCTTCACACACACACACACACACACACACACACACACACCTCTCTCCATTCTCCCTCCCTCCTCCCCTCCTCCCCCTCCTCCCAGTAATCTGGCTGGCCCGTGGCCTCCTCTCTCTCGCTCCACTGTTCTGTGTGATAGAATATCGATCGGTTTGCCTCGGCTCGGCGTGGAGCAGGAGGAGGGGGTGGCTGTAGGGCTGTAGGGAGACTGTGGGTGCGTGTGTGTGTGGGGGGGGGCAGTGGTCAGACATGCTCCAAGGTTGTTACCACAGCAACAGCAGGATGGGTCAGAGGGTTACCATGACGCCTAGGTCACAGGGTCAGGGGGAGGGTCCTGGAGGGCTCTCGTTCTCTGTATGTGTGTGTGTGTGTGTGTGTGTGTGTGTGTGTGTGTGTGTGTGTGTGTGTGTATTAATAGGAAGGGAGGGAGCGGATGGAGGAGAGAGATGTGTCCAGTCCAGCTATATTGGGTGTGTTAATAATGAATGGTGTTGTATGTGGTCGCCGTCTCTTTCTCTTTCTCTCTCTCTCTCTCTCTCTCTCTCTCTCTCTCTCCATCTGTGTCTCTCTCTTCCCCTTCTCTTCCTGTGTGCGTGTGTGCGTGTGTGTGTCTCTAAATACAATGGAGCAGCAGCCTATCATCTCCAGTTTATTCATTCTTTTACATACTTTAATTAAACAGACCTTCGTCTGCGAGCAGTGATTTTACAGATGTGTATGAATGCAGGTTAGAACAAGAGAACAAATGAATGCACGGGTGTTTTGTTTTTTTTCTAAAGCGAGTTGTTTCAGAGAAATCATCTCAGAAAATGCACAATTTAAAATCAGATAAAGAGTCAGAATGTTGGATACAGTGTCACTGTAGTTAAACAAGCAACAACAACCATGTGAGCAGCTTCTCTTTCTTTATTTCATTTGATATTAGTTTCCTGCTGACAAATACCACACGCACATTAATAATTTGTGTTGATATTTTTTACAGGCCCTACTGCTACAGCTCATTTAATTGAATGAAAAGTTTTCCCCCTTACACACGGTGTTTCTTTACTGTTTGGAGCATTAAAAAAAATCTCAAAATGAAGAAATATGTCAACCTTTGAAAAAATTTTTTTTTTTTTTTTTTTTATCTGTATATCACATCTGTTTTAGTAAAAAATTACAAGCTATTTGTAAAACAGCATTAAACGGAACAATGTTGTGTATTTGGCGACATACAGTATATTGTGAGTATATTTTCTCTAAATGACATAAAGGAAACACCTTTTTTAATTTTTTATGACTTCAGCAAATTAACAGTAAAACTAGGGGGAATGGTTTCGTCATATTTCATTCGCTGGTGGATTTAAAAGGCCTGAGTCTCTGTTTCTGAGGCAAAAATCCCATATGAGCCATCGGTTAAATGAGTCATGGGGCTTTTCTAGAGTTGTGACGCACACGTTCACCAACAGTTTGACCACTGCCAAGGGAAATGCGGCGCAAAACCGCCATCGCATGCACATCGGTGACATTGAAGATTCCACAAACCTAAACACGTTTTCTCACCGGGCTGCCGTCCATTTCGTGTAGAGGAGCAACAGCGAGAACACAAACACACACACACACACACACACACACACTCACATAACAAATCCAACTCAAGCGCTCTGCAATAAATGCTCCCTTTTTTAAACTTAGTTATACGCTACAACCTACATTTCAAAAGTTCTTGTATTTGTTGAGATCAGAGAGTGATTGATGCCATTTCGAGGCCACAGAGTTTGGTGCATGATGTTCGGTGTGTGATGTTCGGTGCCCCCCCCACACACACACACACCCCTTTATGTGGCAGAGAAAACAGCGACTCCTCACACCAGACAGTCCTTTGAACGGTGCCGTCAAAAATAATTCGAGGCTTGACCCAAACCTCTCACATTTTTAACATAAGAATACGCTTTCGGAGCCTCAGAAAGTTGCGAAATTCATGGCGAAACCGCCGGATTGGACCCGATTATACAGGTGCTCATGTGGTTTTGATACAACCCCTTGTATTTTTACAGTTTTCGACCTGACTGTGCTCGGCTCCGCTGAATGTAACAGAGGAAGCTACGGTGCTTAGAGAACTGAAAAAACGTTGCCCGGCTGTGGTTCAGAATATAAATTCGCACCCAGCTCGACTTATCTGGTCAAAAGCACCTCAGTACCCAAGATTTCCTTTTTTTTTTTTTTCAGATTTTAAGCCAGTGGGCCAAATAGGATCTTAAAGTCACGAGGCGTCCGTGCAAAGCCAATCTCTCAGCGCCGCAGACCCCCAGCCCCTTCCCCATCCAATATCCTGCATTACCACGGCAGGGTTATCAAACAGTCCCCGCGCAGCTTAGACGGCCGCATCTGCGTGACCGATTTCAGATACATGTCGGCGCTACTGTTTCCGTTTGGCTCCGTGTGTGTTTAGGAAAACTTTGTGGCAGGAAATAAATACGAGGCCGGGCTTAAACAGCGTGGAACGGAACCTCAGTGAAGGTAGCACGGTTCCCTTCGGCCCGATCTGGAGAAGAACCGCCATGTTTGGTCAGTCATGTCCTGCCGTATAATGCGGTTGAGGAAAGAGACAGATTAGAGACAGATTAGATGCATTAATTCATATACACAAGCAGGTATGTAACGCAGGGTAAATCCGCATTAATGCAATTTATTACATGGGGAATAATGTTGGCCTGCACTGATAAGATAGTGATTGATTTATTGCGAAAAAAAACATTAAATATAGGTGGATCTGAAACAGATGTAAATCCACACAGAACAATGAATCGGCAACAATTTTGAGCACGTAGAAATAAATTCATTTTTCAAGTAAAAGCGGATGAAATGATCGATTTGAGTATGTCGGCTTTCACTCTGGAGAATCCTAGCAGGTGTGTTCCAGTGGTTCTGGCATTTTATAGACCAAACAATCGATTAATCGGTAACATGAATGTCAGATTATCTGATACTAAAAGTAATTGTCAGTTGCAGCCCTAGTGAGTGGTCTCAGGGTGAAGGAAAGACGTTAAGAATGTGATTCCTCTAAAACTGAATGAATGAATAAGCCTCCTCCAAAATGTATATTCAAATTTTTACCTGAATATTAACTTGACTGCAGTTCTCCCAACAGTTTCTTCACACCTACAAAACGTTTCAGCAGGCTGGTTTGACCGAACGACGACCGGAGCTAAGGGCGACGAGAACGACAACCTTCAGGAAATAGGTCGACAGCACCGTCTCGGGCACTTGTGGGGGGGGGTTGGGCTGCAGTCGGGCAGTCTGGCCACACGGTGGCGCTCCAAGCCCTTTCCCACCGCCGTGGCCTGGGCAGGAACCTGCACAGAGATGAGAGTCAGCCGGCTTCATCTCGCCCTGACAACACAGTCAGGTAAAACAGTCCAGCATCATCATGAGATATTTATTATCCTCCTCTTTCATTCTCAGGCACAAAAAAATGATATGATTCCTTACTACTAAGTTATAATGGCCTCTGTTTTATAAGAACCAGTGATAAATACAGGTAATATACTGGCAAGTTCACCCAGTGGTTATAAACACACCCTGAAACACAGCCAATGGAAAACCTGGGCAAGTGGCGTTTGGCCCGATGTTGCGTTTGGGTTCCCAGGGACTTTCAGAGATTATAACCCCCCCCAAAAAAACCCACGATATTGGTGTCCAATGAAATGTCCAACTGTTCGCGGACATAGTGAAGATTTTAGAGGTCAGCTCCACAGCTCGAGCCCCTGGAGGACTGCAACCGACCGCCATCGACGGCCGGCTCCGCCGCTAAGCCTGGCGTCGGGCCAAACTCCTCAAAGGTGACAAAACCCGAACCCTGGTTCCGTAAGCTGGACCGAGGGGATATTCAAAACAATAACACGGCCTAATGCTAACGTCTCAATATGAGTCCTGCAAAAGTCAGTTTACAGTCACACTGAACTATGGTCCAGATTTATCACGGCTGATGATGTTGTGATAGATAGATCACAACATTGATAGATGGATAATAAATGTGATCATTATGACAACCAATGGCTGTTTGTGTAAAGTGAACCATAGAAATATTAACAACCAATACCAACGCACAAAGCTTCTATTTCTATTCAGGCATTTGATTAGGAAAAACGGCACAATTCTGATCGACCAAGGACGAAAGGTGAAACACAGTCATGTCACCTGTTGGGTTCTGCAGCAGGACCGCATTCATCCAACCGGGTCCAACAGTGCTTCGTTTTGTTTGTGCTCTGGCTTCTTGTTGTTTTTTAACGAAGCCTCGGTTCATCCACAGAGCAGGACATTTCTAATCAGGGGACGAACTTCAAACCATGGAGACCAACTGATCATCAGAGTTTTGTTTTCAGACATCTCAACATGTCGCGTGTGGTTAAGGTCTCAGGGACGTTCACGCGGGAACCATGCGACGCCGCTCAACGGTTCTATGGGGGAAACAAACGCTGGCCTCCGGCGCGAGCGTCCCGGCTTGTTGTCGGCCCGTCCGAGTTACAAACGTAGCTGTGGGTCGTAACGAGCCGATTGCTGCACTTCCTGTAAACTCACCGCCGCCGTCTGACGCCCTATGAATGATTTTTTTAAATATTTTTTTTAAAGAAAAACATAAATCAACTCTAATAACGGCAGCTGTCATCCGCAGGGAGACGGAGCTGTCTCTGCTTGACCGGTCAACAATGTGCAGTTCGAGTCGTGGAGGAATAAAACGAGCTTGAAAAAAGTTTTTTTTGAGGCAGAGGAGAATTTGGCGAATGTGGCTTTGAAGAGTAACGTTGCAAATTAGGTGAAACGATGTGGATTTCATGATCTGGGCGTTTTTCAGCTTTTTTATAGAATTCTGTGACGGCTGCATTCCTGATGCAAAAAGTATCTTGTTCTCACTTGTGCTTACTTCACTTTACTCCTCATACTTGTCCGACTCTTTTTTTCTCGCTGAGCTCTGTTTTCTCCTTTAATGACGGTAACAGTGACTGTGTTGTTTTTTTTTTCTATGACCTTAATATAACTTTTATTAGATGGGAGAGAAATCACTTTCCCAGATGCTGAAGCTCCGCGACATGAGCTCAGCTTCATCACCTCCTGCTGCTGCTGCTGCTGCTGTCGTCCACACATACACACACATATATACAGACACATACACACACATATATACAGACACATACACACACATACACACACACACACACACACACACACACACACATGTGCCCCCAACACACACACACCCTTTTCTGGTTGCAGTCTCAACTCCGTCACCATGGAAACAGCTTAGATGCTGAGTGCAGGAGAGGTAAGGGATGTGTGTGTGTGTGTGTGTGTGTGTGTGTCTGAGAGAGAGAGAGGGAGAGAGAGTGAGGCTGTGAAGGTACAGAGAAATCTTCTGAAGGACATGTGTAGACTAAAGGTGAGTGTGTTTTATTGACGCTGTCGCTGAATACCCACACACACACGCTGACCACACACAGGATTTGTGTCTGTGTACTTCGTTATGCTGATTTCTGAATCATTTCCGCCTCTTTCGCTTTTCCCTGCCTTGTCTACACTGTCTCCAAACCCCGTCAGCCTTCGTTCTCCCTCCTCCACGTCCTCTTCTCTCTCTCTCTCTCTCTCTCTCTCTCTCTTTTTCTTTTCTCCCCCTCACCTGCTCGCCCTGACGCTTGCTCGACCCTTTCAGGACGCACACTTGCTGAAAACCACCTTACATCACAATGAGGGCCCATATTTTCGCTTATGCTGACCCCTAAACACCTGGCTGTCAATGAAAAACACAGGAGCCCTCTCTCTTTCTTTTTCCCTCTCACCTGCTTCCTGCCCATGTCTCCCGGCCTCTCCCTCCCTCTCGCTCTCTCTCTCTCTCTCCCCTTTCTTCCTGCCTCCAAAAAAAGCAGATGGGCCGGAGCTCCTTTTATTCTTGGGGCCCGGCGCACGTGCCGAGGACACGGGGGCCTCACGGCGTTTAATTCACAGGCCTCAGACGCCTCCTTCTTTTGACCCCCCGTGATCAACACCATCACCTCCCTCCCTCTCCCCGCTCGCTCCCTTTCTGCTTCCCGTCCTTCCTGGCCCCCTCTATTCTACTCTGCTCCATTATCTCCTCTTCAGTTACACTCCTCTCTGCTCTGCTTTGTCCCCTTTTTGTCAAGTTTCATGTAGCCTCTGCTTTTTTTTTTTACCTGACCTTTCAGCTCTGTTCTGATCTTCTTCTGGTCGTTTTTTCTACTCTAATCAGTTCTTTCCAGTTCTCTGTGTGTTTTCGTGTTCTCTGCTATATTATTTTGTCATGTTCTCTGCTATATATATAAACTCTTTTGTTCTCTCTTGTTCCACACAGATATTGCGTTGTATGTCCACTGCACATGCGCCACATATTTTCCCTGTAATTCTAGTTTAGTGAGGTTTCTTTGTTTTGTTTTTTTAATATAATACATTTGTCAGTTTTATACAACAAAGATTGAGTTTTACCATTAAAGGCTCCACAGTGGCTACAAATCGACCTTGTGGTGAGAGGTCTTTTTAAAATTTATTTTATTTTATTTTTTGTTAACTGCTATTTCCAAAGTCAAGAATGAGATTTACTCGTTTAGTTATCAGGGACAACAAACATTAATTTAACACACTTAAATTCACACACTTAAAATTAGAAATCTAGGCTACACGACACTTAAGAAATTGATGATTTAGCGGGTAAGAATATAAAAGAAGTGATTTTTGTTTTCTTTTTTTGTCAGTCATCAAGTCCCTTGTTTCAAAGCCTTTAAAGAGCAAAACCTTGCTCAGGAAGCTGGAGTCACATTCTCCTGTTGGACCTCTTCGCTTTAACGTTCAAACCAGGCTCCTCTGTGAAAATGTTCCACACATCATGGGCTACGCACTGTGACAGAAGAAGGAAGAAGTTACAACAGAAGACAGTTGTTCACACCTGTTTGCAAACAAGAACCAAGAAAGTGGTGAGAATCTGCTGATTATTTTTTTTTGGGGGGGTAGAGGAGGAGGGAGGCAGGGATTCGGAGCTGCGGACCTGGGGGTTGAACTGCTGCCTCTGCGTACCCCCCCCCTTGGAAAAGCCACTGAACCGGGCAGGGAGATGCCACAGCCTGACACCTCCACGCTGCCCGGAGGCCCTGTGACTGATGGGGCCCTTTAACCGGCAGAGCTGGCACCGTTAACTGACCTTAATTAGGTTTAAGTAGTTGGTTTAAATGGCGGAAACACACCAGTGGCCCCGAGACTGAGCTTCTCCGGGGCTCTAGATGGCGTCAAGGCAGATTTTCTCTTTTCTAAATCTGCAGCACATTTGAATGGGCGTCGCTCTCTTTGCATACAGTGGCTCTTTTAACACTTTTTCCTACACTTACACTTAAAAAGCCACATTGGTCAGATTTAAAAACATGAGGAATTTTTCCCCCTCTTTATTCCAGTGCACCCCCCCCCAGCCCGGGCCACCCTGAAGGAACGGGATTATTTAGTGCTGCCTGGGCCTAATTGTTATTGAATGTTCTCCGTATTTATTCGGGATTATTCGGGTTAAGGTGGAAATGATGAGGTTGCCGATCTCGAGGCGACGTCGGGCGCTCGGAAATCGATGAGCCCACTGAGTTAATTATGAGAAATCAATTAGAAAGGAGGAAGAGGGCGGGAAGTGACGCCCCTTGTCTCTCTCTCTCTCTCTCTCTCTCTCTCTCCTGTCTTTCTCGCTCCTTGCACTGAAATAAGAGGAAACATATTACGCTGGTTCTTGGTATCAGTTTGTTTTATGATCCAGATTTTTCTCTCTCTATCTCTTTAAAACACACACACGCACACACACACACACTTGACAGCAATTGACACCAAACAAAAGCCCTTCCTCTCCCTCTTTACTGTTCTTCTGAGGCGCAGCCCGCAGACAAGGATCCATCCGTGACATATGTTTGGTTTCTTACCCCCCCCCCCCCCGAAAACTCCTAGGCTGCAGGTAAATTAATGGAAATCCTATCGGTCAGGGATGTGAACACACACACACACACACACACACACACACACACACTGCACATGCAAGTCAATGGGATTTTCACCCTGATCTTGAGTCGGAGGGTAAACACACTCCTGCCCCCCCCCCCCCAAAAAAAATCCGCTGCCCATCTGAACCCCGCGCGGGGAGGGACACGCGCCTTATATGAGCCATTGATCCCTCTAATAAGCCTATAATTCCCGATAAATGAATTGCTTGGTAATCAGTTCATTGCCATGCACGCTCGCACGTCTGCGCGCGCTTCCTGTCGCCTGCAGGGTTGTTTTTTTTTATTCTTCAAAGCCTTAATTCGCTTTAAATCCAGCCTCAAATTTTAATTTAGTTTAAACCGCTTCACAGGTCAGAATAAGGATTAAACCACCGCCAATATGTCCTTCGGGGTTTTTTTAATGTTAGAATTGATTTCAGGCCTTTTGTTGGTCACAACAAGAAACAGAGATCACTTAAGTTTGTTTGTTTTTTTTAATTCAAATGAAAGTTAGAATAAAAACGTACCCGACCTAAATTATTGTGATACACTTTGACTGGAAAAGCAAAGCGGTCGAACCGGCTCACGATCAGGTTTTGGTTGTGAATCAGTGGATAGAAGCAGAAAAAAGCAGCAGGTTCGCTTTACTGTTTCAATGTTTAATGTATCAGTGGGGAAAAAAAATCAGAAAAATTCCGATCGAAAATGAGAAACAGCAGATTTTTATTTTAGTTTTGTATAAATATATCTGCTCTCTGAAGTCTTTAGACGAATTAAAGAAAACTGAGTGACGCTGATTTTTCTCGTTTGAAATTCTTTATAATGTTGCAAAAATGTTAATTTAAATAAGTTATCATTTTTCGTTTTAGTTATTAAAATCTGGGCTACTTTTGTCATATTTAGAGAAATTGCAAAACACGTGTCTTTTCTAGGAATTTAAATACATTTGCCAATATGCAAATAAGCTAAAGCCGGCGAAAAAACATAGTTTTTGCAATCATTAATTATAATAAATGCCGAGTAACAACGCTGCATATTGTATTTATTCACTCTGCACATATTTGTGTTTATTTTACTAAAGTTTAGATTTATGCATCGGATGCAAATGGCCCGTCGCCGATGAGCCCGAGGAAAAGACAGAAGTTTGATTATTTGTCGCTGAATAATAGTCAGAATCGGGAGGGAAAATATTTCCTTAACAGCAGCAAACGGGAAGTAAACGAAATTAAATGTGTGAATGAATTAAATAAACATTTTTTTTTAAATCTCGTTAGAAAAATGAAACAGGAAAATTGGTTTTATTTGCAGTAAACGATATTCAGTTCCCATATTTTTTTGCATAAATGAAAATGTATTGAAATGATATGCATTAGACCCAAAGTATAGATTCAAATGTCGTTTTTTGTAAATAAATTTCAAGATTGAGAATGACCCCGGGAAAAGAAGGTTTCCTCACTTTGGCTGAAAATAACCAGGGCTCCCTTCGTCCATTTGTCATCGATCGATTTTCCATCCGGAACCCGACGGTTTCGGTTTTCATTTGAATTGATGAATGATAATAAAGACAGTTCATATCTGGGCCACGTGTCCCCCGATTGTTTCCGCGTCATCATAAAAAATAAAACCATAAAAAGCTTTTTGTTGTCATGAGGTTCAGGTTTTAATTCTAAACTTGACACCCTCCCTCCCCCCGGTTTCAGGTCTGATCCCTGAAAGTATGAAACCCGAGAAAACCAGCCGAGGCCTAAAGATCCGCTTTTTAAACGTTGTGGGAGAAAACAACGGGAGAGAAAAAAAAGTGCAGCCGACGTGTCGTGTGTTTTATCTTTTGTTCTGCGTCTCGTCTTAAATCGTCCAATTTACAGGATATAATTGAAAATATATAGCGGAGGAAACAGCTAAGTGCATAAAACCTGTCTGAGAAAACATCCTCGTTGTCACCGGGAGCTTCAGACTGAGCTTTAATTCGACGTCCGAGGCTTCTGGCTTTTATTATAGACTCTATTACCTTTTTCATCAATTTGCGGGGGAGCGTCTGTCGCCGTGACCCCCGCGAGCCAGACCCCTCGCCGCCGTGACCCCGCGGGTCAAAGGTCAGCCGGCCTTCCTGCCGCCGGGGCGACTCGTCGGCCGCGTTTTAAATTACGTGTAAGCAGCTCGTAGGCCCGGTGTTAGCTCTCTTATTGTTTTAAGCTTTAACTGTAGAGTGGGGCGGTGCTGTGAGAAACGACGGTGAGACCGACCCGGCCGTCGTCGCTCCGCCGGTAGCCGTCGTCCCTCCGCCGGTAGCCGTCGTTAACCGGCCATCGTCCCGCAGCCTGCGGCGTCGAACCACGCACGCTGTTGCTAAGCAGCGCTCAACCGCGCGGTTTCCTTTCGCTCCTTGGTTTTCTCTTTTTCCTTCGATTAGCTTAGAAGATGGACGTGGGCTTTAAAAACAAAGTGACCCAGAAATGCTCCAGTCGAGGCCGAGGGCGTCCGGCCAGAGTCTCTGTCCTGGACGTCGAGGTGTAGGCAGCGGGACTTGATGTGTCCGGGCCGGTGTTTATTCATTTTATACTTTACGTGAACCACAACAAGTTGTCTGTGCTAGTGCAGCTGTATGTGGCGGTTAGCCGGGTGGCTCTGTAAATAAGGTACTCAGTCATCGGTGGACGTTGAATTCCTAATTAAAATGCCATCGGGTACTTTATTAGGATGAAGCGAATCAGCTTCGGTTTGTTTAAATCTATTTCGGTCCCGCATAGATTGTACAGTTGTGTAAAAACGTTACAGTCACTGCCAAGCTAACCGGGCTGCTAATTCCACACAGGAGGCTAAATTAGCAATGGTCAGCTGTTAACCAGAACGTAAACAATGTTGATTCACAAACAAACCCAGTCATTGTGAGTTGATTCTAAATATGTAGGTAATTTCTGCTGTAACGCACTGAAATTAATGTTATTGTGTAATTTCCCCTGATGCCCTGAGATCTGTCTGTTCTGCTTTTTTAATGATTACATTTATATATTTTAGTTATGCAAATTAGGTAGTTTTCATGGCATGTGAGTTACATGCCATCCTAAATTCTACAACAGGAAAGTTGTCAGTCGTGTAGCCAAGCTCAAACTGCAGGCTGTTAAATAATATTTTCTCCATTGCTCCGTGGAAAATAAGGATCAGGACTGTCTAGAGACTGATAAGGAAGAAAAGCCCCTTAAATACAGTATAGACTCCTGCTCCTTCCCCCATGCTTCAGTGTCATCTCTGTGAAATTCAGAAGTCTTGAATGAATTAATCCCAAATTAACTGATAACATCTGTGAGTATATATATTTTTTTAATTTCTGCTTGACATTGTACAGTATAGAACATGTTTTTAAAATGTTGCATTCAGCAAAAAAGAAGGAAAAACCCAAGTAGATAAATAGTAAATCTAAAATCCTTCTAATCCATGTGACTACCTCCTTTATTTCTGACATCAAATGGCTTCCAGCTAAAGTCTGATTTATAACCCCCAAAATGATTAAGAACATTCATAATTCCCATTGTATATCGACACTCATCATTGCACGTATTGACATCTGTGTAAACCTCACAATAGTCGACATTTGACCAACGTTCCTCAATAAATAGTGGAAATGAAGCTCGGGAGGTCAGGGAAACAGTAACTCCCCCGGATTGATTTCCAATAATCTGGTCATTGGCTGTCTGATCCACAGGATGCAGGCTACGGGGAATTGTCGGCTCATGTCCCGATGGCTGTTGCCGTGGTAACTGGTGTGGAGATAATAGCAGTTAATGAGATATTAACCCTGAATAAGGAAGAAGACAGGAAGTGATGAGCTTTTGCGGTAAAGACTAAAGACGGGATCCGTCAATGAATGACCTCGGCCTGATCAATATTGTTTTGTTACTCGACGCCCGGTAACAAGCAGCACGACCCCCGTCCCTCTGAAACTGAGGAAATAAATCCAATTTCTCACTACAGATACACACAGACACACACACACCCACGGTCAACCACATGCATTTGAACATGCATTTATCGACATAATAGCGCACACATCACCCAAACGCACACACAAACACAAAATAATATACAATAAATAGATACACATACACATGCACACGTGCATAGATACACTACTTCAAATACACACGCAAACAGACACAGTGATGGTTGGATGGCTGGCTCATTGTCCAGCTGGTTAGGATGCAAGCGGGCGATCATGCCCTGCAGGTCAAAGGTCAACTTCATCCCAGACGCCTGACCTCATCCACCAAAGGTTGACCTCTCTGGGTCAGGAGCGTGTGTCTGTGTATGTGTGTGTGAGGGTAGAAAGAGGGAGTTGTTTATGGAGGAAGAGAGGGAGGGAGATATTTGCTGGACGATGAGGTGAAAAGCACAAGTGAAATATTATGTTGGTCGTTTAATATAAAAAATGGTGTGTGAGCAGCAGTAGTGGAGGATAGAGGGTGGCAGGTGGGAGGATTCTAAGTTACTTTTGATTTTAATTCCAGAAAACTGTTATTATAGTGCGTTAATTCCTATTTTTATACCAAGTGTGTTTTTATGATTATACACAGTTCTATTGAAACTTGCCTTTTTTCTCTCCAAACCACTGAGAGCGAAGAAGACAAAAAAAAAAAATTGGATGAAATGAAAAAAAAGGGGGAAAAAATTGCTACAACCAAACAAAAGACAAGCTGATGGAAACTGTAGAGCAAGGACAGATTGGTGAATAGTCGCAGTTTCAGGTTTTTCGTCTGCCTCGGTGATTGGCCTATTCCTTCTTGGTAACACTTCGCCATCATTTCATTCCTCTCTTGCTTTTCCTTCTCTCCTCCTGCTCCAATGTCCCTCCATCCCTTCATCTCTCTGCGGCTTTCAAGCGAATTATCACCTGACCTTGACTCGTGACCCCCTGTAACAGCCCAAACACACACACACGCATTAGCACTAACACACACACACACACACACACACACACACACACACACACACACACACACACACACACACACACACAGAAATACACATTCGGACATAAAACACATAGACAAGCATCAGCTCATACACCCAGGCTTACAGACTGTTACTATTAAAGACATTCACGTGGACATCCTCACATGTGTTGTTATAGCCAGTTGCAGCAAGTTCTTTGATTTGCAGAAAATATATTTTTGTTTATTGTAGGAGTTATGTGCATTGTCATACTGACTTCGAATTTGAATTTTAGTGGGATAACCGGAGGTTAATTTTCAAAATTATCTGTCACACTTAAAGAGGATGAATATCTACAACAATTTTTAAATATTTATTTATTCAGATATTTTTTATGGTCAAAGTTCATTCACTGTGCTTAAGTGCATACCATAAGACAGCTATTGTGAATAATCAGGCTAAAGTAATAGCTTGATTATAGTGGAATAATCCGAATAAGTTTGCAAAGATGTCTTCAATATTTGCACTAAGCGGTGTGGTAGCCAAGAGGAAACCACCACAATCACAAAAGGGAGGAAAAAGGGAGGTGTTTGGTGTTTATTGTTTTTCTTTTTGATTATTTTGTAGACTTAAATGTATGTAGTTTGAGTTTAAACTTTATTTTCCCCAAAGGGAAATCGCTTCACTTTAATGAGCCAATGGGCACTTGCAGAATGGGCACATGGTGAAAATGCAGACCAAGGAGTTTCAAGTAATTTTGTGTAAGTGTGAAACAGTCATTTAAAAATAATGAGAAGTAATCCATGCCTCTTAATCAAATTATGCCAGCAATGGTTTTTACCTCATATTAACTCCAATTACCTGGTGAATTTGTGGCCCAGACAGTTGCCGTAATCAGAAAATTGCTTTAGTTTGAATATAATCTAACTGAAGAAAATTAAATTCTTAAACTACATGCATATGCATCGGGGTTTTTTTGGGAGGGAGGGCATATTTATAATTATTTTGACATCAACGTTTCCATTGGTGGCACATTTAACCACCTTTGTAAAGTAACAAATGCTGCTATACAGTGCTGCTGTCCACCATTTTGAGTGTCCGAAGTCTGCGTTTAATACACTCTAATTCCCACAGTGGAATGAAAAAAGTCCCATCCTTGGCATGTTATCTTTGCTAATTTTTGCTAACAGTTCTACAACGCAGTTCTTTTCTAGAAAAAATTAGTCACACCTGTCAGTTACTATGCAAAACGACAATGTGTGTGAAATGTCACCTCAATGCTCGCTGTAGAGCAAAGTGAACAAGTGAGAGAATTTAACTCATCTTTTATTTAGTCCGTCCTGTAAATCTGGAGTGAAAACCCTCAGCACACACCTCAGCACTGTGTCGCTAGTCACGTTGCGCGGAAACTTGAGGGAAAATTAGGTTCAAGGTTTTTACTCATTTCACCATGCGTCTTGTGTTTGCAGCCAATAACTACAATCAAAGGATAGTGCCAGAGAGCGGCCTCCTCCCATGTCTCTCGGAGTCCTTGCACACCAATCTTGTCATCCCAGAGGTTCAGAGATGAAGGTGAGTAGGAGGGTGGAGGAGGGTGGAGGAGGAGAAGGAGGAGGAGGGAGGCAGAGGAGGGGATGGAGGATGAAAGCACGGTGGAAATGCGGCTTGGCCAAGCACTTGTGTTTCCATCCCTCCCCATCACCCCTCCTCTCACCTCCTCTCCTCCCCAAAAAAACATTCTTTTTCCTTCTTCCAGCTCTCGTTCTCCCCCTAATCCCTCGCTGCTCCACTGCATATGTTTCCTAATCCAGAGTGTGTGTGGGAGGCCCATGAATGCCCCCCCCAACCCCCACCCATCCACCCTCTCCACCCTCTCCACCCTCTCCACCACTCCCACCCCACCCACCCTACCCACCCTTGCCTTTCTCTTGATGACTATAATGCTGTAACCTGCCTCCATTCCTCTTTCTTTTAGCCCTGGACACACTCTCTGTCTTTTTTTTTCTGCAGCTCTTATCGTTAGACAGCAGCGTGGCCCCACCCGTAGCCTGACAGCCCCCCCCCCCCGCGCCCGCCAAACACCATTTCCTCCTCAGCCCACTCAGATTTCTTGAGAATTTCTGCCTCTTTTTAGTCTTTTCTGCTATTTTGGTTTTTGTTTAGTTCTTTCTCTCACACTTATATAATCTTTTTTCTCTCTTCTTCTTTTTGTAGCCAATTATGTCATTACTACACTACAGATATATGAAAAATAACAATATCCGTGGGTAGATCATTTAGACAATTTACCCAAATCTAAACCTGAAAAGTTGACCCAAAATTTAATACTGAACAGATTTTGAATACACAAGTTAGTTATAAAAATGTATCACTTGAATTCATGAATTCAAAATGTCTTATTTTTGTAGGATATATGAAACTAGTGTGTCTCCTCCTCTCAACACTTGATTATTTTCCTCTGGTTTCTTTGCTGCTCATTCATCCTTTTTTTCCTCCTGCCCCTAGCTGTCTTATTTTCTCTCAGGTGATTTTGTTCTCTCTCTTCTCCCTCATTTCAGTTGCCCTTGTAACACACACACACACACACACACACACACACACACAAACACACACACACACACACACACACACACACACACACACACACAGGCTTTTTGTTCTGCTTCTTCCTTTGCTTTACCCCATTACTGAATAGTATTCCTGGAGCCTTTTGTGGAGCCTTGTATAGGCACATGCCAAGTCAAGTTATTTCAGAGCGGTTTCAATGGAATTACCCCCCAAAATAATCTCCTTTTGCTCCCCCCAAAAAAAGAAAAAAAAAGTAGAAAAGGGCAGAAGAATAGAGCTGAATAATGTAAAATGAACCAGCACCCTTGACACAGTATAAGCCTGTAGTTCCACCCTGGAGTAACATGAGAATATGAAAAGATCAGAGAGTCTACATATTAAAGAAGCACCCAGGAATCTGGATAGGAGTAGTGGATAAAGCCAGGGATGTAGTGCAGGGTAAAGCCACCTAAACTCATCTTACCCTGCTTTCTATATAGAGATTACTCACCTTTTTAAGCCGACAGAAATGCTCAGGACTTAAATTTGTGTTGCATTGAACTGTTGGATAGAAAAGGCCTTTAAAGGTCAACATACGAGGCACAGTAACATTTTATGAATCACAGCTTTTGTTAATATTGGTGGCTGCTCACTTTAAAGCATAAACAAATTGAATTTAGTACAAATTGAAGTGCTTGTGTAAATTTAGTTTGCAGGAAACAAAGCTCGAGATTGAGATACGGGTATGGAATGATACAATCCCCACAGCAGCAGTGGGATACACTGAAATTTCTGGGTCACCAGCACTCGGAGCCATTAGCAGCCTGGAGGTCAAGGGTCAAAGCCGCACATATCACACGTAATAAAACTGACTGATGGCTGTTTCGAATTATCCTTAAATGAACTGTGACTAATGACCAGGGATCAATGCGGGTTCTGTGCATTCTGAAAGAAGCTCTTGTCCTCAGGTACATATAAAATATGGGGTTTTTTTGTTTGTTTTTTTCAAGGATAGTGTTTGAGAAGGGGGAGAAATGTTGATTTTTCTCCAGAATCACAAACTGTACAATCGTACCTTTGTCTCTTCAGCTCAACAGTCGAATCTTAGCTGTTACTTTGAGGCTTTTTTTCTCTTGTGTGACTTACTGTATTCTTCACACTCTCTTCTTTAAATTAGTTGCCATTGATTATTCTTTCAATCACTGATATATTGAAGTCTTTTGCCAGTTCAGTAGGTAGTTTTTCAATGAGGGGAAAAAAAAATTCTCAATTAATAACATATAGAAGTAATACAGATTAAAGAGTGATAGATTAATCCAACTAAATAGTTTTTTAAATAAATTATTTACATATTTTACATCTTGATCCTGCTGTGTGTAATTGTTCTATGCGCAGTACAGGTTAATGAAATACGGGTCACAAATAATCAGCTAATTTTTTGTATATACTAATGGATTTTGCTCTAATTTTTTTTTTCTGTCTGTACGTGTGTGTGCACTTGTTTTCCCAACCGTGTGTCTGTCTGTGTTCACGTGTAAGTGTCTGATGAAGTCGTATTAATCCACGAAAACATTCTAGACATTTTCGATGCCTCCAACCCTGCGGTAATACATTTGTGTACGTCTGTGTGAGTGCACACACCGTCCGGGTCTCCGCATGAGTGTGTAATCCACAACTATTCTGTATGTCAGTCGGCACGTGTGGAGGCGTGCGAACCGCCCCCAGGCATTTAAAATACGCGTTTCCGTGCGCGTGTGTGTTCATCAATAGGTACCCATGTGTGTGAGTGTGTGTCGGTGCCAAGTGTCATATCGATAGGTTAATAGCCGCGGTGTCAGATTCAGTAACTCTCTGATTAGTTGACAGTTCACTAATCCACACACCATCTTGAGTTATTGGCCCGGCCCATTGATTTCCAGCCTGCCAGCCAAGCCGGGAGGAACTCGGGGGTCGTAAGAGAGCCTGCTGCTATTGATTGGCCCCAGATCAACCCCACCACCACCTCCACATAACAAACACACACACACACACACACCCACGTATACATATATATATATATATATATATATATATATATATATATATATATATATACGCACACACACACATGCACACACACACATAGACTCACCAAACCGAGCCGCGGTCCGACGGCATGCACCCTGACTATACCCTCAGATAGTTTTCTACTGTGTTTGTATGACTCTCCGCTTGCCTCCCATCCACTCTCTGCCTTTCCCTGTGTGCCGTTGGGTATATTTGTGTCATGTTGTAGTGTCATCTCCATCAGTCATTTTCTTAGAGAGAAATACTTTTATTGACAGATTTTATGACTTGCAGGAGGCATCTAACAGAGCTGCTTCTCCCGCTCCCTGTCCCTCTTCACCTGCTCTGCCCCACTGCCGATAGTTTTATATCCTCTCATCTCTATCTGTTCATTAAAGTGAACACTTCACCCCAAAAAATCTTTTGAGCATCAAGAGCCTTCTCCCTCTGTAGACCGCCTGTAAAACAATTGTACTTTCCAGTCTTGGCGGGGAAAAAAGCAGCTGTGGTCAGTTTAAATCGTTGGTTACAGTGGATTCAGATGGTGTCATGTGGAACAGAGAGTAGAATCGAATCTTTGCTGTCTTCATCATTTGAATTTAATGTAAGTTATTATAATTCATCCAGCTGTTTTTAAAGACAAAAACCAAGCACCTTTTACAGCAAACTTCCAACCCTACTAAGGGTATGATTTAGAAATCAAAAGAGAGACTTTGGCTGTACAGAATAACTTTGCTCTGCACACTTTATTTGGGTAGAATATGTGCGACAGACTCCCTGTTCCCTTGTGAGCATGAGTGTTGTGTTGAACTGAGCTTTATCTCCTGGTAGTATCTCATAGGAGGGCTCACAGGCCAGCGCCTGATGGATGGACCAGAGTTCTGATCAGACCTAGCCCCAAGAGGTAACATGACGCCAATGCCATATTGGACCTCCACCTGGAAGGCAGGGGCTTTGGGAGATTGATCCATATTGATGAAAACTGCCCAGGTGAAAAGATACCCAGATTAGTTAGTATGGGAATACTTATGATCCCCAGCCGTCTGCTTGAAATTGTTGCCAGACTGTCAGTGCCTATC
>CM029127.1:19729109-19849109 GCA_016859345.1 Istiophorus platypterus | reverse complement strand
TATGAGTGTTGAAACAAATAGTAGGAGTTACAAAGGGCAGAGCGGGATTAGCAGCAGTAGCAGTTTGACTGATAATACTACAATCAGTAGCAGTAGAAGTAGCAGTAGTAGTAGCAGTAGCAAAATTAGCAGTAGTAGTGATGGTAGTAGCAGTAGTAGTAGCAGCAGTGGCAGCAGCAGTATTAGTAGTGGTATTAGCAATAGTAGTAGTAGCAGCAGTAGCTATAGTAGTAGTAGTAATAGTAGCAGTAGAGGCAGTAGTAGTAATAGCAGTAGTAGTACAAGAAGTGACAGTAGTTTGTGTAGCTGTAGTAGTAGTAGTAGTAGTAGTAACAGTAGCAGTATCAGTAGTAGTAGTAGGATCAGTTGTAGTAGTAGTAGTAGGAGTAGTGTCAGTTGTAATAGTAGCAGTAGAGAGATGTAACCAGGCTGCAGTAGTACAGGTGGTACTGGTACCACAGAGTCCTGCAGGTGTGGAACCAGAGGAGCAGGACGCCTCTGATGATGTTCTCCCCTATAGCACAGTTTATGTCTGACGCCTTCTCTCTCTCCCTTCATACACATTAGCATCGGCAGAGCCCGAGGCCTTTCCACATATGAGGGCCATAATTGATCGATAACTTATTAACAGCTCAGTCCCACCTCGAAGTGTATACAGAGGAATAGAGAGAGAGGTGTGTGTGTGTGTGTGTGTGTGTGTGTTCGCGCGGTTTGGTCGATTTTCTTTTATTGACTGCGATATTTAGCGCATAGATTTTTCTATTTGAAAAAATCCATGTCGGCGATAATCTTGAGCGTAAATGCACAAGCGCGCAGATCGGGGCGGCGCGTCCCCGACAGCCGGGCGGTGTTTAGACTGTGGGGAGGATGCGAGGAGAGGAGAGGGGTGATGGCCGCGAGGCGCCTTGCCTCGGACGGACACACACACGAAAACACACACACACACGCACGCGCACACACAACGACAAGTAAAACATTCGCAACGACCCTTTAATGGGAAACAACGTGCAGTTCGGGTCCAGCTCGACTGACATTTGACGCACTCACGCACGCAGCCTCCCCGCGCCAAGAAGTAATGACTAATTTAACACCCGTGGCCCCGCAGGCTTTGATTATTCACCTCTGTGTGGGAAAACAGACAAACACGCACACATCGGTTCAGCGCCGCAGGTGACCTTGCATAGGCCAGACCCACGTAAATCTATATGAGAGAGAGAGGGAGAGAGAGGGAGAGAGAGAGATCCACCTGCTGAAATATACATCAAAGGGACCCCCCCACCAGCCCCCCCCCTTTTGAATTCATGTCCGCACATTGTGGAGAGGCGATCGATTTCTTCTTTTTTTCAGAGGCCAGCGATGATGTGATTATTGGGCTTCATTATAATGAAGTAATCAGAAGATCAATTGGCTGGATCTCCACTAGTCTTGTACTGGATTATGGTGGTCAAAAAGAGGGCGAGAGAGGGAGAGAGAGAGAGAGAGAGTGTGTGTGTGTGTGTGTGTGTGCATGTGTGCGCACGGTGTATATTTTAAAAATGTCAGTAATGCAACATGGACTATTGAAAAAAGAAATCGATCCTGCGACGCAGAGGATTTTTAACATAATCCTTTTCAGTGTATTCCCCCCAACACACGTAAACAGTCTTTGCATTTGGTTTCTATAATATAAATCTGTTCTCACCACGTTTTAATTCGGTCTCACGCCAGATGCAGGGACCATAAGTGTCAGTAAATGAGAGTGAAGAGGAGTTTGGCTGCGAGAGGACGGATAAAGTAGGGTCGTGTGTGTGTGTGTGTGTGTGTGTGTTTGTACGTATATGTATATATGTGAATAATGCGTGTGTGTTTGTTGGGGTGACGGGGTAGAGAGAGAAAGGGGGACAGAGCAGGGGATGGAAGGGGGTTTAAAGAAAGAGGAGAGGGGGCGTGTGTGTGTGTGTGTGTGGGGGGGGGTATCTCTGTCTTTCTCCCGGCCGGAGCGCGTCGCCGACTCAGAGTGCGTTCAGGCTGCGCGGTGTCGGACCGAAAAACCACCGGGGTTCCCGGAATAAACTGAGGGGACGCAGATACGCACGGGCACGCACGCACACACACACACACACACACGGAGGATAAACAGAGGAAGACGGACAGAGAGAGAGGGACACACACCGGCGGATGGCGGAGCGGAGCCAAGGAAGAGACACTCCAGCGTAAAAAGAGAAGCGGGCACCGCTCTCCTCCTCCTCCTACTCCCGGTGTTTCCCCCCCTCGCGTTCGCATCATTGGAGGAGGAAACCGGAGGACAGGTGCACTTATTGATATGGATTTATTCATTTATTTATCTATCGATTTTGCTTTAATTAGTGACCCGAGGTAGAGAAAGAGGGAGCGAGGGTGAGAGAGAGAGAGAGAGAGAGAAACAGCGAAGGGGAGGAGCGAAAGTCAGACAGGAGGTGCCTGCGTAGCCTTACTTTATTATTTGATTACTTCTATCTTTTTTTTAACCAAATAATGGGTTTCCGTTTTAATATCGTGTGGCTTTGTGTGCGCGCGTTCTTCAGCAGACCAGCCAGCTACTGACCAAAACCTTTACGAGAACCAAAAAAAGAAGAAAGTCCAGTCTCTCAAACGGACAGTTTCTTGCCCCCCTCCTTCTTCCATACCGAGGATTCGCCGGTGGACCAGTGTTTGTTTAAGACTTTTTAAATAATAATTATTATTATTATTATTATTTTACATGACATCGCAGGAGGAGGAATCCGTCTCCTTTTTTATCCCCCAGTCCAAACCAAAGCAGAGCCGAACCCCGAGGAGGAGCGAGGGGCAGACGGCGGACCGCCGCGGTCTTTACGCACAGCTGTCTGGACACAATAAATGGAGTCTAATTGTGTCTGCGTCGCGTCCAATGGAGAGCAGCTGAGAGCGGAGCACCAGCGGCGCTAGATCCACGCGGGCGCGATGATAATAGATGCCATCCATTGTCCAGTCACCTGCGACCTCCATTAACCTGCATGGATAACCACTGGTAGCTCTGCTGCTTTCCCCTTTTCATCCCAAAGCAAAACAGTCGTCGATGCGTGCGCCCTGCATATCGTCGTGTGTAAGCCTGTCTGTGTGTGTTGGACTAGTTGACTCCGAGAAGACACGAGTAAAGGGGGGAGGTAATATCCATCTGTGTTTGAGAGCTATTACCGAGAGAAATCCCAGAAAAAGAGAGATGTGATTCCGCCGAGGCACAGGGCTCGATCCACGGAAGAAGAAAGAAAGAAAGAAAGAAAGAAAGAAAGAAAGAAAGAAAAAGAAAAGAAGCCGAAACACCGAGTCTCCTTTCCCCGAAACGTCCCGGCGTCTTTCCAACCGGCTCCCTCGCTCTCTCTCCACGGACCTGGGAAGCATACGAAGACGGGCGAAAAGAAGGACGCAAGGACGACGGATAAGAGAGGAAGAAAAGTGAGACTAAAATAAAAAACCCAACAACGACCCCCAGGTCGACAGAGGACCATGTTTGTCCCCCTGCCGGTCCCCTTCGTCTTTCAGAGAACAGCGTCCGACTTCAGCGCCTGGAGACTCAAGTCCTCGCTGGCTCCGCGGTCCAGCCCCGGTAAGACTCCTCTTTTCTTTTTACTTCCTGCCACCTTGCACCTGCAACAAAGAATGAAACCCGCTCCTTAGCTCCAGCTCCAGAACGTGTGCTTGGTTTGACAACAGTTGTATTTGATTTACAAAACGTACAATTTCCTGATTCGGTTCCACCTCAAATTTCAGCATAAACCTGCATCTACTTTTTACTTTTAATACTCTACATTTTACTATGATTCAACAAAAAACTTTACAGGGCAATTTTCCATATTTGAATCTGTTTAATTGCACTGCAAAATGAGACCCTTATAAAATTCTATGACATCTCACAGAGTATTCAGATGTGATTTATGTAAAAAAAAAATTCTGCCAAGAGCTTAAGGGCTTAGGAGAGTTTTCATCTGTAGAAAAATTAAAATCGGCCTTTTTTTGGATTAGTACAAATTTTTTATTGATGTGTTGCTTGGAATTATGAAAAACAAGTGAAACTGCATCACAAGTTCACTTATTTTACTCGTGAAGAATAATTTAAACCAAATGTCTTAACATGCGAGGTGCACAGCTCTTTTCCACTGTTTTCTTTTGCAACTGCTTCTCCCCCAAAAAGATAAAAGTTGATTTATAACCAAAAAAAAAAACAGCTGAGGTTAACTGGAGAACTTACCTGCATATAAATGCAAAAATGTGGCAACACACCATAAATCGGATGCAGGAATACGTGGCTCATTAACATCCGTCACAGTCTGACACTCTCTGCTCCTCATCCTCTCCCTCCTCCATCCGTCTCAACCTCTGTCCCCATCCGTCTCCTCTCCTGCCTCCTCGCTCCTCTCTTCTCCCTTCGGTCTTTTCCCGCTCAGGTTCGGATGGAGTGGGTGTGCTGGGGGGTATTCATTGTCATCTATTGATCAGGGGGTATTGATCTCTAACCAGAGCTATGGTGGGAAAAATGGGGGGGGGGTCAAGTTGGCTGAGGGAGAAACTTTGGTTACACAGGAGATGATGGGGGGGGTTCAAAACACTCGTCGATCTGACGAACTGATGAAATTGTACATAAAGAAAAGACAGCGGGATTCTTCCTTAAAGGACTCGCTTTTATTGTGTGGTTCTCCTCTATTGATCTATAATGCTCCTGTAATTGGCCTATCGCTGAGGGGACTTGCAGTGGGTCTGTCAATCAATAGTTACTTCCTATAATGACCTTATCATGCCTTTATGTTATACTTTAATACCTTGTGATCACTCTAATATTGCTTCAGTGCCTTGCTAAATGTGATCAATAATAGTAGTGCACTTTATTGTGTTTTTTTCCTTTTCATCTCAAATGTTATAGCTGTGATCTTCCTAAAGGGCCAAATCACTTATCTGTGACGTTTTTGCAACATAGTATCCATGAATTTATTATAGGGAGATTATATTATAGTCAATATAAACGAACTATAGCACAAAACAGAGATAATTTTTAGCTTAGCTTCGTATTTTTTTTTCCTGACGATGACCACCGGCTAGAGGTCAAAGTTCACCAGATTTGAACTCACCTGCGTCTGTTTGTCTCGCCACCTGTGGAGGTTTAAAAAAAACAGCAAAAAACAACTACAACAATTTCACAACATGTTGGTCACTGTTTCAACATTAAAGGGGCAAATGTGTGTATGCTCAAGTGTGTGCATGCATTTCTGAGCGGTGCTCCTGAAGGGTGATGGGTGACGGGTGCCGATGCCCCCACCCCCCACAACCCCTGTCCCCATCCCCGCTGCCTTAATCCACCCAGGCAGAAATTTCAAATGACCGATGGGGGTAGGCGCCGTACGCCGGAGCCGTGCCGAGCCATGCGGGGGTAATTCAGGCTATCACCTTAAGTAGGTGTCAGGAGAAGAAAAACGGTTGAGGTTTTAATGAGAGCAGCTTCTGGGGGCTCTGACAGGCGACATATAACCACCAGCTTCTGTTTGGGGGGGCTCTCTGTTGGTCCTTTAAGAAATTAAAGTAAAAGACATGATGAGAGAACAAGGAGCAGAGGTGGAGGCTGGGAGCAAGGGAGTGGATGAATGATTGAATGAATGACTGAATGAGCGAGTGCATAAATGAATAATAAATGAATGAGAAGGTTAAAGTATCAGTTAGCGAATTAACAGGTGAAAGAATCAGCAAATTGAATTAATAAAACCAGTGACTGAGAGTGAAAAGATGAATAAATAAACAGCCGACTGGATAAGAAAAAAAAAAGGCAAATGACTGTTAAAAAAAAAAAGGCAATGTGTGAATGAAAAAAAGATGGGGGCGCAAGAATCAATCATTTAAACAACAGAGTGCAGTCTAAAGGACGAATAAATGAACATGAATGTGTGCATGAATAAATGAGGGAGTAAATGATTTAACAAAAAAAGAAATAGGCGGGAAAATGAAAAAAGAAAAAAGAGAAAAGGAGT
The DNA here is from genome assembly GCA_016859345.1 of Istiophorus platypterus. NCBI lineage: Eukaryota > Metazoa > Chordata > Actinopteri > Istiophoriformes > Istiophoridae > Istiophorus > Istiophorus platypterus. The sequence goes on along the minus strand of CM029127.1, from coordinate 19,843,119 downwards.
GGAGGTATGAGTGAGCCGGCAGCTCTGGTTCGGTGTCCCTTGTGTTTTTGCTCCTGTGATAAAGCGAAAGGGTCAAAGTGCCCTTATGGGCTGCTTTTATTTATTCATTTATTTATTTATTTAAACGTGTGATAAGCAGCCGACACACAAGAGAGAAATAAACTGCGTGGGAGAGCAAAGGCCAACAGTCATCCCTCCTTTTCCCCTTCTGTTTTTTTTTTCTCTCTCTCTGTTCTCCCTCTGTTCTCCATCTTTCATCCTTGATCTCTGGAGGAGAGAGAAAACTCAGAATCCTCTGTTTCCCTCTCTCTCTCTCTCTCTCTCTCTCTCTCTGTCTCTCACTCTTATTTCTGTGAGGTATTCAAGAAAGCCTCCTTTTCAGGAAAATACAACGCCCCCCCCCCCCACACACACACACACACACACACACACACACACTCACACACACTCCCTCACTTTCTCTCCCTCCGTCTCTCTCTGTCTCGTTCCCTATGGACGGGGAGGTTGTTGAATTGGATTTGCCCGGTGTGGTTTGGCCGGGCCCCATAAGCCACTTTAGCTAAGTCCGTTACCCACAATTCTCTGTCTCTCTCTCTCCCTCTCTCTGATCTCCGCCACGGACCGAGGTGTGCATGTGTACCTGCCTCACCTGTACGTGTCGTGTATATAGTGTTGTGTGTGTGTGTGTGCAAAGACATATATGATATATATGTGTTTGTGTGAGTGAGCAGCAACTGGGGGGTGTCAAAAGTCTAAGATGAGGTGAGCGAGGTTCAGTGAAGTAGGAGAGAGAGAGAGTGAGGTCCTAAACAGCAGACGCTAGCAGACAGTGGCTCTATAGTGGATCTAAACTGAGGGCTTATGGGTTTTTTTTTTTTTTTTTTTTTGAGGTCGATTTTTTGTTGTCAGCTCGATTTTTTTTTTTTTTTTTAGCAAATTGCTTTGCCTGGCCTGGCCTGGCCTTAGCCCCCCCCAAAAACAAGAACAATCAAGAACAAAGAAGCTTTTAAAAAGAATTTTTCCTTTTTTTTTTTTGTATTCTTGTATTTTTTTTAATACATATGTAATATAATTTTCTGTCCGCGCCCACGGACGGTGGTGTGTGTGTGTGTATTTACCTGCCTCGTGTATATCTGCGTGTGAGTGAGTGTGTGTGTGTGTGTCATGCATATATATTATATATGTGTGTTAGTGTGAGTGTGAGTGTCAAAAAAAAAAGGATGGGTGTCAGAGAGTGGAGGTCAGTGAGAGAGGAGAGAAGAGAGAGAGAAGCAAGGTAAACAGAGCACGCTAGCAGACAGTGGCTCTATATAGATCTATTAAACTGAGGATTTTTTTTTTTTTTTTTTTTTTTTTTTTTTTTTTTGTCAGCTCGATTTTTTTTTTTTTTTTTAGGGGGCCTAGCCTGCCTTAGCTCTTAGCCTGCTCTTAAAAAAACCAAAAAGCAAAACTTTTAAAAAACAGTTTTCAGGTTTTTTTTTTCATTTTTCATGTTTTATTTATATAATAATAAATAATATTAATCACTAAAATTGAATAAATTGGCAGTAAAAGTATTAGAAAGCCCTAACTAACTAACAACTAAAAACCTGTTTTAGTACCTGTTGTTTCTTTTTTTGTTGATTTTTTTTTCTTGTCCTACATTAATCTAAATGCTGTTTTAGAGGCTCCCTTTGCTAACGGAGGTATTATTATTTTTATGGCAGTGGAAGTCAGACTTTTTGAGATGCCTGAGTAAAAAAAAAGTATTGAATTAAAAGAAAAACCTTGATTGATCAAGTCTTGACCCTTTCTTCTTCTTTTTTTTAATATTCTTTACAAACCACTGGACAGTGCTGCTGTATTCTTAAGGTCAGTGAATTCCTAAGGTTAAGATATATCAAAGGAAAACCCTTCAGGTTTACAACTCAAGTTTGTTTTACCATATGGAGAAATTCCAGCTTATTAGCATAATGTCGTGGTTGAGTGAAGGCTTCATACCTCCAGAACCAAAAGACTGTTAAGACGAGTAGTAATAGACCACAATTTTTAACAGTCATATTCACAAAGAATGCTTTTATGTATTTTCATTTTAATAACGCTTAATTTTTTTAAGATTCAGGCTTTTAAAAAATTCAGTTGTCCTGGCTCACACACAGATGCTCCAAATGAGAGGGCCCCAAATGCAATCATTTTAACCTCTCACGCTGTTCAGCAGTTTCTATACGGAACAAGAGTGAACATCTGGCACCGACCGAGCAGGGATGAGAATGAACTCTCGAGGCGAGGAGAGGCCCAGGCGCCATGTCTCCTCTGTCCCAGAATGCATCTCCTCCTTGAGCATCCATCCCGTTCACAAGTCGTTAATACACTCGTGCCGGGTTTAACCACCTAGATTTATCGCCAACGAGCGCAGGGCCGACATTCTATCAGCTCGTTTTAAAGCGTCAGATCTTTGCCGCAAAGGCTCGAAAAGCTTATCCTCCTTTGTGGCACTCAGAGATGCGACCAGACAGCCTCTTCTTCGTCTTCCTCTTCTCCTTCTTCATCTTCTGCTGTGTGGGTTTTTTCAGAGGGCAGGCAGGGTGGGATAAGGGACCTGTGGCTGCCGCTGCCGCTGCCGCTGCCGCCGCCACCGCCACCGCCGCTCTGTCCCCATTCTGCACCACAACAAAGGAAATCTAAATGCTCTCTTATTTTATGTACAGTGCTGTAAAATCCTCCAGGGCCGCCGTGGCCCACATAAAACTGAGAGCTGTCAAAATTCACAGAGAGGAGGCACGAGTCTGGATTGAGAGGGATGGTTTATTTATGTTGGCTACTCCAAGAGGCCTCTTATCCAGGCTTTAGTTATTCAGCGCACTGTTCATTTTATTCTCTGGTCAAACCTGTTTGTTCCACTATCTGCTCCTCTCGTTGTTTACTTTTGTACACAGTAGTAAAACATTAGTAAATGAAGAAAAGTTATGAGGATACACGATCAAACAAGAAGGGCCATGTTAAAAAATATATTTTATGCAGGTGGTATTAAAAATACAACAAAGAGAACAGGCAAAAGAAACAAAGAAAAAAAAACAAACAACAAGAAAAAAATCTTATGATGTTGAATCCAAATTACCACAGCAACAACATTGTGGAAGAAGACTGAAACGATAAGGCAATGAAACAGAAGTATTCTACTCTGTCCTGTTTTATTCTGTTCTATTGTTTAACAACAGTGCAGAGAAACTTTTATTGCAGAGTTCAAAGCACAAACCTTCAGCCCACACACACACAAACATGTTCATGCATACACACACACACACACACACACACACACACACACACACACACACACACACACACACACACACACACACAAACACACACAAAGTGCCCCGTGCTGCTCGATAACAACCTCCTCTCACACCCAGGATCCTCACCTCGCGGTGCCCAGGAGGGGGGTTGTGGTGTCTGGGCCACGCCAACCTGGGCCTAAGCAAAGGCCTCTGTGCCTGGATTAATTGGCTGTGCGTGCGTGCATGCGTGCGTGCGTGCGTGCGTGCGTGCGTGCGTGCGTGCGTGCGTGCGTGTATGTGTGTGTTTGTGTGTGTTTGTGTGCATGTGTGTCTGAGTGTTAGTGTATGAGCATGTGTGTGCAAGAGGTATGTGCTGTATGAGCTAGTATTGTGTTTGTGGAAGGAAGGCAGAGAATTTTTTTTCAGGTCTGGAGCAGCATTTCTCTATTTGTCTGTGCTCATGTAGTGGTATATGCAGTAGGTGTGTGTGTGTCTGTGGATGAGCATGTGTCTGAAAGTATGTGTGAAAGAGACGTGTATGTATTGGAAGGAATTTGGTCTGGGTGCAGTCGTATGTGCCATGTACCTGCAGCAGTATGGAGTTGTTTATGAACAGAGGACATGTATACATTTTTGCTTATTTGTGGGTGTGTGGGTGTGTGTGTGTGAGAAGGGCGGGGGGCCTGTATGTGAGCAGGCAGACAGGTAGACAATTCAATAATTGCACGTTGGGGTCAGTTATGGATCCTCCCCAGCATGTGTGGTTTATCTGAAAACCACAAGCACCTCATAGTCGCCCATTGTGTGAGTGGTTTTAACCTTCCACCGCTATTGATCAGCCGGCATTGACTACTCTCACGCCACCGCGTGTGCATGTGAGTGTGTGTCTGATGTTTATGTGCATGCATGAGAATTTGTGGTTCCAGCGTGTGTGCGGGGGGGTGGGCTGGGTTTGTGTGGATGTGTGTGGTGACACAAACGATTGCTGTGGATGTGTAGGAATGCGAGAAAGTGCGTGCTTGTAAGGACGTCTGCTTCTGTGTGTGTTTGCGTGTGTGTGTGTGTATGTGTGTGTGTGTTCACGCGCTTGTGTGTGTGTGTGTGTGTGTGTGTGTGTGTGTGTGTGTGCGTGTATGGATCAGATTTTAAAAGAGGTAGCGTTGTTGGTGAGTCTCGGTGCTAACGTGATTGCGAATGACAAAGTGTCCAGGCAGGTTTGTTAGCTCCATAATGGGGAATCAATAGACACAACACAGATGTCAATACAACATGCTTTATTGCGTTAAGCTGCCTTACCCCCACTGTGGGCTCTGCATGCGCACGCACACACACACACACACACACTAATACAAACTCTATCAGAGGATGTATCAGCTCAGCATTCGCACATGCATGTGCACATAAATTATGTACCGCCAGTCATCGTGCACATAAACACACACGCGCCGACTGTAAAACCAGCTTGTAGATGTTGCTGCCTTTATACGCACATACACACACGTATGCGCACTCTTCTGACACCTGTAGTGCCTGCTCATGTAACTCACCTTCTCATGTATCCATTTGTTGTGTACAGTCACTGTACAAGGTTCCAGTGTCGCTTTTAATCAACGTTTGTGTAACTTTATACCAACGATACTGACGTAAAATCGTATCAGACGATTTGTCAGCGACATCCTTGGAGACGCTTCTCTCTCTTTCTTGAAGCTAGGTTCTTGTTTCTGTTGCATTGGGTTTTTTTTTCCATTTCCCTTTTCTTTGATTTCACCTCACAGTCAAATGTGCTGAGATGTCTTATTTCAAATTTCTTTTAAGTTTATTCTGCTACTCGTGCTAGAGATTGTCATGATTGAAATTGAGATCAAAAACTTTATTTAGGTTAAAAAAAAACACGACGAGATAATGATCTACTTATTCCAAACAAAACAGAAGCATAAAACACGTCATTTCACATGAAGCAGAGGAAAAAAAACATGGAAACAATTTTGTCTTTTTCTTGACACTGTCTGACAGGTGCTTTTCTACGCTATATTTCCCAGTGTTCACTTCACAGAGAAACACTGACATCAGTGCTCTATCTCCCTGAAGTTTAGAATAACTGTATGAACCATTTTATTCACATCATCATTGAAGTAAAAAATAGACTGTTCATTTGTCAATATGAAAACAGTGTGTAAACAAGAAGGATTGAATGCGTTACTTCCTGTTTGTGAGGAGATGTTTCTGGGGAAAAAAACTTATCACACATACAGAAACATGATTCATGGGGTTACAGTGTATAGAAGGCAGCTAAACACTCATATATTTGTGTGGAAACATCACACGTGTCCATGTGTCCATTTTTTTTACTGTACATACAACTGTGTACTTCCTTCACATATGCACAGACCTTTGTATGCACTGGTGAACATACACATACACAGACCTTTTTCCTTTTGTTTCACACAGATAATAAAAGTCATTTCACACCATGGACACCTCCTGCTGCGCAGATATGAAATAAAGAACCTCCCACACATTCGTGCTCAGCCAAACATGGTTCACCTGAACTCTGCCTCCCCTCTGCCGCCGCCGCCGCCACTGCTGCAACTGCTGTGTTGCTCCGTCCAACCAGCTCAAACTGTCATTGTTACCGTAGAAACATTCATAGGCCATTAGACACACATATGGAAGGAGTGCAATCGATGTAAACACTGTCATCCTCCTCCTCCACACATACACACACACACACTCACACACACGTAAACACAAACAAATACACACACAAACCCGTCATTGGACAGTCATCTTGGTCTTGTGCTCTTGATGGTCACAAAGACCATTAAGGACTAAATTGGCTGCACTCAGGCTATATTTGACTTCCCCATGTGTCCCTCTGTCTTTGGGTATGTAATCTGCAATCATATGTAAGTGTGTATGTGTGTGTGTGTGTGTGTGTGTGTGTGTGTGTGTGTGTGTGTGTGTGTGTGTGTGGCCATTTGCGAGTACATTTCTGGCATGTCTGTGCATGTAAACAAGAGTACCCATGTACTTACCGAGTACATATTCCTGGTGTGTGTGTGTGTGTGTGTGTGTGTGTGTGTGTGTGTGTGTGTAATATGGTGTTTCCCTGATAGCTCATCTGCCAGTGGATGTGTGTGTGTGTGTCTGTTTGTATACAGGCCAGTGTCCATTTTCCACCCCCCGCTAAATAATGAATCCCAGACACAGCGGGGGGGTGTTGTTTTTGTTGTTGTTTTGGTTATTTTTTTTGGTTTAACACCACTGCACACCCATAATCAAATGCACTCAGCATGCCCCCCCCCCTTTCTCCGACAAGGTGTCCCTCGATAGGCTTTCTCCTCGGTGCACACACACGCCATGAAGAAACCCCCCGCGCCTTTTAACTCGTCTCATAGTTTGCATTCCTTCCCTTCACGCTCCCGTCCTTCCCTCCATTTACACCCTCCATCTCTCTAATTCCCCTGCCTTGGCCCCCATGCATCAGCGGGGATGTGTGTGTGTGTGTGTGTGTGTGTGTATGTTTAGTAGAAGGTGGAGAGAAAGGGGGAACATAAGGGCAAGAGTGGAGGGGAGAGAGGCCCCCCCGGAGGCTGTTCGGCTGATTGGTGGCTGGTCTGAGGTCAGGGCTGCTGCTCACCTACTAATTAAGCAGAATAATTAGGCGTCACAGGAATCAGTGGTGTGTGTGTGTGTGTGTGTGTGTGTGTGTGTGTGTGTGTGTGTGTGTGTGTGTGAGGTTGAATGTACCACTGTTGGTTCCTTTCTTCCTTTGGTCTTATTAGCACTTGTTGGCGGAAGTGCTCGTCTTCATGAAAACTTTTTGTGTTTAGGGACAGTGAAAAAGCATTTGATTAAACTTAATTATACTTAATAGCTAATTCAAGGGATTACCCTTAGCTTTTTTAATTAATATTAATACAAGAAAATAAAATAAAAACAAAAAAACAAAACCAAAGGCAGAGTGACGATATCACAAAATAGACACAATTTCCAGGTAAATTGGTTTCCAGACGCAGCACAACTCCGAGGATCAAGAATCAAGACTTTAAACTCGCTTTTCCCAGTTGTGACTAAAAAACTCTAATCTTCTTATGCCGTTAATCCCAGATCCATATCACCACCAGTATGTAATCTGTATGTCCTCGGCCCCGGACCCGTCTGCCCCGTCCCACGAGCTTCTGCGGAAATCTAAGGTCTTTTTTTCTTCTTTTTTTTCTTGAAACATTTTGCTGCCAGGAACACAAACCGAGGAACTCACTAATGGGAAAGTACTGTACGTGCTCCTGGGTAGGAGGAGTTCATCAGGAAATACATTTTTCAGGCTTGTACTGAAGCGCAATTTCCTCTGTGCTAAATTTGTTCTACTCATGTGAGTTATTTTCTTTTATTTATTTATCTATTTATTTATTTATTTTCCCAGTAGTCGATAAAGCATTGTGACAATGATCAAGAGGTAGCAGACAACGATACAAATCTGTGTTTGTATGTTGGTTTTTTTTTAAAGTTTAAAGGACGCGTTTGTCTGTCTCCATGTTCGGTTTCTGTGTTCAAAGGGGTCGCGCCACAGTTTCGCGCATGTGTGTGATCTCCAGCAGGTGTGTGTGCGGCGTGTGTGCATGTGGTCGTCTGTTAGCTAATGTCCGTCACCGCCTGCTGCTGCTGTGTGTAATACAGAAGTGCCGGGTCTTTTGTGCCCAGCTGAAGGCGGTGATCTTGCCCCCCCCCTCGCATGAATAGAGAGAACGGGGCTTAGGAGAAGGCTCCTGTCCTCCTTCACAGGTCTCTGACATAATGAAGCCGCCGTGTGATCTCGCACAAAACATTTGTGTGGAAGTGTGAGTAAGCTCGTCCTGACACACGCTGCTGCCATCTCAAAGCCGCTGGATTTCTCTTTTTTATAGAGATTATAATGACAAAGCTGTGGATAACCAGAGTGGCGTGAGTGTGTGTGTGTGTGTGTGTGTGTGTGTGCGTGTGCATGCGTGTGAGTGTAAGAGTGTGTGTGTCTGTGTGTGTGTGTTTTCTTTCCCCACGTCTGTGTGCCTGAGTGCGCTCCCCTCTCACGGTGTTTGCATGTTTATGTGCGCCGCTGTAATGTAATCTCGCCGTTTGCAGCGCCGCAGGGACGTTTTATGCCCGCCAACATAGTTTGTATCGAATAAACCACACACAGAGAGACAACGCGTGTCCTTTTTTGTGGCCCTTTTGCATGTCTGCAACTGTGTTTCTCTGTATATGAGTGTGTATGTGTACGTGATTGTGTGTTTGTCTGTGTGTGTGTGTGTGTGTGTGTGTTCCTAGGCAATGTGAATCCCCACAGCCAACAATATGTTTCTTCCCGCTGCTGCTGATACATTTAGCTAATAAAGTCGGATGACAAAAGTGGGGTTAGTTAGATTGGATTCCACCTCTTATGTCTCCCCTCTCCACCCGTCTGTCCCCTTGGATGGTGGTCAGCACTCTGAGTTTTTTTTTTTTTTGAGGGGGGGTAGACCCCCCAATTTAATTTAGCGGGCAGGAGTTATGGTAATGAACGTGGGGAAGAGAGAGGCGCGCGTGTGAGGAGAGGGGAGGAAGGATAAGAAGCAGGGCTGGGGTGGGGTTGGGGTCCATATTTACCTCAGGAACACCACCGACCCCTCCTTCCCTTCAGCCTGTCTTATTGAGGGACCAGCAGTGGCTGTGAAGGGTTTTTAGCGAAAAATGTAATATCATGCAGGATGGGTAGGTGGGTGGATGGTGGTAGGGTTGAGGGGGGCTGTATATATGCAGAGACAGAAGTAAAGTGACAACAATAGAGGATGGGGAAAGAAAAGGAGGGGTGGGATATGGGGGGGGCAGGCGCTGGGGTCCGGCCCTTTTTAATAAATCTGAGTGCTCTGGTTAGTGCTTCAATCTGCTGTACTCGACTAAGCCACGTCACACACACACACACTTCCAGATACATACGTGCGCTTCCTGCTTGTGACTCATTTTCACCCACATATGCTGCCGGCGGACCCCGAGCTCAAGGGGCTCAGAGGGTGTTTTCAGGCCGATCTCACTCCTGATGTGGGTACAAGCGTATAAAAAACCCCACAAGTATTAGCCCTTTGATGTTCGAATATCAATTCAGGTTCCTTTTCTGTTCTTTTCTTTTCTTCTTTTCAACTTCTGCTTTGTTGACAGTCTTCTTAGAGTCTTCAGACATCCCCCTGCTGTCAGTACTCTGCTGTATAGGTAAAAAAATAGTGGTACCATAGATTTCAGCAAACACAGGAAAAGACAAGAGGCCTATTTATGCTTCTGGGTTGAGCCTCCGCAGTAGCCTGAGATGCACCTCCCAAAAAATTTAACTACGCGTTGCAGCACCGCAGACCGCAGGAGCTGTGATTGGTCGGTTTGGTAGCATCGCATTACCGGTTTCTCCTTCTTCGCCACCATCACACAGAGCGTCTCCTCCGACGCCCTCTCTTTTCTGTGTTTCAGAAAATTCAGGAAAGACGAGGACTGCTGTTCAACATCCATCAGCTCCAGCTCCATCATGATCCGCTTCATTTTTAGTCGCCTTCACTTGGAAGTGCACAGACAAACTCGTGGAAAACGGGGACGAAGAAACTCGACACGGTGGCATGTAAACCGTGGTTTTTGGTGGTGTAATTGCAGAGCGACACCAACACAGAAATATAAATGCTGACGATGCTGTAGGCTACTTGCGGTGGCTGCGGCATAGGTTCGACGCAGAAGAATAAATTGGCCTTAAGAGCAATGCAGGACACTGAGCTGTTCCCCACAGCTCCCAGTTTGGATGTTTTTTTTTAGTGCCTTGTGAGTTAAATTTAAAAAAACCTCCCACGCTAACGCACAAAAAGAAAACTACTATGTACCTCGCATTTCCGTCGTCCATTTTGTCATTAGAAGTTGTAAAATTTTCTCGTTGGTCACAGACAGCCAGCAGAATACAGAAGGCCCGATGTCACAGTGGCAAACCTCAGGTTCTTTGGTCGCCAAGGCTCAGGGGGAAGGAGCAGGAGCTAAACCATCGCACGGAGTGAAACCACTGCAGATTCGTCATTGACGTGTAGTTGAAGGACATGGTGGCGCTTTTTATTTTTACTTCTTAAAATTTACCTCTTAAAGTTTGTTTATTTATTTATATTTGCACTCGTGCTTGATTCCCCCCGGACTGAAACCACTGTCGCTGTTTCTGTGACACATTAAAACTCACACATCAAACCCAACAAGTCCGGGCTCATTCTCTAGGGGGATTTATTTATTTTTTTTATTAATTTGTTTATTTTAAAGGCACTCTGGGATATGTAGGAAGAAATAGCTGATTTAAGTAGCAGTCGGCCGAGGGAAAGCGGGAACGTTAACACCCCTTCATCATGTAATAACCCCTGTAATTCACATTTCAGCTCATTGATATTTAACAGCCTAAGAGTGGGAGAGAGACTGGGATATTACTATAAATCAGGCGCACATAAAGTGGCTCACATTTGCAGCTGCTACCGGTGTTTTTTTCCCGGGCGGGGTTAAATCATCCCTGATCCAGAGCTAGGTGTCTTTAACTATAGATGAAAATATAACAGAAACGTATCGACCGTTTGGTTAGAAGGTGTTACCTAGCAACCGGAAGGTTACCGGTTTCGACGCCAGCTGCAGACGCTTTCGCCGATACTCGGGGCCCACGGGCCGACTCTGAACAGGGGGAGCCTAACCTACGTGACACGGTGTATTTCGAAACACGAAAGACTTTAGACCCCATGTGGAAATCTTCTCAAGAAGCAGAAGCAGAGGCAGGAAAAAAAAACTGTAGTGAGAAACGCCAAGAATGAAAGTTATGTCTGAAACTAAAGAAATGATAAATTTTTGATTAAGATATTGTTTTGCTTTTATGAGAAAAAAAAAGGACGGATGTGAGGAGTAGGCTCCGTATTCAAAGCTGTCTGCTGCCGCTTTTTTTCCCCCTTTTTTTCCCTGGCACTCTGCATGATTTAAAGCGTCTCGGACGGACTGTGAAGTTGTGACGTTCAGACCAGACACACTCGCCAGAAGATTTTGACACAAACACAATCATCTTCACACTCCGTGGCTCCAATCTCTCCCACATACAGTACACACACATTTACTATATCAGATAAAGGAAGGGGGGGAGAATCCTTTTTCTCTCTTCCCCTTTTTTTTCCTCTCCTCCCGGCTCTCCTCCTTATCACCCCCCTTTTCTTTTTTATCCTCTTTTATTATCCTCTGCTTTTTTTTCCTTCAGCAGAGGAGTGCTCAGTCCAGAAATGAAATTAATCTGTTGTACTACACCCCTCCTTCCTTCCTCCCTCCCTCGTCCCTCGTCCCTCCTCCTCCTCCTCCTCCTCCTCTTCTTCCCTGCTTTCCCTCTACCTCCACCCGCATCTCAATCTCATTCTCTCTTTGCTCTGTGGGGAGGATTGGACTCGTCACTTTAACCTCTTCATATTGGATATGAATCTGTTAGCCTGCCTGCCCCTCTCTCTAACACTCCCCACCTCAATCCACATAGTTCACACACACACACGCACACACACACACACACACACAGGGACACGCATGTACACAAATACACACACAGTGGCACTGTCACACTTATTTACACAAATGCACGCACACACACAAACGCACTGTGGTGAACGTGAGCGTGCGCAGGCGCCGCACTGACACGCACTTCATTCCACACAGGTAACTAAACAAATCTTTTGACAAATCCCCATCCTCACACACACACACACGCACGTCGACATGTCTGACAAACCGTCCTCTGGCGGGTTTTTCCCAGTGCTTCAATCAAATCCATTGATATGAATCTGGGCTGTTTTCTCCATGCTGGCAGCGGCGGCAATATAGCAGCTGTACTTTTTAGCAGCCACACATCTTTCATCAGGGCCTGTGCCTGGAAAATAGCTGTTTACAGCCACCCCCCACCCCCCACCCCCCACCCCATCCCCCCTTTTATTCCTGCCACTTCTACATAGAGACAGGCGTTATTGCTGGATTTCAGCTCTGGCCTTGGCTGAACCACCCTGCCTTATTAGCGGGGATATCGAATGAATGAGGGAGGCTTCATACTTCATATGAAAAAGGGAGGCAGGGAGAGGAGGGGGGGCAGAAATGGGGGGTGAGGGAGAGAAATGTGGGGGGTGAGTGAGTTCCTCCTTAATGGTTCCCCCTAGGGGTTTTTTAGCGGCCACACGAGCTGCTGCAGCCACATACAGTCATAGCAGCGAAATGGGACAGGTGAAGATCCTCTCCCTCCTCCTCCTCCTCCTCCTCCTCCTCCTCGAAGAGTGGTATGAATATGGTAAATCCGCTGTCCGCTTGGCGGCACGATTCTCTTCCCAGAAAATGGCCCCGTGCCTCTGTCCCTCGGGGGTACGAGCTAAGGAGATTCTGCATTTAGGGTCCAGCACTCACTCCCTCTCTGCTCCCGGGGGTGGGGGGGGTTTGAAAGGGCCCCAGCCCGAACCCAATCCTCCCATCTATCTCACCGCCGCAGCAGCGGCAGCAGCAGCGGGGACGGCGCGCAACACAGCAGCTCAGCTTAAACACGGTGGCTGGAGCCGCACCACTATCACTATCTGGATGCACGGCTTTGTGCGCATGCACGCAAGCACGCACGCAGGAACACACACACGCGCACACACACACACACACACACACACACACACACACACACACACACACACACACACACACACACACACATGCACATGCAGAGCCTCTATCCATGTCAGTGTCTCGCTGACTGAGTGAGGTACATTTAGCTACTGTTCGCCCGAGGCAGTGAGGGATCACCGATGACCATCGTCGTGTTCTGTTACACACACACACACACACACACACACGGGGTTGTTTTGTGCTACCGGCTCTGCAGCTCCAGTCTCGTTGGGGTCAGGGAACATGGTCGGATGGCAGCTCGCTCAGACAGCCCGTCAGTCATCCATTACCAGGGAGGGCCGAGCGTTCGGCGTATTTGCACCTACTTGGCCTCCGCGGTTAGAACCGGGAAACACCAACACGGTCGGCGTCGGCATCGCAGCCCGTTGGGCGTCATTGTCGGTTCCTTTTGCACGGTATTAAATCTGAACTGCGTGTGGGTAATATGAACTCGGAGGGAAATAAAAGTTTAATAAAGTGAGTTTTACAGTCCGACACCACGTAAGTTCAGCGTAGCTGTAACGCTGCATTTAAGACCGGACAAAGACAACACTTGAGCCGTATAATAATTATAATAACCACAAACCTGTAAAGTCATTACATCATGATATCCCCATTAAAGTGAAATATTTCCTCCCTCTGCTTGGCGGGTAATTAGGTTTTTCATGCAATATATACAGCCTGTGTGTAACTCCTAATAACCCGGGCTTGTAAAATTACAGCATTTATGAGGGTCCGGCCGAGGAGTGACAGAAGTTTGGTATCTTTCCCGGGGACACGTGACCAGTGGAAGGAATCAGTCCTGTGGTGAGGGACGCTTTCCTGTAATCGGCCAACAAACCGTAGCAGCAGGTGCTGGGAAACAAAACATGAGCTGAGACCTGCAGATAAAGGGTCTTAATTATTGCGGTCACTGGAAAAAAAACTGAAATAGATACCTGCCCTGGGGTTTGTGGTCGTTGTTATTGTTTATGGTGATTAATTTAACCACCACCGCACAGGCTAAATTTGCCTAATTTGATAATGAGCCTCGGTAAAGGCTTCCTGAATATCATCAATGATCACAGAGTGCTCCTCGCGTTCGTGGTGCCAATGTGCACAAATGTCAGAATTTTGACTTTAGACGTGATGAAATATTGATGCAAATGTCCTGAGTGTGTTTAGTCATGTGAGTTGAGACCCGATGTGTGTGTGTATGTGTGTTTGTGTTTTCAGATGAAATAGGCTAAAGTGTGTGTTAGTGGGTGTTTCTCAGTGTGTGTGTGTGTGTGTGCGTGTGTGTGATTGTGTGTCCGAATGTTTTTGTCCTTCAGCCGTGGCACATGTGAGCCCTAAGTGTGTTTGCATAGTGCATCTGCCTTTGTGTGTGTGTGTCCATGCATAAATGTGTTTATGTGTGTTCATTTCCCAGCCCCCCACTCTCCCTCCTTCCTCCTGTCGGGGGGGGGGGGGGGCAGCAGGGGTCCGAGCGCCCAGCGCCCCGTGTCATCCCGAAACCCCCCTCCTCATCTCCTTTGTCTGCTCGTCAGTTAGGGAAGCGGTCTGTGCGGGACCCGGGGATGCGGGGGGTTGACCTTTACCCTTCACCCCCTAACCCCACCCCTCCCCTCTCCGTTGCCGCGGCGATTCATATGCAAGCGACCCATCACCCGCCTATTCTTCTCTTTCATCTGTCCACGCCTGGCCAGGCTGTTGTGTCATGTCTCAAGTTCAAGTCCCGGGACAGACCAGGCCAGGCCATCCGGGGGCCGGGGGCTGGGGGCCGGGGGCCGGGGCCAGGCCACAACAGACCAGACCTGGCAGGCAGCAGGGATCTGGGGGAGGGAGGGGGACCAGTGTTTGGATGCTCGTTTTTTATCGGGGGTCAGTGAGAGATGGTCAGTCAGTGTTTTGGGGATGGGCGGGGGTCACGCACCGGGGCCAGCTTCGCTCTGGCAAACATGTCTGTTGTTACTGGAGGTCTCATCTCCATCTAATCCTACGTAGGGAATGAACAAAAGAAACTCATTTGCTAATTAAAGTCATTTGAATTTTAGGATGGTTCAAGTATTTATAATAAATAAAGTATTTCAAGATGATGTTGGTGAAGCGTAAACAAGGGAGATAATCTCAGCTAAATTTCTTATATTGTCTCACTGCTTTTAATATAATAAAAATTTCAAGACTCCATGTACAAAAAACTACTACTAGTATGTGACATTGCTGTCATTCATGTTACTCTTGCGTTATTTATATTTCATTTTACCCTGTTAAGGAGGGAAGACAGTGGATCATTAAAATCAGCGCCATATTTCACCTTCCGTTTTTTGGGTTTTTTGTCGATGGGCTCCATTGTAGCTTTTCATCGGGTGGGGTGGGGTGGGGTGGGGGGCTACCGTGGGGGTTGGTGCTGCGGTCTCAGGGTCAGGGTCAAGGTGGGTGGGGCCCCCGTTCAGCTAGCCAGACGGACGCACAGACGGTGGACTTGACATTGAGTGGATGAGTGGATTAACAGGATTGGGAGGCTTCTTGTGTTTAAGTGTATTGTCATTGCGGAAGGCTTGAAAAGTGACGGTTTTGCCGAGCGAGGGTTTTGTGTGTCTGTTTTGAAGAATTTTTATTCATGCTTGTGTTGTGAGGACACTGGATATTAATGTCTCTCATCCAGTTTTCATTCATGGTGCAGGAGGTGACTGAATCTTTTGTGAGTTTGCAGCTCCAAGTTAATGCTCTCTCGACTGTTAAATTTTTTCATGAGCAGACTAATTTATCGTCTTCTCTGGAAGGCAGACACAACTTATAGTATATCCACTGACAAACAAAGCGTAAACGAAAGCACACACACACAAGCATGCATCTAAAGACACACTCTTGGTGTCCTTCAATTTGTGGGGAATGAATGCGATGAATGAAGCATCTACTGAAGATAACTAAGCTTTCATTAAACTTAGAAATATCTCCATTGTCCCAGCACAACACTGTTAGCCTGCAGAGGACAAGCTGAGATGAATAAACACCCACTCAGAGTGAAATAATGAAAAAAAAAGTCTTAGCATTGTACTCTGCACATTCCACACACATTAAAAACATACAAATATGGTTTTTTTGTTTGTTTCTTTTTTATCATGGAAAAGTAACATTCCTTGAGGAGATACAGAGCCTCACAAAGTCCAAGGACGCATTAAGTGGGAAGCCAATTTTTGCAGGCATCTGACATTTAACCCAGTGCTTGTGTTTGTGGCATTCTTACTGATAATGGGCTGGAGTTTGTTTTGAAAGCATCCCAATTGACAGCTGATTGAGCTGGCCTGAAGGTTATGCAGCAAATGCAGGAAGACTTTGTCGCGGCTGGTGGTAGGAACACAGTCAGGGGGGACCCGAGAGCAGGCGCGCAGGCAGGCTGGTGCAGTGAGCGGGGCTTTAATACAGTAAGCGGTGAGGATGGACGAGTGGGCAGGTAGGCAGGCAGGAGCAGACGACAGGTAACTGCATACAGGTAAAAGGAAGAGCCCAAAGCGTGAGCAGCACAAAAACAAACCAACCAAAAAAACAAAGAAAAATGCAGAGACGTTAGTGAATGATCTGGCCCCTGACTGGGGGAACACAATGGTATGAATACTGGGGAGCCATTAAGGGCAATGAAGAAGAGGCGCGTAGTAAGGCTGGGAAGTTCCAGTGATTGGAAGAGCAGTAAGTCCGGGGGACGTCCGGTGGGCAGGCAGAGTGTGACAGGAGGCCAAAGCTGTGGAACACGGGTGGTCGGTCCGGTTGCCGGACAGCAGAAAGCCTGGGGACCTCGAGCAGGCAGGGCCGAAAGGCAAGAAACAACGGGAGGTGGGTCTGGTCGGGGTTGGGTGGGGTCGGGTGGGGGATGGGGGGGGCAACCAGCAGTCCGAGACAAGTGTCTTTGGCCCCCCGTAAAGTCCCCCAAGGTAAATGCATGGCCAAGTAGGAGCTCATCTGATGGGTCCACGTTCGGTCGGATAGTGCTCTCACAGCTGGTGGTAGGACGTGAGGGACTAGTGTGTAGGTAGGCGGAGAAGGGCTGGTGGATCTGGAAACGGGGGGGGGGGTCCCAGGGGACATCCGTTGGGCAGGTGGAGTGTGACAGGAGGGCAATAAATATGGCTATGACAGAAGTCATTACGAACGTGCCCTCTAAAGGCCAATTTATGCTTCTTCGGTGAACCTACGCAGTAGCCTGTGATGCACCTCCCAAAAAATGTAGCAATGCCTTGCGGCGATGCAGATCACAAATAACTGGGACTAGTCGGTTTGGTTGCATCGCCTTTTCGGCTGCTCTTTCTTTCGGCTCCGACTCCATCGAGATCCGCGTCGTTTTAAGTAGCCGCCGTTTCGAAGTGCGCCGACAAAGCAACAGCAGCAAAGAAACTCAACACAGTGGCACGTAAACGCCGTGGCCAAACAGCAGTTTGGAGGTGTAATTGCAGAGCGACACCGATGCAGAAGCATAAATGCTCATGACAGCATTTATGCTGCAGTGGCTGCGCCGTAAGTTTGACACAGAAGAATAAATTTGCTTTAAAGACCAAAGCTAGCCAACTCCAAGACATATATAGTGACTGTACTGATGGTTTTTCAAATCATGCTGAGGATACAAACTGACTGTGACTGTAACTTTGACCAGACATATGAATGGTTTTAAATTTACCAACAGCATTTAAAGTTTTATGCGTTATCTTTGTCTGTCACGCTGCGCAGGCTTTGAGTTCTTATCTTTATGTATACATTTGTATATTTCTATATTTGACAGTCACAGAAGCTGTTTATTTTTTTATTTATTATTTTTTTTAAGTAGAAAGTTTGACTAAACATTAACTAAACATTGGACTTTGGGCTTAAACACTGAAGAAATTTCAACTTTAGTCACCACTGGTCTACATCTTCGACTTTGATGGTTTAAATGCCTAAAACTGCAGCCAATCTGTGCTAAAGAGTCATGGCGTTGAAAAAGTCACTAAATCAGCATTCAGAGCACAGAGTGACTAATCAATGGCAGGATGGAACTGTGACTAAAATATCAGTCTGACCTGAGTGGAAACATTGATTCTATCGGAGCTCGTCTGAATTATGTTTGATTAGTTTGGATACTTTTTTTTTCTTTGTGCATTCAACAGCTCCTGTGTTGCCTGTTTCACTGAGGTAAGGCTGTTGCGTGTAATTTCCGTTGACACTGTGTGTGTTAATGTGTGTGTGTGTGTGTGTGTGTGTGTGTGTGTGTGTGTGTGTGTGTGTGTGTGTGTGTGTGTGTGTGTGTGTGTGTGTGTGTGTTTCTCTCTGGCCTCGACCTACTTTCTGAAAAAGTGCAAACTTTTCCACATGCCTCGACCCTTTCATTATGTCACCAAATCAATAGTAGGAATTTGTGAAACATGTCTTATTTGGCAAATCATGTATTTATCTACAGTTGGTGGTAAATATTTGAAACAAGGTTTTTTTGTTTGTTTGTTTGTTTTGTTTTTTTCCCCCAAATTACCGTTCAGGTATTATCTTTATCATCTTGCGTCCTCGGCCCTCCGCTGCACCGGTGTGCACGTACCTGATCGCGGCATGTGATTGCAGGTTGCGGCTATTTGGAGCCGTGCACCGGACGTCACGTATGCGGTCGGCTGGTGGCTTAAACCGATCACGACATGTGAGGTGCAGAGGATCCAGTTTATCTGTTTGGAAAACAAAATTGCACTGCTGTCGAGGGAAATCTGTGTAACCAGTAATTTTACCGATTTTATTCAATTTTTGCTTGCTTGAAAAATGGAAGTTTTGTGGTTTATTTAGTAAGTAAGATATACGAGGCGATGGCAGTTAACACCTGATATTACAATTTCAGGAAGGGGAAAAAAAATCAACAGAAAATCTCTTCTCTGGTCCTGAAAATTGCACTTTTTGCAAAAAACTGAGACACCCCCCCACCCCTCCAGGAAGACGACAACAATATGCAGTCAGCGTTGACAGAACCATGCAACCTGTCATTGATGGCAATTGCCACTTTCTTCTCCTGTTCCTGAGTGGTGAAATCACTATGTTCCGCCTCAACAGTTTTCTGCCTTTTCGCACTGTGTTTTTACCTCCATATCGATAAAATTACACACAGAACATGTATCATTATTATTCCCCTGAATATGTGCAAAATGAAAAAATAACCTCTTTGTTGAAACCTGATTCCGTGATTCCAGCTCATACGAAACATCAGGGGGATGTGGTTGGGGTTTTTTTTGGGTTGTTTTTTTTACTTCATTCAACATTAGCCGCCGTCAAATGTAGTGGTCTCCGGTGGCTACTCTCCGGCTTAATAACAATCTGAAAAACAGAAAAAGAAAAAAAATTCAATAGAGCTCTGCTGCAGCCATAGCTGAAGGTAAGACGGCGTGAAACGGCTCGCCGGCGTTACAGACAGATTTTGTGATACAGATAAAAAAGACAATTTTTCTCATGTGGTTCAAAAAAAAAAAAAGATCAAATGCTGTCTGTTAGGAGTTTTTAATGAGCTAATGTTTTAATAAGACGTAAGTTTTCTTCAAATATTGGCATTCCCTCCAAATCCCACCACACACACCCTTCTCTCTCTCTTCCTCCCTCACACACACGCATTAGTTAACAAGGTTCAGACTGTATAAGCTTGGAATGGCAGATGACCTGCACACGCACACACACATGCACATACACACACACACACACACACACACACACACACATATTGCTGCATCCCCCATACCTGCTTCCTGATTTTTCCTTTCTCTCTCCCCTATCCCTCCCTCAGGAAGAAAAAAAAATGAGGGAAAGAAAAATGGAGAGAGAGAAGGTGGTGGGTGGGCTTGGTGAAAGGACAGCGAGAGAGAGAGAGAGAGAGAGAGAGAAAGAGCATTTGTGAAAGAAGAAATAGAAAGTGAGAGAGAGGAAGGGATCAAAGATAAGGAGAGAGAGAGATGATAGGAATAAAAGGAGAGGAGGTGAAGACGAGCACTAAGAGAGGGGGAGAGAGGGAGAGAGGGCGGGTGGGCGACAGACAGACAGACAGACAGACAGACAGCGAGGCATTAAAATTCATGGTCTTTTTTATTTTCCGTGCTGAAAATCAATACTGTCTACTATGGATGAGGTGAGGTGTGGACAACAGCGGTTGCCGGCCAAAGCGGGGGAGGGAGGGAGGGAGGGAGGGAGGGAGGAGGAAGGAAAGAGAGAGAGAGACAGAGAGGGGGGAAGAGAGAGATAGGGAGAAAGAGAGGGGGTGTCGTCAATATTAGCAGTGACACAGCCACTGCAGGCCAAGGTAGTGTTGGAGAGGAGAGAGAGACACCGGGGGGATGGGCTGTGTGTGGAGATATATATATATATATATATATATATATATATATATATATGTATATATATAAAATATAAAACACATACATATGTAATTTATATATGTATATAAATGTTATTTATATATATATTATGTGTCTATATATGGTATATATATTTGTATATATATATATATATATATATATATATATATATATATATATATATATATATATATATATATATATATATATATATATATATATATATACGTGTGTGGGTAAATACATAAATATATATAAGTGTGTGTTTGTGTTTGTGTGTGTGTGCGTGTGCGCATGTGTCCTGGAGCAGGGGGTAGGGTAAGGTTCATTACATCTGACCAGCGGAGCTTTTGGCCAACGTAGCAGCAGAAGGCCTTTTGTCCGAGGGTCCAGACACACACACACACACACACAGATGGATGGACTGATGGATATTACCCCTCTTTCCCATTGTAATTTACAACCCCCTCAGAAGCTCCATCATTTAGGCGATGGTGTGCCTGACTAATGTCTGGCAGATGTTCTAACGCTACATGCCAACTATTGTCGCAGGGCCGGGGGTCACTACTGCTCTAATTCAGGAAATGGAGATTCTTCTGCGCTCAAAAACTATAAATCTTCCACCCTGAAAAGGCTCATCCCATCTAGGCTCTGTGCTTATTACATTAGTTTCATTTTACACGTTAACTGCGTACAGAGGCCACCAAGCCTGTGCTGTGCGTGTCAACCTTCTAGACAATGTGGAGGTCGAGCATTTAGGCGAGTCGTAGTTCACAACTGGCACAGTGTCGAGGGCTGCAGATAATTCCTTGGTTTAGATTATATATTTTTTTCTGTTACATAGTGTCCTCAATAATGGTAGGTGGAGCAGCTGGGAACATAAACACGGTGGAGATGATCCTCAAGGGCATTATGGTTTTTACACATTGAAATGTGGACACTGTGTATTAAGGTTTTGTTGGGTTTGTATTCATACAGTAGAGAAGAAAATCAGCAGAAAACCAAGATCATGTTGTGTTTTTCTTCTTTATTAGAGGGAATATATGTACGGCCGAGTATGCGGCGTCGACTCAGGACTACTGGTGTAAAGGAAAGTGGCACTTAAAGGAAAAATTCAGTATTTTTTTATTACACATTTTTTATTCTTGTTGTCATTATTGTGGCCATTCTGATCGTGGGTGTCGAAGTGTTGAAACAACCTACGTATTTTGTGCCAGGGCAGCTGGTTTGATTAGACAGCAAGTCCGTCTGCAATCCCCTAGAATAGATAATCCGGGAAGCTACTTTCTGTATTTACTCTTGCTTGCGCTGTAACTTTATCGTGAGGACTTCAGGACATCGGGATTGTTGGAGGTAGCAAGTGCAAGGTAGGCACGGCCCTTGGTCAAAACGGACACAGTTATGGGGACGAGACCCCGCCGGTTCATTCAACAGCGAATGTATTTAAACCTGCGATAACTGATTTCCTCTGCCACTTTATGGCATCAAAAACAAATTGTCGAGCAGTTACAGAGCAATATTATCTTATCATTATTCATTGGGACTCTTCTCTCTGGCTTTTAGCTCTGCATTTGGTCTCGGCCAGCTCCTAAGGCGGATATCTGGCTCTTTGGCCTCTAAACTGTGTCTGTGTGGCGTTTGACGCCGACGTAGGGTGGAGCCAGAGCACTGGTAACCACCTTCTGCCGTCTGTTGTTAAACATATCAATTATGGCCTCTTAAAGATTCCTGTGACATTACGGCGTCTTAGAGAAAGAGCCAGGTTCAGCAGCGTTGAAAACCGATACCAGACCCAGTCTGGGCTCGGGGCCGTCCTGCCGCCATCTGCTCGGCGTCCGAGAGGTTCTGGGGAAACTCGGAACCGCCCCAGCTCCAGCAGTGACCGAGCCACTGTGAAGAATCTGAGTTGGTTTTTTTCCATTAAGTCCTGAGTTTTTTTTTAAATGGAACCCACCATCTGAAAAGGGTTCAATGCCAAGAGTGAAGTGCTGCTTTTTGGCTGAAGTGATTTCTTTTTTCTAGGGAACAGCTGCTTCTCTTTTTATCGTCAAAGCAGATATTTGCGTAGAAAATAGCTTTGTTGTTGGTTTTTTTGTTTTTTTTGTTGTTTTTTTTGAAAAGCGCAGATACCTTCTCTTGAAATGTGGCAGACGGAGCTAAAGTTGACACGATTCCATTTGTTGGCAGGTTCACGGTTTTTTGCTGGTTCTAATGATCAAATGTTGTCAGCAAGGCGGCTTCTAGTTTTCTTAGTGGTCTTGATATTTGCAGTTAAATGAAAATATCAGATTTTGTGGCAATAAAATTCTTGCAGTGTTTGCAGGATCTTTAATCTACATATGTAGATGCATTAGTGTAATAATGAAATTACTGCATAAGAGTTTGGGGTGGGTATGCTGCACATTTTCTGGTGGTGAAGCATCTCGCACGTAAAGATGTCTCTCTGCCTCCTGTCAGGCAGAGAGTCGGACGGGAGGACCGACAGGCGCTGGCCGCGGAGCGAACGCTATGACACGGAGTGGATGCCGACGTGACAGCCCGCCACCGTCACTGAGCAAACTCGTGAATATAACACCGACACGAAAGTCGAAGAAAACATCTGCGCTAATCTCTCACCGTTGTTGCGAACAGTCAAATCCTCCCACCATCAGCCTCCAGAGACGTTTATGTATGAAGTCGAATATCACGTGGCGATAATCCAGTGCTCGTCGGAGTTGGTTTTGAACTTCCTGCGTGTTGTCAAACCATCCCGCAGGCCGCCGTCTCTCTCCCTCCCTCCCTCCCTCTGTACACACCGCGAGTCTAGTGTTTGTGGAGACCCAGGGCTAGCGGTTACTATGGGGATGAGGGGAGAGAGTCGGAGTGAGTGAGGCAGAGAGAGGCAGGCCGCGGTTTTGAGGTGTAAAGCGCCATAAATAATGGAGGCTGCACCTAACATTGAAATGCAAAGGCTGAAACTCAGGCCTGAGCAGAGGTAATGCTGGCTTTTTGAAATTTATTTTTTATAAGCGTGATCCTCCAGCCCCCCCCCCATCACTACACACACACAGACACACACACTCGCACTGTTACTTATAACCAAAGCAACTCTGACCCCCCCCCATCCCGCACAGAAAACACACTTTAACGTACGTGTGCATCCCAAATTTCATCAACTCTGCCAGACTAGATTGGATTTTATTGAATTCAGTCAATCATCAATCGCACGTCATAAGCAATATCAAAGTGAGGCTCGTTACCGCGGTACCCTCGCATAAATATATCAAAGTGTTCCATCTTTTTCCTCAGCGGAATGAAAATGTGATGCGGTATTAATGTATCTGCATATCCTTTATGTGGGACAGGTATTAAAAAGCAGAGCCCCTCATTTAAACTCTTAAGTTGTTGGAATTGATTTTAGTTTTTCTGATTTATTTTGTTTTGTTTTGTGTAATTTTTTTGTTGTTGTTGAGTTGAGGGTAAGATTCCTTCACTTTTGATCACACTTCAACTCTGTTTGTGTGAGAGGGGGGACAGACAGGAAGAGGGGAGGGAGCAGTGGTTGTGTATGCGCGAATGCAGTATGAGTGTGTGTATACGTATGTGTGTGTGTGTGTGTGTGTGTGTGTGTGTGTGTGTGTGTGTGTGTGTGTGTGTGTGAGCACAGAAGCCATAGCCAGACATTCAGCCCAGGATGTGGATGAGACTCCCAAATACATATGACTGACTGAGGCTACTCATATATAGCTGTCCCAAATACATATGACTGACTGAGGCTACTCATATATAGCCTGTGTGTGTGTGCATGTGCACGTGTGTGTGCATGTGTGTGTCTGAGCAGCGGGAGTGAAGCAGGAAGGAGTGATATGGCCACCACGGCAACATGCTGTTATCAGTCCCAGTTGTGTTTTAAAGGACCGTGACCATTGGAGCATATAGATCCGGGTTTACACAAATGCATCGGCCCTGATTAGACACGGCTGTTGACGCATAACTAAAAGCTTTATTTATTTTCTTCTCACTATAACACCCTAATCACCATCGTTTGTGCGTAACAATAGCCGGATGTGTGTTGAATGTTTTGTGCCAGTTGTGTATGTGCTGCGAAATTTCTTCGTCTCAAAATCGCAAGTCCAAGTTTTCTGGTTCCTTTCAGCCGTATATGATAGATTAAATGTCACATTTACTGACTGATACACGTGGTCCACAATATGTATTTCTACTCTACTTCTAAAACTCTTCACTTCTTTTTTGACAGTTTGTGACGTTTTGGCTTGAAGGGGAAAAAAACAAAACCTTTAAAGATTCCCCTCTTACCGCTCACTCTCTTTTACACCCCCTTAAATCTTTAAAAATAAAGGCTTCTTCGGTTTTTCAGTACCTGTATAAGAACAACCCCTGAAAAACAACAGGACTTCTCTCAGTGATACAAACAACACTTGATTGTTTGGGTCAATTAAAAGATGGCAGGACTTGAGTAAAGGGGAGAAAGAGTCCCTCTCCCCCGTTGTCACTTAATTCCTCTTTAGGCCAAAAAAACCGTGCAGCCGGGTGAGTCATCTGCCTGTTTTTCCATTGGGATCGAGCATCTGCTGAATCTAAACCGATGTGGCCTCCCGTTAAGGTTGTTTTGTTTTTTGTTTTTTTTGCAAGATCCCGAAGAAATTTTAATTCAACTTTTTCAACTCGAAAAAAATGTGACCGAGCAGGTGAATGTGCAGAAGCCGCATTTCCGGTTCTGGTTTATTCACTGTTGTAATGAAAGCATAAATCTAAAATTATAATTTAGACCCTGATTATTTTACTAACTCGTAGTGAGAGCTTATGAGCCAGGTGAATTCCTCAATCAACAGGCCATTAAAAAGATATAATACCAAAATATAATATAATCCCTTCCTCTACTGCTTCCTCACATGTATGAATTCAAAAAGATCCATCTGACCGGTGCCATGTTTTCTACCTGCCTCTGCCTCTGTCTCTCCGTGGCGTCTGTGGTGAGGAGCTTTCAGAGAAGTGTCGGACTGTTCTGTATAATCAACATAGCAATCAGCACCACTCTCCCCCCGACACACACACACACACTCACAGATTGTTGAGGTTAGCTGGCGTCAGCCCAGAGCATCAATAAAGCCAGTGTGAGTTTGAGAGCCATTTAAGGGCTATTTCGCCCCAGACCTACAATCCTCCATACTGCTCACTACAGCACCTTGGTGACCATCAGGCCGACCCTGAGGAGGGAGAGATAGAGGGATGAGGACGTGAAGAGGGCAGGGGGAGGGAATGAAAAAAAAAAAGGAGAGGCAGGACGGACAAGAGCGACGGGTCGAGATGGAATTGTGAAAGAAAGTGTGGGGGGGTGGAGGGAGAGGCGGGCGAATTCCGAGAGGGAACCGGAAACCGAAGGAGGGGGGATTCAGGGAAAGTGACGATGAGACGCTGGCTACGTTTCTGTCAAACCGCCGGGTCGATTTTTAATGCGCACAACCGAACGGTCGCAAGAATACAAAGAGAACTAGGTCTGCAAAGTATGACCTTACATTTTTGTTTCCATCAGCAGGATGCAACTTCTGGTTCGAATGTCCAAAAAAAGCCAAATAAAAATAATACATCAGACCGAGAGAAAAACTGAAAACTATATATATAGGAAGGAGGCCTGGGACTTAAGATCCGAGGGCCGGTTTCACATATTTACTTTAGACTGCATTTTTGCTTAGATCAGTCTTAAATTAGTCGAATGCAAATCAGGCAAGTTTCAGGAAACAGAGACTGACCCACTCTTTTAATCCTGAAAAAAAAATCGGCCACCCTACCCCCAGATGTGAACTCAAAACTACGACTGCAGACCATCGACATAAAAAAGAAAACATGGCTCATAATTTGTTAGTTATGAAGAATGTTATGTGGAAAATATACAGCAGTGACGACATCGCCGGCCGTCTCCGTTCGCCACCCTGGTCCTGAAGACGCCACCACACCTCCGCTCTGCTCCAGCTCTTCGCTGTGTTGAGACATTATGCTGCTGAAAGTTTTTTTTTTGTACTGTTACACTCTCGGCTGAATTTTCCCCATAAAACGGCTTTGTAACTATTGACTTTTTTTTTCTCCAGAAGGCTGAGCGGGCAAGTTTAGCTCAGCAGTTTTACACAGTTGCTTGGTTATAGACATGTTGTTTTTGGATTGAGCGAAGCCTCGACTTACCCGGGGCTACGGCAAATTAGCCCTGCTTAAGATAATGAAGACCTAGACAGCTGGATAAACTTAAGACGTCTATCTGAAGTTGGACTATGAATGAAGTCTAAGCCACAGTCAAAATCTGTCTTTGTGAAGCCGACTTTAAGGATTTGACTTGAGACTTGAAAGCAAAAGCTCCAAAGTTTTGTGTTTTGTTCATAAAAATTTAATGGACAGTTAAGCAACAACTAGGAAAGTGCCACACAGCTTGAATATGTAAATGTAAGGCCTGTCCATCACTGAAGAAACAGTTGAATTTATTCAGATTTGCCCAAAAGCACTCGGACACGACAGCGGTAATTTCGCAGGGCACAAGCTAATGTAGGTGAGAACCGGTGCATTTCTGAGATGATGTATTGATGGATATTCCCTGTAGCAGTCAACGTTTCTTTTACTTCTTGGCTTAAGTGCTAGTTGTCTCATACGGACGACTTTCTACACGAATACATTATGAGACGACGTTTCCTGGTACGCAAACGTAACACAACGCACAGCCCCGGACGCGGTTTGCGGTCGACAGGGAGCGTCTGAGAATGATGTTACCGGCGTGCGACCAGACGCCTGTCCTTGTTCCCTCCCTCCGCTCATCCATCTCCCCCAGCCTTCGTCACCTCGCCCCCTCCTTGTATGTGACCATGTCCGTGCACATCGGATCCGTCTACTCATCGATCCCCTTCCTCAAGTACACGAAACGCCGTGTCATCAAACGCCCGTCTGTAATTTTCATTAACGCCCCTGCTATCGGTTAAA
Organism: Istiophorus platypterus; assembly: GCA_016859345.1. Taxonomy (NCBI): domain Eukaryota; kingdom Metazoa; phylum Chordata; class Actinopteri; order Istiophoriformes; family Istiophoridae; genus Istiophorus; species Istiophorus platypterus. The sequence continues at coordinate 19,815,911 of CM029127.1, read as the reverse complement.
TTCATCGACACCCCCCCAATTCCCCCATCCCACGCCGTGAGGGTTTCTTGCCAGTCATCCCTTCTTCACCTCTCCCTCCTCCCTCCTCTGGCTTTAATTCATTTTCTCTTTTTATCCCCTCATAATGCTCCGTCTCGCCACTCGCTTTTTCATCTGTTGAGTCCCTCTTCAAGCCCTCACCGCCTCGTCCGTCTCCGACTATCCCTCTTTCCTCTGCCCTACATCCCTCACTCGCCCCCCCCCTCCCTCCCTATTGATCCAGCCATAGTTTTCTGTCTTCCCTGTGCTGGCTGGCTGGCTTTAATCAATATAGATAATTGTCTGCTTTCTCTTCATGCCAAACACGCTGTGTTTTTTCTCAATGAATCCAGGTCTTTCCCCTACAAAACCCGCCTGCCCCTCCTTCCTGCCCTCTACCCGGGAATCCCTCCATTAATGACGGGAGATAACCTGCTTTCCTTACCGATTTTTAACCCCCCCCCCCCCATCCGACACCCCCGTTCCCTTGTTCATCGATTACCGTGAGATATCGCCCTGCATGCCCCCGTCAACAAATGTAAACACAGCGGGCCATGTGGCTCGCCTGTGAGTACAGACCCACGCTGGTCGACAAATATTCAGATTCACAAATGTACACCAGGTTAGACTAACGCGAGGCCCTTCATGGTGATGTGGCCCCCAGAGAAATCCTGAATCGACACTATAACTGAACTTAATATATGTGGATCTGAAGCTGTGCTACAAATATTATTCCATTTTGTTTCCATTTGTTGGTATTCACAGGCAGAAATAAACCGTCTTATATCGATATAAACATGTTGTTTACTGCTAATTTATAGTTCCCATTAACTTGAACTTATACAGGACAGTTAATTAAAAACAAAGGTAGCAAAAACAGCAAAGCAAAAAGGTAGATAATTATGTTGAAGCTGCAGATAATTACTGCAAGTGTTAGACAAAGGATCTGTTAGAAATATCACTCATAAAATGCATAATCTAGCTCAGTTATTGGATGAAAATGTGGCGATATTTTGGTCTGTGATCGTGAAGCGAATGAGCAGCTCCCATCTCACGCAGGTGCTCTTTGAATTTGGATCATGTCGCCAGCAGAGGAGGTTTTTGCAGATGGTTCTTATCATCTGCCGGTCAACCATTAATACTTCGACCCTATAGCCAACAGTTAAGGTTCCAGTTCGACATCCGTATCCTGTCCGTTAATCACTAATCAGTTATTCATAGTCATTAAAATCAGCCTTTATTTTAGGGGGATGGACGGTTGCATCAGAGCAACGAAAGGCATCGACAAGAAAAGGTGTAAAGCGCCTTTATCTTTTAACTTTAAAAGGGTCCATCAGATGCAGCCATTGCGTCTGAGCTCTGTTGCGGCCTCCAGGCTGCAGTAAACAACGCTGCACAAAGAGGAACAAAAAATGGGCAACTTGAAAACATGCATTCAAAATTCTTTTTATTGCTTAAAGTTTAGTATTTTTTAGATGGTTTTTAATGATGCTCTTAGGTGTAAAAAAAACAAAAAAACAAAAAAAACCCCACACTAAGCTTGTGCATTCACACAAAGATTACACACCCCTGATAACTTTATTAGCCCTTTTGTTTTAATGTGCTTAATGAGTTGTTTGACACTAAACCAAATTGCCCCACTGCTTCAATTTTCATGATTCACTTTGATGTTAATGCTGTGTAACACATACAGTCGATCACTAGGTACACGGAGCTAAAACCAATGCGACGCTCCCACAATAAATCCAACCTGAGTGAAGGTTATAATGTTCAGCTTTTACTGAAGCTCTCCTAGAGAAGTGTTGGTTCAACTTTATGGTCATTTTGAATGACGTTTTGATTAAAAAAAAAAAAAAAGATAGCAAAGATACCTGCTCTTATAAGGATTAATGACACCACACTTTGCAGGCTGGATTTTTAAACTGTAAAACGTCATGTGAGACAGATTTACCACACGGCCTTTAAAAAACCACACGTCAAACATCCAGGTCCAAAGAAGGTGATACACGAGTCTTTTATTATTATTATTTATTATTCATTTATTTTTAAATTTACTTTCCACTCTCCCTGCATCAGAAAACCCACACAATGCGGCCACTCATTAACAGCATGCAGTCCCAGCATCCACACAATTAGACGCCATAGGTGGCGGGGGGGGGCAAGGCCACACTGTAATTGCAAAGCTCTTTATGAAGTTGAGTGGGGCAGGGACAGGGAGAAGGTAAAGGGTGGCGCGCAACGTATACACTGCGGCTCACAATCGATGGCGTTTCAGCGGAGTGAATGGAGAGCTGAGAACGCCGCGGTGTGCGTAGAGGTTCCACGGAAGATTTGGGGTCGAGGTACGCAAGGTCGCGCTGTCAATAAAGCGGAGAACGGGGCCGTGCGCACGCTTAAACGCGCGCAGGCACACACACAGGGGCAGGGGGTTTAAGGAGGAAAACGCAGGAACGGCTCAGGGCTCCGAGAATTAAGATGTAGAAGAAAGTGGGATGTGCAGAATGCTGAAAAGGCTGTGACATCTAATAACAACAACAACAATAACGTCTGTGATCATCAGCCTGAAGGACGGTGTACTGTGTGTAGTTATTTTTCAATTTAAAATCTTTGTGAATTGTTAATTTAATCTGTAAAGAAGATACTAAACTGAAAATTTTTTTAACAGGCATGAAATTCGTGTGGGAGCTGCCAGAATGTACACAAAGTTTAGCATAGAGGAGACGAGGGGGGGAACACACACAGACACACAGACACACAGACACACACACCCCCCTTATCTCACCTCAGCCCCTCGCTCTGCTCTGTAACTTCACTGAGAGCCCGACTCTAACCACAGCATTTCAGCCATTTTGAGCTTGTTGAGACGAACGCGTTTTGTGTGCGCGCGTGCCCGTGTGTTTGTGCGTGTGCGTGTGTGTATGTGTATGTGTGTGTGTATCTGTGTGGGTCTGTGTGTGTGTGTGTGTGTGTATGTGTGTGTTTTTATGTGTGCTCGGCACACGTTGTGTCTGTGTGTGAAAAGTGTGCTGGTGCAGAGAGAATGGACCCTTATCCAATTTGTACTGGTCAGTAGTGTGAAATGGCGGTAGGTCAGTCAGCCAGGCGGCGCGCACGCGTGTGTGTGGGTAAATGTGTGTGTGTGTCTGTTTATCTGTGTCTCTGTCCGTGTTTGTGCGTGAGTGTGTATATGTGTGGTAGTGTGTGTGTGTGTGTGTGTGTGTGTTAAGGAAGGGGTGGTCTTACTTGTGAATAACACCGTGATGGTCCAGCATGTGCCAGCATGCTTTCATCTACAGTGAATAAAGAGCAAAGCGTGCACAAACACACGCACGCACGCACACACACACACACACACACACACACACACTCGTGCTCACACACACACCGGAAGAAAAGACATGATTATGGTACAAACAATAAAGACCCATAGTGTAAGACATAATATTATAGTGAAAAGTATAATGGCATCATGCTGGCATCCCTGTTGTGTGTTACAGTCTAAATGCACGTATACACACACACACACACACATACACACATTCCACCCACGAGAAAAAATAGACTTTTCCATTAAATTGGTTGTTATTATACAGTCTACCCCCTATGGATCTGATCCATACAATGACACACACACACACATCTATTCTGTCTATGGTTGTTACAATTATCTCTGCTCTGCCAGCCTGTAATTGTGTGTGTGTGTGTGTGTGTGTATCTATGTAATGGACGTATGTTACCTTAACCTCCCTGATGTGATTATTTTCTGTCTTTTTTTTTTTTTTTATTTCATCTGGGGTTTTTTTCAGGTTATAACAATCATCAAAGCTTCTTTATGGAATCCCAGTCTGCCTTTATCACATGCCTTTGACTAATTTAACTTTTTATGTGAAAAAAATATATTTTTCTATTTCTTTTTACTTAAAAATAGTGAAGTAGTTCTGATGAAAGAAAGATTTATTTAAGAATCCTCTGAGTGAAACAACCTTGATGTACAGTACACGGAGTATTTATCATGGTTGGGGATTTTTTTTTTTCCAAACCAAGGATTTCACTTACGCTGAGCCGACATTCACGGATATAGAAATTTTCCTTAAAGAATAAAAACGAAAGAGGAGCAGAGAACGTTTCAGAGAAACGCGTCTAAAACATCCTAATGCCGAAGAAAAGCCGCCGCTGATCAGACCCACGGTCAAACTGCGGGGCAGCAGGTGATTTGCAGTGTCTGTAAAAAGGTTACCAGGTGCACATACAAACACATATGACACACATAAAAAACACACACACACACACGCACACACACACACACTCGCCTGATGACTCACAGTAGCTTAGCAGCAGCACGGTCATTGTCTACATCTGTAATTGTGTGTGTGTGTGTGTGTCCGTGTGTCATTTGCTGAGTGAACATAAGTGGGACTGGGGCGGTCTGTTGATGGAAGGAGTGTAAAAATAGAGAAATAACAGCCACTCTGGAGCGAAAGAGTTTGGGGGGGGGGTCAGAGCAGGGTGGCCTTGAGCACCCATTCTTACCTCTAGCCGTCCATTTGTCCATCTCTCTCCTCTCTCTCTCTCTCTTTATCTCTCTGTCTCTCTGTCTTTCTCCCTCCATGGCCAGCTCCATTCAGCCCGCGTCAACAAAATGGAGTTTTTTAAGTGGAAGGCTGCAACGGTGGCCGGGAGTTCTACAGACTCAGGATCGTGAGGGAGACCTTTATTTTGTTTTTATTCTAATCCATGTGTGATCTTTTTTTTCTTTTTTCTTTATTTTTTTAGTGCGTGTTCATATAGTCGAACATATCTTTGAATCGTCCTCCATCATTCTGGCCGTCGCCGTCCTCGCACGTTATGAAACCCTACTTCTGCTGAATATGCTCCTCGGCCGTCTCTTTGTCTCTGCATCCTTTCTATATCTGTCGCTGTCTCAAGAAAAAAAAAGAAAAGAAAAGAAAAAAGTAATTTCCTATGTACCCGTGTCACTTGATGCACCTGCAGCCTTAAAGGCCCTCGTGCCGGCGGATCGGGCTCCTTATCGTCCGAGGCTTCTCCCTGATCTTCCGTCACCTGGATTGTTTTGTTTGTACATCTCCTTTGTTCATCCATCAAACAAATAGATGTAAATGTAAATACTTAATCTCAGTAAACACTTCATTTAATTTCGGCAGACTTTTTTATTTTTTTTTATTGTAATGTTATTTTTTCTAAGATGAGTGTTTATCATGCGCCTCGTGAAGAATTTTAGTTTATGGGGCCCCGCAGCTTAGGGGCCAAGATGGCGACCACGACCCACGGCACGTCCGTCCCGTTGCCCCTTTCTTTCGCTCATTTCCAGTCATCTCTTGTTACCATCATCATCTAATGAAGGCGTAAAATGCTCACATACGTAATTCGTATTTTTAATAAATCATTTGTTTTTTTTCTTTAAATCAGTTGTCACATACACATCTTTACATTTATAGCACATCTGTTAACGGGCAGAGTTTTTATTTTCTAACCAGGCTCGTATTTTACTGAAAAATGGAATAATGGAAAATATGTAAACGTTAAAAACGTGGCCGCGTTCTGCATCCTCCGCTAAATACGAGTGGAAAGTTTTAAAAGTTTTTTTCTTTTTTTAATAGTTTATTTATATTATGTTATTAATTTATTGTTTCCTAGTTGAGTGGTCATTATGTTACATACAGAAAGAAATGAAAGTCACAAAAGAAATACATGTATCTCAAAAAAAATGTTGTTTTATGGGGCCCCCAGGGCCTTTTTTTTTTCCGGGACACTCAATCCGTGCTGTGAATGACACCAGTATTCTCTCAACACTTAACACACAGCATTGCCCTGACGGCCAGAAGTAAAACACTGCGGTTGCAGCTACAAATGTGTGTAAGTGTATGTACAGGAATAAAAGAGGTGCCCGAGTTTCCTATGTGACCCCCGACCCCCCGGGAACGCCGGGACCGGCTCCTCAGTGCGCACTGGGGGGGGGGCAAATCGTACAACTGGGGGCAAATTGTACAACTCACCTTCCTCCTCTCCTACCAATGTCTCATCCGTGACCCCTCCCCACACACACACACACACACACACACACACACCCCCCCGGCCCTGGGGTTGATTTCAGAACCTGCATCCCCATCCCATCTTATCCCTAAATTCGGAATCTGCCCGGAGCGCCCTTATCCCTGCCTGCTGGAACTGAGGACGGTCACGCTCCCAGATTAGGGATTTCTGATGCAAGTCTGGTCAGGACAGCAGCTCAGCCCTGCAGCCTGAGATTGTGTTCTGGCAGTGTTTATGTTTGTGTGTGTGTGTGTGTGTTGCAACCCACGAGCATCCCCGAGTGTTGCTGCTGCTCCCTGCGAATGTATTTCACCTCTGTGTGGTGTGTGTGTGTGTGTGTGTGTGTGCGCCTGCCGATGCGTGTTTGGGTGGAACGTCTTTTGCGAGAGAGATCATGTTTTCATTGGCTCTTATTTAAGCCCCGTTCTCGCCGGTTTGCGAGGCTTCCTGCGTTCGGCGGCGCCGATGTCACGCGCAGGCAAATAAAAGGCGCCGCGCTCAGTCTCTTGACCTGTGGAAAACGAGAGAAAGGGGGCCCCGCGATTTTGGAAGTGATGGAAAGGGGAGAAAAATTTAAAAAGTAGGGGAGGCAGAAGGAGAGAAGAGGGAACGGATGTGTTTGGACGGGGGGGGCGAGGCGGGGGCTTGTAGGCAGGAGTCGTCGGCCTCTGTGAAAGGGGCCTCCAGTGTGCGTGGGTCTGGCTACCCCCTCTGCGGGGCCCCGATCGATACAAACTCAGAGCAATAAAGCTTTCCCCCTGTCATCCCCGCAGAATACAAAGCAGAGCGGGGAAGGGAAGGGAAGGGGGGTGAGGAGGCAGCGAGGGAGGGGATGGGGTGGTGGGGAGGGAGGGGAGCTGTTCCACTAGCCACACCAATTTCCTAACCCCCCTCTTCACCTCCCGCTTCCTCTTTTTTCTCTCCCCCATTTCCAACCCTAACCACAAACAACCTCACCCTCCACCTTTCCCTTTACCTCCCAATACCCCGTCTTCCTCCTCCTCCTCCTTCTCCTCTTCTTCTTCTTCTTCTTCTTCTTCTTCTTCTTCTTCTTCTTCTTCTTCTTTCCCTCTCTCCATACTGAGATGCCTGTATTTTATAATTAATGCTGTTTGAATAAATACGCTTAATAATTCATCATTGTTATTTAAGGAGAGATTGACGGATCGACTGATGGAGAGTGTGAGAGAGGAACGGAGCAAAGATCAGATTTGGGGAAAGGTGGGAAAAGGACAGAGGGAGGAAACAAACACGGCGTTGTGTGATGATAGAGAGAGAGAGAGGTTTAAATGGGGGGGTGGATGCTGGTAACAGAGAGTGGGGATGGGGTGACGGCTGTAGACGAAGGGGGGGAAGGGCTTAGAGGTATTACGCTGAGCGAGAGATGGATGTGTCGATGGAAAGGAGCCCCACGGAAGGAAGGAGGGGAGGATAAGGAGAGAGGAGGAGGTGGAGGTGGAGGTGGAGGTGTGTATGTTGGCGGGGGGGGGGGTATTTAACGGGACAGGAAAGGAGAGGACAGGAAGGGGGTAAGGAGGTCAAATGAGCGCTCCGCTTAATTGGGAGCCAATTTGAGTCGGGCCCAAAATCGATAAACCTGTAAACCTAACCACCTAGCGGCCTACGGCGTGCACCGTCCGCAGCCGGGGGGGGTCAGCGCGCCGCGCTCGGGCGCCTGTCTGTTCACACTTGTGGAGCCAGGTTAATCAGATTTGGCATTTTCAAATGTATCCCGGGAAAGACTCGGTGTCAGGAGTCCAGAATCCGAATTAGAGGCGTTTCTGGGGTCTTATTTCTTCAGACATAGCACGGGGGGGGGGTGACTCCTGACTCCAAATAATCTGAACATAAATATCCCCCGCAGTCACATGACAACCTCATAACTCCAAATTGAGGGATAATACGATCCTCCTCTATGGGTGGAGAGAATTCTGCCGTCCCTGGACTTATGAGATCCCCCCCTCAATCGGATAAACGTGGTGGTCAAGCTAAAAGAGGAGGCTGCGGGATTCTCGACTCCCAGTCAGCCCAGAAACATCTCTACTACACATAGGGATGAAAACCACTTCATCCAGAGTCTTTCTGGGGGTTTTTTGTTTGTTTTTTATTTTAAACACATTTTATTTCACATATTTCTTTTTTTTTTTTTCATAACTAGCTCAAAGAAATTTTTCCCAAGTGCATTTTTTAAGACAAAAAATTCGGCAAAGCATATTCATAATCATCAAAGGTATTAAAGGATTTAGGAAGTATTTTCAAATTGAGTCTCTTAGGGAAAACTTGCCTTGAAATTCTTCCGAGTTGAATTCAGGAGGAATTATCTTATATGGTTTCGTCCCCGAGTCGTCTGCTACCAGAACGAACGGCTAGCGAGCAGCGGCGATACATCCGCCTTCGTTCGGACAGGAAGCTTCGATCTCACCGTGTTGCCCAGTGGCCCTGTCTCGGGGGCTTTTATCAGATGCCCCCCCTTTTTTTTTTCTTTTCATTTTTCCAAACCTCCATTTCATTTTTTTTTGGTCATGTCTCCGTCCACCCCGTTGGTTCATTTTTTGTCATTGACTCTGCTCCGCACAATCTGCCCCCCCCCCATCCATCCAATCACTCACACACACTCACACACACACACCATCAAGGCGAGGCTGTGTGTCTTTGTTAGTCCAATTGTCACTATCTTTTCCCTCCTGCCATTTCCCTTTGAGGATGCTCTGTCACACACTGCGTTTCACTCCTGCTCCGCACACGTCCGTTTTATTTCTTTCTTTCTGTTCATTCTTTGCCAGTTTTTTTTCGCTCTGTTCATCCTTGGCTCACCATCGCTGCCATTATCGTCCCTGTTCTAAATTTTTTGGCCGCCTGTTCCTCTCTTCTTTTTTTTTTCCTCTTCTTTGCTCATTTATTTCCTCTCTGGCTCTGCTCTGTTCATCACTAACTGTTCCAGCATCCCTCCCCTCATCCATTCACTCGCTCCTGCTCTTTCCATCCGCACCGTATTTCCTTCTCTCTTTTTTTTCCCAACTAATTCTCTCTTTCAACACACCTCGTTATTTTTTTCCGCCATCAGCCATTATCCCCACGTTTCTAAATTTTTGTTACCCGTCATTTTATTTTTCATCTTCTTTTCTCATTTGTTTGTGCCTCCCTCCTTTTATGTTTGGTCTCCGCTGTCCCGTCACCTTCCTCTTCCGTTCCCTCCATCATTCCCCACTGCCTCCTTAGTTCCCTCGTTTTCTCTCCTTCGAAATCACTGTCACATCTCTCAGCCTCTGCTATTACCCCCTCTCCCAAAAAAAAAAAAAAATCCCTCCCAAATTTTCAACATCTGTCCTTCATCTTTCTTGCTCATTTGTTTTTTCCATCTCAGGGATTCTGGAAAAAGGAAGTACCACACAGTGGCCATTTCCTCCTTTCCCCCTTGTCCTCCCTCCATTTATTTCTCCTCTCCCATCCCTCCATCCCTGCATTGTGCTCCTTGGGGAGGGCAGTAATAATGGTAGAGAGAAGGAGAGAGGGAGGGCGGTGCGATTATTGTCTTGTCGGGAGTCAGAGGAATCGATCGGCACAGAAATATGTGGTGCGAGAAAGAGGTACTGTATCGGATATAATAAACACTCTAGAGACATATTTGGAAAGCGCTTGCCTTCGTGCACGCTCACGTATGCTGGCGAACACGTCGGCATGCATACAGACACACACACACACACACACACACACACACACACACACACACACACACACACACACGCACACACACACACACACTCATGTAATCACTCTCTGTCTCTGACTCACACGCATACAAGGTACATGGATGCAGTACTTTTCAAGCTGTGCATAAACTCACAGAACCAACAGTCCGCATGAATCACAGAGGAACCGCCGTCTACCAACAACATTGCTCACTCGCTCTGGAGAGGCCGTTGCAAAGCAGCCTCCTCGGTGCAAAAAAGACTTCAGACAATCCGCTTATTAAAAGTACCGAGTCCTCAGTGAGAGTAATATCTTACAGATTAGCATTAGAAACACTCGACTGGGTGCACAGGAATGCAATTATCTGTTGTTTGGCCCCATTTTTTAAAAATCAGGATGCGATTGGCATCAACTAGAAAATAGTTCTCCTTTTGTATCGACATAAAACCGTAACCGTGAGACACATTGTCGACGACCCACTCTAAACCGAGGGGGTCCCGATTCGTCGCGCTCCACTCAACTCTGCCGGCCGTAAAACACACGCAACGCACGAGCGTTGTGACTCCATGTCGAACGCGGATTTTATTCCGGCTTCACCCTTTTTTTCCGATCGGACAGCTGGGATGTGAATTTCACCGAAGAAAGAAAAAAGGAAAGAAAGAAAAAAAAAAAAGCCCGGATAATCATTTAACGCTGGTTGTAAAGTGTAAACACCAGTGGACACATTAGCATGCGGCACTTTGTTTGCCTCACGCCAAAGCCTCGGCTACAGGCAGGGAAACATGTTTATTCTTAATGATTAACACTAGCACAGGTACACACATGCACACACACACACACACACACACACACACACACACACACACACACACACACACACACAGACGTGCGAGCAGCAGACATGGTCGCACATACACTCGCGCACACGTGTGGACACAAACACACACACGCGCACACACACTCAGACACAGTGATCTTTCATTGCTGTTGCCTGGCAACGGGTCTGTGTGTCCTGTGTTAGCAGAGCGCTGTCCAGTGGTGCCGTGACCGCTGCTGCCGCTGACCACTGCTGAAGGAGAGAGAGGGAGGCGGAGGAGAGAGGGTGGCGGAGGAGAGAGGGTGGCGGAGGAGCGAGGGTGGCGGAGGAGAGAGGGTGGCGGAGGAGAGAGGGTGGCGGAGGAGAGAGGGAGGCGGAGGAGAGAGGGTGGCGGAGGAGCGAGGGTGGCGGAGGAGCGAGGGAGGCGGAGGAGCGAGGGTGGCGGAGGAGCGAGGGAGGCGGAGTGGTCGGAGGGGCGAGGTGAGGGAGCTGGAGAGAGAGAGAGAGATAAAGACGCTGAGGCAGAGAGGGAGACAAATTAGTTTTAGTTATACAAACATTACTCCGAGATAGAAATAATCTTTTTTTTTGTGTGCTTGTGTGTGTGGATTTGGAAGCTTAACGGCAGAACCGCAGGTTAATCTGGCAGAATGGTAACGTGAGAATAGGAGACAGACTCTGAGCGACAGAGCCTGAAAAATGACCGAGTGAGACCGAACGCACAGAAACCTACGGAAATTGCCAAATTAAACAAAAAAAAAAGGGGGAGAAGGGCAGCGTGAAGATTATCAGTTTAATTCATTCTTCAGCTTTGTCATGAAGTAGTTCGGGTACACATTGACATGTTTCATCAGCACATTTAAACATTCAAAATGTAAAAGCTCTGGCTGACAATTCGGTTAAATAAGAAGTTTCTCTGAAAACTGAAAACCCTCATCCCAGTTTTTGACGAACGCTCTGTTATTTCCTCCTGCGTCTCTTGCGGGTAACACGCGGTTTTACCGTGATGAGAGCTCATTATTTCACGAAACTTCCCGAGACCAGACGAGGGGCTCGCTCTGGGCGCGGCCACGCTCATCAAGGTGTCTCGGTGAGCTGGTTTAGCCAGTCTGCCGACCTTCAGGGTCGTGCTTTTTTGGCGTTCGAGTGTGCCAGAAACTAACTGGCCCTCCAGCATTAAAAAACACAAAAAAAACCAAAACAAAAGACCATAGTCCACCAGATGAGAACTGTTGCTGCCGACACGTTTTGTTCCAGTTTTCAGAGCAGGTTGGCAAATATTTGAATAAAACTCGGATTTATGAGAGAGAGAGAGAAGACAAAACGCTAGAGAAAATGAAGCCGGGGGCTTAGGGGTCAGAAAGAATTTGAGGTTGGGGGGGCAGGAAATGTTAGAGATTAAATTTGACAGAGAGAAGGAAGATGGGAATGGACGTAGAGCAAGAGAGAGTGAGAGGTTCAAGTGAGATGGTCGTATTATAGCTGAAGGAGAAGAGGAAGAGGAGGAAATGAGAGAGATCAGGGCAAATGGAGGCAGGGCCGAGCGAGGGGACAAGGAGAGGTGGGAGGTGAGGGCAGTGGAGTGGGGGGGGCTAACAGGAGGCGTGAGGCAGGAGCACGGGTCCCGTTACAGTCCAGACGGGCTGTGGAGGCAGCTAGCGCGCCACAGCTAACTCGTTAGCTTCCCCCACCAGCACCACCGACCTGATCACGTCCTCCATTTTCTCAGGGTTTTTCTTTTCGCAGCTAAATATGTTCACCAATGATCCCAAACCCCCCCCAAAAAACATCATTGTTTATTTAGGAAAGTGACCAATGGAATCAGTGATATCTGCTGCATATCACTGCTGCAGGACCCGAAACGGGCCCGAAATATTATACTCCGAACATTTTGTCCTTTATCGCAGACGTGTTGAATCAAATGTTAGATTTTAACCAGCAGGAAAAAAACTGATGACACACGTTTCGATTTGGAAAGTCAAAGTTTAGATTTAAACTCAGCATCTTTTTTATTAATATAATTATAATAATAATAATTATTATTATTATTATTGTTATTATTATTATTATTATTATTACATAGAAAAGAAAACACATTTAATGCAATAGAAGACTTCAAGAGACCGGACTTATACGTTGACTTTCATCGTGGGTTACTTAGGTTAACATTAACTTTACGTTCAGATCTTTGCATTTTATTTCGGCTGAGAGCTATTCGAATACACCTGTTAATGATTTTCAGAGTTTCTGTTGGGTTTCCTGTGAATTTTTTGTGATACTCAAACACCATAAACACCAAAGTCCTGTGAAGGAGTTGATAACCGACAGCTCTTTTTTAAATTTATTTTTTTTATGCTGATACATATGCAGTACATATCTCAACTTTCTCAAAAGTCCTGCCATGTAGGTGCAACTATCATATATGCTATGTCTTTTTTTTTATTTCAGTATTTTAATTGAGAAAATAATCATCTGAATAATGGATGATGTATTTAATCGTTAGTTGCATCATGATGCTGCAGTAAATAAACTTATGATTGTATTAAATGATAAAAGTTCTAATAGAGCAGGTTCCTCTTTTAGGGTATAACTGTGTTCTGGTACATTTTTTTAAGTTAAGTTAAGCAGCCTTCACCCATGTAGGTTGGTTTTGGGGTTTTTTTGGTTACATAGCACATTTTAAGCAGCAGTTGCAGATTTGCTAGTTGACACTGTGTGTGTGTGTGTCTGTGTGTGTGTTTGCCAGTGAATGTGACAGGGGACAGGTGGAAAAGGCAGGCGGCAGGCCGCGTGTGTGTGTGTGTGTGTGTGTGTGTGTGTGTGTGTGTGTGTGTGTGTGTGTGTGTGTGTGTGTGTGTGAAGCACGAGGTGGCTGAGACCATGTGCCTGACCTCTGACATCCACACGCCAAACAGTGCCCGCAACCCGCAACCCACCCCCCACCCGCCCCACCTCCTCACCTCCTCAAACACACACACACACACACACATATATACCCACGCGCCTGCTGTCACCCCCCCCAGGCGCAGGCGTGGGGGGGGGTGGGTGGGCAAAGAGAAGGGGAGGAGAACAGGAGGGGACACCCTCTCCCCATCTCATCCCAGTCCCCTCTGGCCCCCCGTCCTCTCTCTCTCATTCCCCCCTTTCTAATTCCCTGACAGTGACCCTGCCCCCCTCCCCCGCTTTCCCCTAGCACACACACACACACACACACACACACACACACACACACACACACACACACACACACACACAGCAGGCCACGTCAACCCCAGAAGACAGATACATCATCTGCCCAGTGGCCTCTCTCCCTCTCTCTCCCTCTCTCTCCCTCTCTCTCCCTCTCTCTATGCTATTAGCACAGATAGGATGAGTAAATGGGGGGGGGGGTCTGCCTTGCATTCGAGCGGCTGCTATCACACTGCCCCCGGGGATGAAGAGTGTGCTGGGGACGGCGGTCACCGTGACTTGGAGACATTTTACACTGAAATCAGCTTGTTCAAAACGCAAAAATCATCTTAAATCATCTAAAACTGAATGTGTTCTCGGGGGAGGGGGCTTCGGGGGCTTTTGTTGGATTTGAAATTTTAGCATATATGACTAGCTGTAGCTTGGAAGGATGGGGGGGGGGGTTAAAAGGCCCCATGGCCAGAGGGGTTATGGGCAGTTGAGGCGTTATGGGGAAGGTTGGGCTTTGGGTGGGGGTGGGATAATAAAATGATTTTATGGGGTCCCTCTCTTAATATGCTGAGAGGATGAGGGAGCCTGGAATAGTATCGTGTGTGTGTGTGTGTGTGTGTGTGGGCCAAAGTGCAGCGTATTACATTCGACCTCCTGTTAGAATGAAACGGATCCAACATCTTAGTGAATTGTTTTTTCCTTCTTCTTCTTCTTAAATAGTTTGTTTCTGAGGGTTTGTTTGTGGTGGTGTAGTAATAGCTACACTTGTACCAGTGATCGTAGTAACAATAGTAACAGGCGTAGTAGTTGCAGCCGTATCAACACCATTTCAGTGCTTGTAATAGAAGCTGCAGTGGTAGTGCAATTAGCACTGTTATCACTAATGGAAAACAGTGGAAAACACTAGTTTTTCTATAGAATCTAGTCACTATTTTATGTATCGCTTAGTGTTTTAGCTGAACATTGTTCGATTTATAACCCTGAATGATATTATAAATACAGTAAGTTTTGGATAACAACATTTAGACATGTACTTATTATTCAATTCATTAAAGTTGATAAATGGATATTAATGAAAAAAAACAGCTGGATTTCTGTGTTTTCGTGGCGATTCGGCCTCAGCAGGTAATAACTTCATGCAGAAGTTAAATTCGCTGCTGAGGGCGGAAGCAGTGAAAATCGTTTTTGTAGCCACGGAGACTCCGATGTGGTCGTTGTGGCTTCAGATGTACGTCTCCAAATGTTTATGTTGGTGATTTATTTATGTATCCTGTCGTCCAGCCGCCTCGTTTATCAGGGATCTCGTTTCCACATATTCCTTTGTCAGCAGGCTCCATCAAAACTTCCTCTCTTTTCCAAATCATAACTATTATAACCTCTGACGACCAGGGGTGTTTTTTGCCCCAGTGACATCTCACTGTGTGAGGTGCTCGTTACACACACAAACACACACACACACACACACACACACACACACACACACACACACACACACACACACACACACCCCTGCTCAGCATCTCCTGGAGGGTGCCGCCACCATCTGGCTCCAGAATGCAACTGCACACCCTCCATTGGGAAAATGTTCACTCGGGCTTTGGAGAAATTTTTATTTTTGCTGTAATTGAATTGTACCGGACACGTTCAGATTCTTGCATCTTGAACCACCGGTGAACAACACGAGACACTGAGACTCACCAAGCGTTACTCGCGAAAACGAACCTTTTGACTCGACAAATGATTAAATGAGGGATCACAAAATGACATCAGCCATTTTAAACTCACATCAAACCAGAACCTCTAAGTCCCTCTTGTGCCTGTTTTATGCAGTTAATTATCATGTTGTCTGAGGATGCTGTTAATTTAAGTTATTATAGACTAGAAAAGGGGAATAAAGTCAGACCAGTATGAAAAAAAGAAGAGGAAGTTCTCTGTCATCCTTCTCTCTTATTTCTTTCATCTTACGTTTTCCTCATTTCTGAGCTTCTCCTACTTCACTTCGGATATGAGTAGCCAAACATCGCTCCATCTCTCTCTCTCTCTCTCTCTCTCTGTCTCTCTCTATCTTTCCCTCTTTTCCTATTTCTCTCTCTCTCTCCCTCTCTCTCTCTCCAACTCCTTCATAAGCCTCCCTCCCTCCCTCCTTCCTTCTTTCTTCTCCACCTCCCCTCATCACACCTTGAACTTGTCTGTGACCCTGATGATGAGATTATCGCGTGCACAAACACAAACACATATTACACACACAGACACACACACGCAAACACTCACTCACACTGGGCTTATATATAATTTCCAATAAGACCTTCTCTTCTTTTGTTTTCAAGTGTTCACTCTTTCCTTGTCTGACATGTTCTACAATATATCATACAGAAAAGGTGCCCCCCCCTCCATTTGTGTGTGTGTGTGTGTGTGTGCTCAGGTTATAAAGAAGGTAGTGAAGCAGCAGGATAGAAGCTGTAGTTGTAATTACAACAGGGAGGAAGAACAGCAGGGTAGAAGATGTCAGCTGTAGATTTGTCAGCTATAGTTTGATTATCCTGTCAGACACATGAACCTGGTGTCAGAGACAGAACGTCCTCGTCGTGTCTTTACCGCGGCCGGCGTCTCCTCTCCGGTCGGTCCGGTGCCGTGGCCGAGCCATTTTTCCTGAGCTGGAGAGAGAGAGAAAGAAAAAGATTCATAAAAGCACAAGACAGACAGATGTTGAGACCACAGTGCAGGGGTTTGAAGAGGCGTTTTGTCCAAGATGGCCGCGGCGGCATCAGTGGCGGTGCTGAGTAATGTCTGGTGCTCAGGTAAGCAGTTCCACTGGCTTCGCCCTTCCCAGGCCAATTACTCCTGCAAGCGCCCCCCCCCCCCCCCCCCACACACACACACACACACACACCCCAAGAAGTCACCACAAACAAGAAGGTCTTGTGACGGCGTTTAGGACGACGTCTGCCGGGAAAAAGATGCATCTCCATCCCAGCACCACCCCCTGGGGTCAACAAGGTTCACATTTCTAGAACTGAATTAGAGCTTGGCATCATCAGTTCTGTCAGTTGACCATTATGTTTTTTTGCTGGGCAGGATGAGATTATGAGCAGGAGTCATTTTTAAGTCCCTTATCATCTCTGCTTGATTAAAAAAAAACATATAGCTGCACTGTATCTTATTAATTGAATGAGATTCAAATTCAGTTCAATGAGATGATTAAAATGTTTTGAATTATTTGAATAGTTTATAATAACTCATTTATAATAACTCATTTCAAATGACATCATTATGTCATTTATCATTTTAATGAATTCGTTAAAATCAGTAACAACAGTAACACTTTCATCGCTGTGAAATAAAACGATGCAGCTTTTCTTTCTTTTTTTTTTTAGACTGCACTACAAAGAAAAAGGAAGAGTAAAGTGCGTCCCGACCAGGGATTCAAACCAGCAACCCCCCGCTCCTCTGATACCCTCGGCTGCTGTAGTGAGATGCTGCCGTTATTTATTTCCCTGTGCAATTGTCCTAAATTGTACCTGTGTTTTTTGTTTTTTTGTTTCTCTGTAGATATCAGGATGTCTAAAGCAGCAGAGGAGGAGAAGCCTGGGGCTGACTATCCAGGGGACAGTTCAGGTACAGTGACAACCACACACACACACACACACACACACACACACACACACACACACACACACACACACACACACACACACACGCACACACAGAGTAATACTTTATTTTGTTTACACATGTCCAGTCCTGCTCGGTAAGTTTCTGTTATTTGAATATATTTGAACAGGCATGAACATGAAATGTTTTCCTGTGAATGTTACATATCGGTTGTGCAATTAAATGACTCAGTGAACAAAAATGCACAGCGGCGAGCACACACACACACACACACACACGCACACACACACACACACACACACACAGTGAGAGTGTCTAATAAAAAGTTCACGTGTCCCTTTGTGTTTCAGACTCTGACAGAAACAGCCCTGATGACCAGGTAGGTTTTCCACATTCACTCTAAACTCTAATAAAAAATGCCACCGTATTATACAGACTGAGTTTTTTCTCCCGAATGATTTGCAGCAGTAAGTTGGCAGCAGGCAAGCAGCATCCTGTTTTGTGGGTGGTAAACAAAACGCTTTTCTAAAATCATGGTCCATGTTTATGACCATCGATCTGAGAAATTAACCATGTGATGAGGGAGCTTTAAAACCTCAGTGTCTGCGGGAGGCTCATCTCTTTCAGGAACATCCACACATCTTGATGGTCGTTTTGCTTTTGTGTGAATCTGCACTTTTGTCCAAACTTGGACATTTTTTTTTCTGCCTGCTGAATGTATATGTTCCAATAACTGATGTCAGTCCACTCTATCATTATCTGATCACTGTAACTGTGGCTCACCGTGACAGATTCCTGTGTTTCATCAGAATCTCTGATCGGATGATGCTGATGTTGCAAATGTCCGTGATTTATTTTTTCTATTTTTCAAAATCTTTTTAAATTCTTTTACTCGTATGTTTCGCTTCAGGCTCAGCCAATGAAAACCGGCCCCTTCAGCCTCTCCCCCGCACCGGCTGGCAGCAAGGTGAGCCACCTCATACGTGCAGTGTGTGTGTGTGTGTGTGAGTTTGTGTATGTCACAGTTCATAAGCTCTCATAAATATTGGCCGTCAACAGCTTCAGTACCAAAAATCTGAATCAGTTAAACCTTTATATGTTTATACAATCATTATTTTCTATATCCATTCACTATTTTAATAACTTTCATTTCCTGACAACTGTACAGAGAAAAGCTAAGAACTTTGCTAATAATTCTGCATTTAGATATTTCTTCACAAACGCATCCACGTGTTTTTGTGTGGGCGCATTGAAAAAGAAAAAAACACCAGTGATTCTGGGTTGGACTTTGTCTGCAACTGCACATGTAACGATGCGTTGAGATAACTGGAGGACGAAGTCATCCACCACCGGAGGTCATGGCGTCGGTACCAAGCGTGAGACCGTCGTGGGCGTCATCCAGCATGCGGATCGGGTGACCTCATCCACGCGGAGCCTTGCCCCGCCCCATCGCAAGGCAAAGAAGAGAGACAAGGGCAGAAGGATATATTTAAAAAAAAATTTTTTTAAATGATGTGCATGTAGCAACAGTGAGTGACAGACGTGGAAATGCGCCTCAGCGCAGCAGTGACGGACGGTTAATGACAGGGCTGTGAACGGGCAACGACAGCCGGGGGTCGGAGGTCGGCAGCTTTGGAATTCTTTTCTCGCATCAGGAGAGATGAGGAGGGTCGACCCGTCTTTCTGGTCAGACGACCGGCGAACGCTTCGACCCGTGAACCTGGAGGTAAACCGCAAAGACGGAGAGTGAAGCTCAAAGTTCACAAAGTCAAACGGAGGAGAACTAACAACGTGTCCTTGGCTTTGACTTTTCTTTTTTTCTTTTCACCTGCACGTTCCAGCTCAGGGTTTCATGCCTCCACATTCTTAGAAATCTGCCCGTATACTGTAATTTTAAAAACATGATTGTGTGAGAGAGTTTTTGCGGCACACGCAATTACACAGCTGCTGAGAGATGGGATCTGTTGGAATCTGTGTCTTTAGGCCTGAGTCAGACGGCAGATATATGCCAGAAATTAGTTGGTGTGTGTGTGTGTGTGTGTGTGTGTGTGTGTGTGTGTGTGTGTGTGTGTGTGTGTGTGTGTGTGTGTGTGTGTGTGTGTGTGTGCAGGCAAAACAGCTCCAAAATAAAAAATCGATTTAGGCCTAAAGCAAAAAAGCAAAAATAAAAGCGGCGATTAACCTGTCACCACTTCCTTACGGTTAACTTCGTCTGCACCAGGGTCACACAATTAGCTGTGTGTTTTGGGGTTTGTGTTCTTCGGTCTGGTTCCTCATCAATGAGATTAATTCGCTTGAGAGATGAAACCTGCCAGATTTTTCAGGGACAGTTCACACAGACAAGAGACAGCATTTCGGTCTGGTTCTCATCAAATGAGATTTAATTCTTTGAGATGAAAACCTGCAGATTTTTCAGGACAGTTTTCACAACACACAGGACAGAGAGACATATCATTAACATAACCTGATACACATGGTTTCACACACACACACACACACACACAAACCCACCTGATGTTGAAGGTCTAAAATTAAAGAGACATGAACTTGCAGCATTGTGTTTAACAGTGCGTTGATTTGTTCAGGTGCAGGTTTGGTATCATTTCTCATTTACACTGCTCTCACCTTGAAATTAGAAAAAGAAATAGAAAAGAAAAGAAGAAAACCTTTGGCTGGAGGTGGAGCATCAGCAAAACAACAATCTAAGAAGCCAGACTGTTGTTGGTAGTAGATGACAACTACGGCTGCTTTTATCGGCTCCGAGACCGGAGCAGGTGTGAGTGTGTGTGTGTGTGTGTGTGTGTGTGTGTGTGTGTGTGTGTGTGTGTGTGTGTGTGTGTGTGTGTGTGTGTGTGTGTGTGTGTCTGTGTGTGTGTGTGTGTGTGTGTGTGTCTGTGTGTGTCTGTCTGTCTGTCTGTCTGTTTTAAAGCGTGAATAAGACGCAGCATGTCGCCTCCTTGGATTGATGCAGTTCAAACCCAATGACTACCGTTGAAAAACGAGTAAAATTGTTCTTTTTGCGTTTGCTTTCTCCCTGTAGGGGAAGAGCGAGGAGAGGTCTGAGATGACCCACAGCACTGTCCCCCCCGCCCCCCCAGCACCTCCCTCCCAACAACAACAGCAGCAGCAGCAGCAGCAGCAGCAGCAGACCCAACACCACCACACACAGCTGATGCTGGCTGGCAGTCAGCTAGCAGGGGTAAGGAAACACATACACCTACATAAACACACACACACACACAGAAAATGATATGAGTAGAAATGGTGAGAAATAGTTTTGTGGCTGGTAGCTCCCCCCCCATCCCCCCACCCCCATCCCACCCCCACCCCCTTCTTGGTATCAGTGTTGTTGCTGTTGTTTTCCTAGACTGGACAAGAAAAATGTTTTGGAAATATGAAAGCGCCCAACTACTGAGGAGAAAGTGTACAACACTCCATAATGTGGCGCAGTCATCTACGATCCGGGGCGCCAACGCTTTTAGTCTCAAGTTCATTTCGCCCGATCCAGAGCGGAAAAGTTTCTGCTCAAACTGCCTGGTTTCAAGTGGCGAATAAGCATGTGCAAAAAAAGTTTCACGTGGCCGGATTTTTTATTCGAGGAAGATCAGGAGAGGGAGCTGTATTGCACAATCCAGTCTAGAATTCCTCCAAAAAAAAAATGACAGACCGCGAGCTCGAAGACATCTGTGTCCAAAATCTGTTATCCGTTACATCGAATGGACACTTTAGCTTTGGCCTGGTAAAATCGAGTTAACCGCTCCGATAAACGAAATCAGCAGCTCCTGGACACGCTTCGGTGCCCTTGTCTGGCTCCTAATGTTAAGTTCAGGGTGATGTTGTTCAGCGTCTGTACATATCTGCCCCGGGAGCGCAGGAAAACACTTGCACAACCTGTAGCGGAAGGGTGTGTTGTGCTGTACATAGGATGAAATACCTGAGCTGAGGGATCTCCGAGTTAAGTGGGCGGCTCGTCTGGCTTTTCTTGCTCTGGCATGCTTTTACTGCCCACTAGCAAACTCGCCCAAACCTCCTGAACCAGGGATTCTGAACTGACTCTGCTCCTTGTTCTCTCCCCTGACGTCCTTCTTCCTCTTCGGGATCATTCTCTCCACACTCATCCTTCACCTCTCCCCATTTTCTCCCTCTGTCCCTCTTCCTTGCATGTTTACATCCTCACCTTGCCTCCCATCGCCACCTGATTCCTCCCCCTCCTCCTCCGCCTGCTCCCCGCTAGCTTGCCGCTCTCCTCCCGGCCCAGCAGCAGCTGCTCCTCCAACAGGCCCAGGCTCAGCTCTTGGCGGCCGCCGTTCAGCAGTCCAACGCGGCGCACGCCGCCCACGCAGCCCACGCCGCCGCGCAGCAGCAAGCCAACCAGCAGCAGCAGCAGCAGCAGAACCAAGCACAGTCCCAGCAGCAACAGCAGCAGCAGCAGCAGCAGCAGCCAACCAAGCAGGAGCAAACCGTCCAAGCCCCACCTCCTCCTCCTCCACCACCACAGCTGGCTCTGTCGCAGCCGATCCAGCTCACAGCACAGGTACGAGCAGGAAGTGCTTTAATGAACAGTGAGAACATAAGTATAAGTATAAATTGGGTTTATTGAGGAATTATTTCATTTACAAAGAACCATCCAAACAAAAAACACATAACACAGGCAACAACATACAGAGCCTTAAAATCCAACAAAACTTTACACAGATACACACAGATGATACTTGTTACTATTGAGATCTGTGCAGAATATTTTGTTAATTTTTTCAATAGATTTCAATTGTGTCCTGAAGCTTAAATTCATACAAAAACCTTTTAAAGGTAAAATAAACCAAAATGAGCATCAGAAAATGTGAAAGCTCGACACGCTGTAAGCGTGTTGTCAAAACTGGGGCTCTCCAGCGGAAAAACAAGATGCTGGGGTCACGAGTCACTGTCGCGTTCCTGCTTCTCTCATCGCCGGCCACCAGTTTGTTTTCTGTTTTTTTTTTCACGATCCTGATGATGCATGGCGGCTTATGTCGGGAGCCGGCCCGGTGCGTCCCCACTCCTCACCCACACTTGTTTGCCCTCTTTTGCTCGGCAGGACATCCAGCAGCTGTTGCAGCTCCAGCAGCTGGTTCTGATGCCGGGTCATCCTCTCCAGTCGCCGGCCCAGTTCCTCCTGTCTCAGCCAGCACAGGCGCAGCAGTCGCAGCAGGGTGAGGAGACTCAGGAAGCTTCTCTTGGCTCTAAACACACACACACACACACACACACACACACACACACACACACACACTCTCTCTCTCTCTCTCTCCCTCTCGCTCGCTCTCTCTCGTAAACACTCAACAGGTGACCTGAAGATTGAAATCGGCCCCAGGCACTAAAACTGCTGGTTATCAGCAAACTGGGCGAGAACTGCTTTATTCTGGCTGAATAATGACAAAATACAGTCTCTTACTGTCCTTTGTTTTCCTGGTGTAGCATTTATCTATTTATTTGTTTTTTCCTTGCTTGAATGCACTTGTTGGCTGATTAATGTAACAGTCCAATTGGTTGGTTTGTTCCTTTTTCTTTTTTTTCCTGCAGGTTTGCTTTCAACACCAAATCTGATCCAGCTACCTCAGCAAAGCCCAGGGGGACTCCTGACAACACCGCCTCGCCTGGGACTTCAAGCACAGGTAGGAAACCTGAGTGTGTGTGTGTGAGAGAGAGAGAGAGAGAGAGAGAGAGAGAGAGAGAGAGAGAGTGTAGGAGAACTTGTGATTCTGCAGAGCTTAACTACAAAACAAGCGGGGCCCATTTCTTCCTGCCAATCAGACAGATGTTGAGTCTCTGCCCTCAGAGCATCAGTGGGGGAGAGACTCACCACCATCGACCTTCATCTGCTGCAAACCACCAGCAGAATGCAGAACACAATCCATTATCCTCCAGGTCACTTTATATTTTCAAAAATCTGGCAAAAAATCTGTTTTCTCCAAAGGAAGAAAGATTTGGTTTCTGCTTAGTATAAAATATGCGCTCGGCGCTGATCCTTCTCATAATGGACCACGGTTATGAGTCCCAACAGGGATCCTCAATCTTGATAATATATTCGCGACGGAGTCAAGCAGCTCACCCCGTGTCCTCGGCCTTTATCTCCTGTAACAACTCTCTTCTACCTGCTCTTTCTCTCTCTCTCTCCTCTAAGCCTCTCTCTATCATCAACCAGGTGACCTGAAAGGTTCATCTATTTGAACGCTAAAACTGCTGGTTATCGCTAGGCGCAGCCGGCAGACAATGACAATACCAGTCTCTTACTGTGCGCGGTGTCATTTATCTGTTGTTGACATGGCGGAATGCGCGTTGGCACGATTAATGTAATATGATTGCCAATTTGGTTCATTCCTTCTTTCCTGCAGGTTTGGCTAACCAAATCTGATCCTTCTGCTCAGCAAAAGCCAGGGGACCTGACAACACTTTCGCCCACGGACTTCAAAAGCCTGGGTGAAGCCACTGGTGTGTTATTGGCCGAAGGCCAGTTCTGCGGGCCCTTCTGCAATCAGACCAGATGTTGAGTCTCTGCCTCAGAACGTCGGTGGGGGCTCTGGGCGCTGCATCTTCAGCAGATACCAATCCATTATCATCGGATCCGCCTAATCGCCAAATACCGGTACTATCAAGGAAGGTTGGTTTCTTCCAGCTGTGAAATAATAAATTTCTGACGCTGATCCTTCTCATAATGGTTTGGTGCGGATGCAACAAGATCCTCAATCTTATTAATATGTTCGCGCGGCGGTCAAGCAGCTCACTGCGGCGTGTCACCGGCAGCACATCTCTGCTGTGCTGAATGATGCATCTCCGCTGGGCAGCCGCCGTTTTCATCGAGCGGCAAGTCATAATCGAAACCGCCTGATGGCGGCCGTGCCTCGACCATTTGTGCGTTTATCTTGGCGGGAATGCGGTACCGTGGCGTCTGGCGGCGGATCTGGTGCGCATGATGCCTGCTGCCCTGGTCAATTGGTTGCGTCGTCCCCAGGCCTGGGTCATTCCTGCTATGACGTACTCTGTGTGTTTCTGTTGACGGCAAGCCAGTAAAGTCGCGGTATTTTGACATTTCTGCTGTTTAGAATAAAAAGATGGATGTTTTCATTGTTTTTTTCCTTGCTTGAATGCACTTTGTTGGCTGGATTAATGTAACAGTCCAATTGGTTGGTTTGTCCTGCAAGGTTTTGCTTTCAACACCAAATCTTGATCCAGCTACACTCAGCAAGCTCAGACTCTGACAACACCGGCCTGGGACTTGCAAGCACAGGTAGGAGAACCTGAGTGTGTGTGTGTGAGAGAGAGAGAGAGAGGTAGAGAGAGAGAGAGTGTAGGAGAACTTAGGATTCTGCAGAGCTTAACTACAAACAAGCCATTTCTTCCTGCCAATCAGACAGATGTTGAGTCTCTGCCCTCAGAGCATCAGTGGGGGAGAGACTCACCACCATCGACCTTCATCTGCTGCAAACCACCAGCAGAATGCAGAACACAATCCATTATCCTCCAGGTCACTTTATATTTTCAAAAATCTGGCAAAAAATCTGTTTTCTCCAAAGGAAGAAAGATTTGGTTTCTGCTTAGTATAAAATATGCGCTCGGCGCTGATCCTTCTCATAATGGACCACGGTTATGAGTCCCAACAGGGATCCTCAATCTTGATAATATATTCGCGACGGAGTCAAGCAGCTCACCCCGTGTCCTCGGCCTTTATCTCCTGTAACACAATGCCTGAATGCATCCTCACACGCGCAAGGGCCGCCATAGATTTTTCATCAGGCCGCGACGAAGTCATGTCAGACCTGATGGCGGCCATGCCCTCGTTGTTTGTGCGTTTTATGCGCGGGGATGCGAGATGCAAATGAGGCGTGCGGCGGCGGATCTGGTGCATGATGCCTGGTCAATTAGTTGATAGTCCCAGAGCTCGGAGGGTCACATTCCTGCTATGACGTACTCTGTGTGTTTTCTGTTGACGACTAAACCAGTATTAAAGTCGCAGTATTTATTTCTACTGTTTAGAATAAAAAGATGGATGTTTTTTCCGTGTGTGTGATGTCAAAGGATGTCAGTTATTGTTTTTTCCTTTCCCAGCTGATTATCTCATATGTATTCACTCATCAGTTTATTCCACTTCAACGAAAGAGAGATTTTTTTTCCTCTGAGATTTTTTTCCTCTGAGATTTTTTTTTTCCAACACTTTGACATCCCTGTCAAAGTCAGCAGTAGACCACAGCACTAGCGCTCACACGTAGGCTCTGTCTGCCCCCTGTCACCACAGAGGGAGAAGGGCGGCGATGTCGTGGTCGTCGGAAGCAGTGGCGGCAGCGGCGGCTCTATAGTCACCGGCGGCGGTGGCAGCGGCGTCGGCGTCGTGACGTCCGTAGGGGCCACCTCTGCGTCCAGCAGCGCCATGGCCTCCTCGCTGGGCTCCGGCCTGACCCCCGGGGGCCACGCGGGTCACATTGGGGAGGAGCCAAGCGACCTGGAGGAGCTGGAGCAGTTCGCCCGCACCTTCAAGCAGCGGCGCATCAAGCTTGGATTCACACAGGTAAAAGACGGAGATGAGAGGAGCTGAAACAGCAGAGCGTCTGTATTTGTTCATGTATTTGTAGATCAGAGCGTGTGTGTGTCTGTGAGTGTGTGTGTGAGAGAGAGAGAGTGTGTGGGAGACACTCGCTGTGTTTCTGACACTTTCCACGTGTCTCTGTCAGGGAGACGTCGGCGTCGCCATGGGCAAACTCTACGGCAACGACTTCAGCCAGACCACCATCTCCCGCTTCGAAGCTCTCAACCTGAGCTTTAAGAACATGTGCAAGCTGAAGCCCCTGCTGGAGAAGTGGCTGAGCGACGCAGGTGAGTACCTGCGGGTGTCCGGGGCAGGTGTCCCCAACATCCATCCCACCTGAAAAACAGTTTGCTCCGCTCAGTTATTCATTTTCCATGATGCTTAAGTTTTAGAAATGAGCTCTGAAACTCACCTAAGTCTAGAAAAAAATTACATGCGTAGATGACAATTATTTTTGATGGAAATATTATTGATAAGTGCTGTAAAATTATTTTGCTTTAAAGAATGAGTTGTTTTTTGATAATATGTATTTTGATATATCTTTAGTACACATTTTTATGTACTATTTCATGTGTTTGGATGCCAGCTGTACCGTGTGTCAGCATCAGCACTATGAGTCCAAAGTTTTGACACCTCTTTTACTTCAAACGAACGATTCCTGTCTTTACCGGTTTTTTTTTTCCCTGCGCTTTTTCCACTTCATCTGTCGGCCTGCCTGCCTTCATGTCTCCCTCCCCATCAATCTCTCTCTCTCTCTCTCTCTCTCTCTCTCTCTCTCTCTCTCTCTCTCTCGCGCTCCCCCCGACAGAAACCATGGCGGTGGACAGCATGCTGCCAAGCCCCTCCTCCATCTCCTCCCCGATGTTGGGAATCGAGGGGCTGCCCGGCCGGCGCAGGAAGAAACGCACCAGCATCGAGACCAACGTGCGGGTGGTGCTAGAGCGCAACTTCAGCACGGTAGGTGGGGGGGGGGGCGTATGGAAAACCTAGCAGAGATTGGGATTAATGGAAATCAGGCCTCAAGTCAAAATTACGCTTTATTTTAATGCGTAACCATTAATGTGATGATCGAAAAAAATGTGGTAATTTTATTTACGTAACACTTCTCGAGCAAGAGGCGCCAAGCACTTTCCATAGGAAGGGAACTGAAGTGCAGTAATGAGCCACAGGCACCGTGACGACAGCATTAACTACACACATGGTCGTCACTTTATTAGGCGCCTGTTTTCTTCATCATCAACAATTTCTCTCCATCCTCTTCCTCCGTCGCTCCACACCAGGGTCCTATTCTAAGACAAATTAACTACATTTATAACTGTATCTATGTAACTATTATTATAGCCATTATATTATTCAGTACGAGCCGATCTGTCCGTTTACTCGTCGTGTTCTCCTCCCCAGAACCAGAAGCCTACCTCGGAGGAGATCCTGCTGATGGCGGAGCAGCTCAACATGGAGAAGGAGGTGATCCGTGTCTGGTTCTGCAACCGCCGGCAGAAGGAGAAACGCATCAACCCCTCCAGCAGCACCACCCCTCCTCTGCCCAGCCAGGCCACCTCGCCTGTCGTGACGCACAAAGCCCCCTGCTACAGCCCGCACATGGTACAGTCCGCTAACCTTTCGCCACTCCCGAACACTTTTCCTTCCTATTTTTTGTGTCATTTCAGAGGTTGACCTGATATTTGTTTCCTAATTTCCTCCCCACCCACCCCTCACTCTCCTCCAGATATCGAGTCAGGGTCTGTCCCAGGTCACCACCAGCCTCAGCACAACAGGTGAGCCGTAATTACTGTTTGCACCAGTGCAGAGTCTCGTCAATGAATTATTAAAGGTTAGAGCTGTGCCCCTGGATTGTGCTTTCGGAGCCCAGAGGTCGGTGGCAGGGAAGATTAAACTGGTCCTGACGTTATTTGGAAGCGGCCTGATGCTTCTGTATTGTCAGAGCCCTTTCGCCCGCTTTGATGAAACATTGAGGAATCGTCGCTTTTAAAAAATGATTTCTGCGAGAGAAAGACTGAAATAGAAAACAATGATGTTTTGTTGACAACAACATGGAGGCACCGGCCCCATCCTGAGTTGTTTACCTCCATGAGTCATGACTCGTCCTCATGATTTATGGACCCCGGCCACGGCGCGAGCTATCCCGGGCTTCACAGATATGACAAATGACCTGACAGGTAACAAACACAGCTGGAAATTTATTGGCCCGTTGAGCCGTTAGCTAATACTTTTTCAGCGGCAAAACTTCTCTCCCTGTAGTCTGAAGTTGAATGGAGTCAGAGCTCAAGAGGGGTCAGGATCCTCGCCGCTGATGAACGGCGTCGCCGGCGTCTTTACTTAGTAACGACGCCGTAGCTCATCGGCGCGCTGACACCGGACCAGCTGCGCGGCGTCCGCCTCATTCCTCTCCTCTTCCTCCTCAGCTGCCAGTCCGTCACCCTCCGCGTCCTGCCCCATGACTCCCGTCAGCTCGGCCGCAGTCGGCTCCTCCTCCTCCTCCTCCGTGACCCCACCTCCTCACAGCACAGCCAGCCCCGCCCCTCCCGGACTCGGGGCCCATGGGCTCAGCACTGGGTGAGTGTCGATAATAACATATTTTGAAAATAATATAATAATAATAAATCTGAGTCATTGTAATCTCCAGTCTGAGCATTTCTGCTTCCAAGAAGGTTGGAATAAAAACTGTTTTAGTTCAACCAGTGCTGGTGAAAATCAATTGTGTTTGGTATTTTCAATTTTTTCCCACTATTTTAAATTTACATTACTTTTTCACATTTCATAGACTAAGCAATTAACACATGGAACAAATCAGCTCCCTCTTGATGTCTTTGTCTTTTCTGACTTAAAGCACATATGTCATGTTACTTATTTCAGCTCATGTTTGAATAATCCTCTAAATTTTAAGAGTTTTTTTTTTAGAGCGCTCGGGGTTATTTTTGAACCGTCTGAATTCTTGTAACAAAAAAACCCTCTTGAACTTGACATCGCCTGATTCATATGAGAAATCCGTGGTATTCAGATACTCGGGGTATGTCAGTCCGCTGTCGCACCAGTTTGACCACAATTCTGCATATTCACACACATCCGGACAAAGGAAAAGAAGGGAAAAAAGAGACATCTCAAAAACATCTGCGAGCTGTGGAAAACATTTTTTGGCCCCGGCAGAAAACGTCGAACGCTCAGGAAAAAAAAAAAATGAGCAGCTGCTAAAATGAGACGAGACGAGAGGCCGAGGGCTTCGGTTCATCATCCTCTGATCAACAGGTCGGGTTTAGGTCAATTAATCTGCCTACTGTTTCTCCACGTGTGTGTGTGTGTGTGTGTGTGTGTGTGGCTACGTGCTCCGCATTATTTCAGGAAAACAATGGAGGGAGAAAGCACCAGGATGAACCAGGTCAGAAGCAGCAATCCCCTGCATCGGGCAGCAAATATGCAAGGTGTGTGTGCGTGTGCATGAGCGCATGTATGCGTCGGTGCATGCAGCCCCCCCACCCCTCACCCCACCCCCCTACCCCCTAACCCCATAAGTGGCCTTACTAAAGACCACTTCCCATTTCACCCTTCACCCATTCTGTCCGAAATTAATTTCCTCGCGAAAGCCTCAGCCGACCGCGAGCACCCATGCCCCCCCCCCCAACACACCCTCAGCGCGAAACTTTTTTGAATCGCTCCGTATGATGAAAGATTCAATTTGATGCCCGTACAATAGCCTGCTATTATCACGCGGCGACAAGAGCCCCCTCGTGGCAAAGATTAGGGGCCGAGTCAGCTTACAGTAAACAGTTGAACAGGCACAATCCCCTCCCTCTCAATACGTCGGGGGCCTCTCGGCAAAATAACGCTCAAAAGTTCCCCTCTTTCCGAAGGAGGCGCTTTCCCGCCAAATCAATTAAGCATCGCTAATAAGCTCGGCCCGTCTCCCTACGGCTCCGATTCAGACCTTCCCGCTTTTACTCCGGCTCCGTTCGGCATCATTCAGAGCAGCCCCCCCCCCCCACCGCCCCCCCTCCCATCCTCCGGGCCCCTGGCTGATGAGAAGGACACAGTCTGTTATGGAAACTGCAGCCCTGGCACCGCCGACTCCGACGGGGAGTGAGGAAACAGACAGAAAGGGCCTCTGCGAAAAGACGGGGGTTTTAGACCAAGTGAGAAAGGATTTCGGGTTTTTTTCTTTTTTTCTTTCTGATTTCTTGATTCCCTCCGGGGCGGCAAAACACACACACACACACACACACACACACACACACACACACCATGAATGTTTACACTCGTGGCACCAGAACAGATAAAAGTGTTTGCTCTTACGCCAGAACCCAGAAGTCAGCAGGTGTCACCCCCGCTGCACTGATACGAGACCTATTCAGCCACGTTTGTTACCGCTCAAAGGAACATAATGTATCAGCCGGAACCGTAACGGTAGTCGATCAATAGATGATTGATTGGCGGCTTTTTTTATTTTTGATAGGAAATCATTGGTTTTGAGGCAAAATTCCCAGGGTGGTATTTCCTCGTCTCCGTGGTCGTCTGACAGACTGAAACGCTTCGGGGGGTCTTAAGCTGTCACATTGCGAGACGGCGCCCTCGGCCTCGGAAATCTGTGGCACTTATCACCATTTTATAGGCCCGAACGATCGATGGATTACTCGAGAAAATAGTCAACAGATTAATCGATGATGTAAATTCCTGTTAGTTGTAGTCGTGGTAGTGAAGCCGCGGAACAGAATTTAGTATGTCCCAAAAAAAAGGTTTTAAAACTCACAAAATGTTTATAAGAAACCTCTTTAAGTTGCTAAATGTTTTTTTCTACGAACCGTGTGCCACCGGTTGGTTTTATATTTAGTTTCATTCGGTGATGCTCGGTTTTTTGAGCAGTCGGCAGATACAGGGGTTGATGGAAATTGTTCCTTATCACACTTTCACATTCATCCAACAGTTAAGTTTGTAGGTGTGTTTCTGTGCCTTCGTTCTCAGTCATTTACTTATATGATACAGAACATTCAATACATAAAACCTGTTTCCCAGTTCATACGTGTACAGTTGTCCCATTTTGTAAGAACGTCCACGTTGCTCTTCATCGTTCTTTCCTCGTCATCCTCCTCTCCACCATCCAGGTTTTAAATGTTACTGGTTCTGAGTCTGAAGAGTTCACCCACTTCTCTGTACTTCCTGTCTTTTTCTCTCTCTTTTCTCACCCACTCCACCTGCTTTCTTTCAAATTTTCTTTCGTTTTTTTCCTCCTCTTCCTCCATCGATCGTTCCCTCCACCCTTCTCTTCCCCTCCTCATGGCCTCTTCATCCACTTCACTGCCACCACATTCACATTTGTCCTGCTCTTCCTTTTCCCTCTTTTGTCTCTCTCTTCATCATTTTGCTTATTTTTATCCCTCTATATTTTCTTGCCTCTTCTTCCCACCTGCATCTCCTACTCCTCCTCCTCCTCCTCTTATCTCTCTCCCTCATCATCCTCTCTTCCATCCCCACCAGCCCTGGCAGCCAGCAGCGGTCAGCTGCCCATCTCCAGCCTTGAGGCGGGAGCCGGTCACATGCTTCTGGGCGGACCCGGGGGTCCCGCTGTCCCCCCGTCCCTCCGCCCCTCCCTCTTCCTCAACCGCCCCACCCTCCTCCCCATGGTGACGGGCTCCATGGCGACGGGCTCCACGCCCTCCATGGCACTGGTCAGCAGCAGTGGTGGCGGTGGCGGCGGGTGTGGCCCGAGGCCCCCCTTCTCTCAGTCTCCGCCCCCCGGTGCCAGTGACCTCATGAGCCCGACTTCGTGCCCAGAGGAGTCCGCCTCTCCTTGTTCAAGTCCCGCCTCTTTCTGTTCCTTCAGCGAAGCCTCGCCGCCGCCCCTGGGAGGGGCCATGGCCGAGTGATCCCCGACCGAGCCAAAGTATCCTATCAGAGGAGGACGAGGAGGAGGAACGAGGAGCCAACGCAGTGTTAGAGGAGCTTTACGAATCTAAATTTACAACCTCGCCTTTCAACCAAAGCCATCTCTCCGTCTGATCCATCTCTGGTTCCGTCTCTCTGTGTCTCCCCGCTGACGTCCTCCGAAGCCAAAAATATACTCGGACGAATGAGGGGAGGAAGTGAAGAGAGAGGAGGATGGAGAGGATGGAGAGAACCGCAGAACGGAGGGGGGAGAAAATCGAAACCAAATAATGACCTACGGCTGGAGAGGTGGCGCTGAGGAGCGTTTTTTTTTTTTTTTTTGCTTGGCATCCGGGATCGAACACCACGCTTTTTAATCGGCAGGAGGAAAGAATAATAATTAAAAAAAAAAAAAACCTGGACGAGGGCAGGGATGAGAACTGGAGCTGTGTGTGAGAGATGGGAGGCAAAAAAAAAAAAGAAAAGACTTGTTTAACAAGCTCAGCAGGTCAGGAAGGTGGCTGCAACCAAATTTTTTCTAAAAAAAAAAAAAAGCAACGATGCTCGAAGAGGAACACACACCGACAAAGATGAAAACCAAAATCTCCAAATACCAAAAACCGAAGACCAAAAATAAAAAAAGACATAAAAACAACAAACGGAGAGAAAAGCTTTAGTTTGAAAAAGACTTTTACATTCTGATCCGTCCAGGATCGGCTCAGCATCTCATCCTACTTCATGCCAAACATTTCTTCCATTTCACTCAGGATTTTTTGTTTCTTTGTTTGTTTAATTATTTTGAGTTAAAGATTAACAAAACCTTTATTTTTCTATTATTTTGTACTGGTCGCTCTCTATGGCATTTACTCCTCGAACACGTACAGTTTGATGTTTTACAGCTGATCCCACATGCAGGGTTTCTACCTACCTCTCTCTTTACAGCTTTACCACCATGAACTTTCTTTCCACTACCAAACACAATGTTTGTTTTATCCGTCCTGGAGTAGCAGACGGGTGGGGTTTGCTTCCCTAATTGCTCTGGCGTCAGGTAAGATGCCAATCCATACATACGGTGGTGTGAACATGGCTTTTAAAAGCTTTCCCGTGGTTGCCTGAGCTCTCCGGTTTCCATTAAATCCGACCGCGTGGTGAAATCCACCCCTCTGGCACATGGATGGGCCGGAACCAAACACAGATGTTGGGAAATCCCACGTGATCCAGGTCTGTTTTTCAGTTGAAATCGCTGTATTGGTCAAATTTGTTTTTTTTGTTTAGCCCTTAGTGTCAGTTTGAAGGATCCACAGCGAATTTTGAGGATTATTTACATATTAATTTTCTGTTCAGAAAGAATATTTCTAGCGGGATTATCATCATCATCCTCCTCATCAATAATCTCACTGTATTTTTCTGAAATAAACACACTTACCAGTATTAATCCTGCCTGCAGAGGATGCAAACACACACACACACACACACTCAAATACACAAACCACAAGCGGACGTGGGCAGCATTATTTTGCCTTCTTTTGTTTATTATCACACCACCACCACCAACATCCTCCTCCTCATCATCATCATCATCATCATCATGATGTCATTTTTCCAGACTGCTCATCTACCACCAGACAGTCACTCTTGGATACCAAAGCACCGCCTCTGGCAGCGTCGTCTCTGGATTCGCCTGAGAGACGAGTGTCCAGACAAAACCTCAGCAGTGTCAAAGGGAGAAAAAAACACAGACACAGACACAGACACACACACACACACACACACACACACACACACACACACACACACACACACACACACACTACACTACAAGCATAAGAAAGAGTCCAAACCAAAAAAAAAAAGGAACAAAAGAAAGAGGTGAAGCACCGGCGTTCCCCTTACTGCCCCCGAACCCCCTGCCCTCCAACCCTCCCTCCCATCGCCCCTCTCCTTTGTCTCCAAAGATCAGATCAAAGGGCCAAAAGAAAAGAGGAGGAGAAGGAGAAGAAAAAAAAGGAGGAGAAGGAGAAGTGGTCAGGAGCAGAGGAGCCAAAGGTTTGAAAAGCTGCAGGGGAAACGCAAGAAGAGGAGGAGGAGGAGGTGGAGGAGGAGAAGAAAGAGGAGGAAGAGGAGCAGGAGGAGGTGCGCTCAAAGCGGCGGACTATAAAAAAAACAAACCAAAAAGTAACCCAAAACCAAAAGCTACTACTACTGCTACTAGTTATGTATGAGTGACTGAACTGTAACTAAAACCAAATACAAACAAAGAGGGGGAGGACGAGGGGAGAAAAAAAGGGGAGGGGGGCAAGGCCCTGTCTGCCTGTTCGTCTTTAACTGTGATTGCTGTTCTTGTATCGACAGACAGAAACCCCCTCTCCCCCTCCCTCCCTCCCTCCCTCCCTCCCTCCGCCGGCAACCTCGGCTTTGTTCTCACTTTCTTTTTTTCCCGGATGGATTAAAATATGGAATAACCTCAACAAAACTGACTTTGAGAATATATATATTTTTGTTTTTGCTTTCCATAGTGTGTCTGTTAATGATGTATGGATTTGTCTCATTGCTTTCTACTTATTATGCGGCGGGAGGGAGGGGAGGGAGGGAGGGAGGGGCAGGGTGGGTCGGGGTGGTGGCGGGTTGGGCAACGTGTTGCCTATTTTCATATCTTCTTGTCTCTTCGGTTGTGCTCTGGGGTTTTTTTTGTTTGTTTGTTTGTTTGTTTTGTTTTT
Source organism: Istiophorus platypterus (assembly GCA_016859345.1). Taxonomy (NCBI): domain Eukaryota; kingdom Metazoa; phylum Chordata; class Actinopteri; order Istiophoriformes; family Istiophoridae; genus Istiophorus; species Istiophorus platypterus. Next base: position 19,781,398 of record CM029127.1, on the reverse strand, counting down.
TTTGTTTTGTTTTTTTGGAGATAACTGTGACAATGTAGCTTCCAAGATTTAAAAAAAAGAAAAAGAAAAAAAAAGTGTTTTAGTTGATCCAGAATGTCGTGAAAAAGCCAAAACTGAAAAACCAAAAGCAAAACTTTTTAGTCATACAACCATACCAAATAGAACAACCAAACCAATGCACAAGTTGTACGAGTGGCTCAGAGGAGGCGTGTGTGCGTGGATGTGTGTGTGTGTGTGTGTGTGCGTGTGTGTAACACGCGTTTACGAGTGAAAAAAAAACAAACGGCGACGACGCAAAGTGATCTGAGCCGGCGCTCGTCCGCGAGAGCGGAGAGGCCGAACCCTGGGTCGTTTTCACCCTGGACCTGTTCTCGCGACGCTTTTCCCACCAAACCCACCGGCTCCGGTCACCGTGGCAGAAAAACGGGCCCAGGTTGAAACCGAACAGGGTGAAGCTTCGATGTGAACAGACGCAGGCACTGAAGGCAACCAATGATAGAGAGGATATGGAGAGGGAGAGAAGTGAGGGGGGTCGGGGGTCGGGGGGCGAAGGCGTCCGAGGCAGGTCAAAGGCTGTTAACGTCCACTTTTAGAGGGAATGTATCCATTAGTTCTCTTAGGTTTTTTGTAGGGGGAAATACAATATGTTCAACTGCTCTTACTTGTTGCTGATGTACAGAAACGCTGGGACTATTATGGACGGTGACGACCGAAGACGACGACTTGATTTAACAACCAAAAGCTTTAAAACTCTTTATCTCTCATGGGCTCTTTGTTGGAGAAAAAAAATATTTGTATTTATTGTATAAGGGAGGTGTGTGCTTTTTTTCGGGGGATGGGGGGAAAAAATGGTCCGTTTGTATTTTATGAACTTCTTTGACTCTCGCGTTCTTTATTTATTGATCCTTTATTTATGTATTTATTGGATTCTATTTAAGTCTTTTTCTGGATCTATGTGATAGTTTTGGATTTTTTTTTCCCAGGGGTCGTTTGTGAGGCTCGTATCCACAGAGAAGGGGGGTGGGGGGGTTCTTTAGATCAAGAAAAGAAGAGAAGATGCCAAACGAATGTTTCAGAGCAAAACCAAACCTAAAGACTGTTGCAACCCAAGACAGGGAAAGAAAGCATGGAAACTGTGACGGAGGAAAACGCTTTGTGGTAAAATATCCCACCGAGCCATGAGTGTGTGTTACTAGCTAAAATGTAGGCGTTCACTAAGCGGAGATTTACACATTACTATTACATACTGTCGTTGCCAAACCAACGGACCTGACTGACAGTGGCTCGAAATGCTGTTTAATATAATGTAAACTGTAACCGGAAAGATTTTAACACACGTTCTAAACGTTAAATTACAAAACAAGATGCTAACGACGTCAGGCTACACGGCTAGCTAGCTAAGTCGGTTAGATTAGCTGAATCAGATTTCATTCTGTGCTACATGAGTACAACAAACTGTAAAACTCATATTTTTACATTATGCTGGTATAAATATAACAACATGAGTCTGAAGCCACCGCATGAAAAATGGCAGTTAGTTTACAGCTTGTGACGCTACAGCGACCTGCTGTTTATACAGATGATAAATCATAATTTGGACGCCGCTGTAGATGTTTTCCTACCGACAAATTCACGTATTAATAAGAGCTTTACCATCTAAGACAGTTTTTAATTTTTTACTGATGTTTCTAAGAACCTGCGGAGGACTTAACCCACAACCTCGGTATTCGATCAACGACCCAGTCCAGGCCGATCCCGTCCTGTCGGGCTCTCACGTGGCGAGTCTGTCGCGGTGTGTCGTTGGCGAGTAAACCAACCCGATTGGACCCGGCTCACGCTCACTCCTCCCCGGTCGAGCTGGTCAGTGCTCGACCCGATTCCCGTCTTTCGCTTCTGAAAACTCCGGCGTCCGCTGTGGTGCCGGGCGACTTTCCTCTGTCCAGGTCTCCTCCTCTGTTCTCTTCAAAAGCTTTCCGACTCCCTCCGTCGCGCCTCAGGGCGAGGGCTCGAACTCATACCTCTGAAAACTGACAAAAACCAAATAGATGTTCAAGCTTTAATGACAAAACAAAAAAAGGGATTATTAAATTTTTTTTTAAAAAAGACACGTGACTTGTCTGAACTCAGGAGTGAGGGATGTGAAACTGGCCCTAACAAGTTAGTTTGATGGAGTCAAAACAAGGAATTTTTCTGTGAGCCGGTTGTTCTTATGGCTTTAACCTACAGGATCCGCCCCCGCGTCTCCTCCGCCCGCTCCTCGGAAAGCCCAGGGGGCGTGGCTGGGTGTGGCCGGGGGCGTGGCCGCGTTGTGTAGAGACGAAGGCGTGTGTGTATATTCATCACTGCTGTCGGAAGAAAAAAACCCTTCAGCTTCGGCTTTGTCCTTTTCACTCAAAATAAAAAAAAAAACAAAACGAATGCTAATTTGTTTTTTAAATGTTTTTTTATGCTTATCGACTCTCGCGCCGTTTAAAAATCCACAGGAGCTTAAAAACTGAACGGATGTCAACTAAAGAAAAATAAGAGATTTTATATTTCAAAAGATTTGAGGGTTTGTTTTTTGTTTCTGTTTTTATTTTTTGTTTTCCTGTTTCGTTTTTTTTTGTTTTTCGCTCCGACAGCAGTGCAGCTCTATATGTGGCCTGTGGAGTTGGACTCTGCTGTGGTGGACAGAGAATGATACCAAAGTTTAAACTACCACAGTGAGACACTACACTACAAACACAACACACACACCCACACACACACACACACACACTCCTGCAGTGATTCCATGTGTATATAAACATTCAGGATTCTTGTTAGGGACTGTAACTGATAAAAATAACGGACATCCAGCGCCTGACATTAATATGAAAACACTAGATAATAAGAGCACTTCAGGCCTTGACAGTTTTATACTGTAGTTCTTCTGTGGCTGTGAATGTTAATTTTACTACTCTGCTCAACTCTCCTAGTCACCATGAAATATAAAGGTCCTTTTTTTTTGGCCTTGAGAACACAAAAATGTAATAATAACAGAGTGAGAAAAAAAACAGAATAACTTAAGTCGATACTGTTTGCCCCCGAATTATTGTTCATTTATTTAGGAGAAAATTTTAAAGAGGCGTTTTCCTTTCTATTTTTTCTACAATGCAGCTTAAATCCAAAGTTTCAGAGGACAGCAAAGATAGATTTTACTGCTAAAGGAAAGAAAAAAAAACCTCAATAATGAAAACCAAAGAGTTCCAACGTATCTCCTCGACTTGATTTCGTTCTCTTTTCCTTTTATTTATTTTTATCCGCATTGTACAACTCCCGCGTTTTTACAATGGCTCCAAAAGTCTTTAATATAGCCTAACGACGACGATGGCGATGGTGATGGTGGCGATGAACATAAACGCTCTGTAAGCTTCAGTATCTGTTCTTTGGGTCCTGTTTTTCCTCTGTTTTGAAGTACGCTTAAAATATGCTCTTTTCTTTCTTTTATGTTCATTTTTTTTTTTGGTGACCTCGAGGCTCTTTCCGTCTGAATTGATTCTATGACCTGAATCCTGTTTGGAAATGTTTGGGGGTTTTGAAGACTGGTCTCTACCGTCCCTTAACTCATCGCTATCTGTGTGCCTGTTGTTTTTTGGGGTCCAGGGAAACGGGGACAAAACAAACCTGTAAGTGTTAGGAATAAAGTGCGAATTTAGACCAAAGTCATCTCCGTGTCTTTGTTGTTGTTTTATTTTTATCTTTTTATTTTTTTGCTGTGTTCTAGAAAGGTGGTGACGACATGGTAAAGGAAAAAATGAAACCAGATATAGGTTAGAGAACAAGTAAAATACTTATCTTAGGATAAACAATAGGATGATGTAATATTTCTAATGTATTAACATGAATATATGAATTCAATTGATTTTACAGGCACAAGTTTATCTGTATATCTATATCTTTTTTTCTTTTATGAAAAAAAGATATAGATATAAACCATAAAATTTTCAAAAGGTTGAAAATCATCTCAAATTTTAATTTCTGCCTGTGACCGACTATAAACGCGGTGAAGAGGTCAGTGCTGTTTATTTTCAATCTATCCAGTGTTTGAATGATATCTATATTAAAGCTGCATCAGCTGATATCTTGATGACCCAAGGGTCAGATGACAGCTCCGTGGTCCGTTTTAGAAACTTTCAGCTCATTGTTTTGGCTTTTCACACCAACAAATCGACTTTGTCAGGTTGGGTCACCGCTCTCATCAGCCTCGCTTCCAGCGAATGCAGGAAACCGTTATCAGCAAAAAATTAAAAATAAAAAAAATGTAAAAAACGTACTTCTAAAGAAGTCGGAGACAAAAAAACCCCTAAAAGTAGAATGAATATAAGGTGGAACGATTGTGATTATGCTTTAAAAGAATATAAAGTCGACTATTTGTAATGAGAAACCAAGTATGATTTTGTGTATTAAAGTCCGATGTTTTAGCCGGTTGGGGAAAAGTAGTGGTTTGGGTTGAAATGACCACTTTCTTCCAGTTAGGTGAGCTTCGTCATCATGGTTTCAGTGATAAACACGTGGTTACGGATACGGCGATGCTTTGAAACACACACACACACACACACACACACACACACACACACACACACACAAACCTGACTGTCGGTTAGTTCCCAAACAAGCAGTGGCCTCCAACGTTAAAATTTGGTGTCGCGTTGACCCAAACATCCGACCCCATCCCCTCCCCAGTGTGGACTCTGTGACGGCGTCATGTAGTTATGACGGTGGCCACTGGAGGGCGGTGCCGCTTAGAGGTAAAGAAAACAAACCATGTCCTGTTTGTTTTAACTTGTTTTAACTGGGACGACTGACGCTGACGTTTCTCACGGACGTCCGGTCATTATGATGACGCCAGTGTATGTGCAAAGGGTCAAATATATATATATATATATATATATATATATATATATATATATATATATATATATATATATAGAGAGAGAGAGAGAGAGAGAGAGAGAGAGAGAGGGGCAACTATGTCGGTTTTTCCACTGTCCTCAATTAACCAAAAAAAAAAAAAGTCTTTTAACTCCTCTTTACTCTGATTATTATTTCTGAGAACAACAACTTCAGAGAAACTGCAAATACTTTTATAATTTTTTTTTTTCTTTTCATATTTGGCATGAAAATAGTCAAGTCCAGCTTAATCTGAGTGGAAAATATCACGTCCTCCGAACACAAAAACAGCCTTCAGGGGCAAAGCGCTCAGTCAGTTTCACGCGGAGCAGATTTGACGAGTGTTAATTCGCCCTTGAAGGTTCAAAGGCTGGTGAGAGACGGAACCACTGCCGGGCCCCACTTAGACGGGCCGAGGAGCAGAGGCGGGTTTTCAAAGCTTTGATTTTGTCGGCAGCGTTAATGGTAAAACTCTGACCCTGATGAAGACACCGAGAGGTGGGAACCAGTCTGCGTTCTAAAAGATTAATATTCCCCGGTAAATAAGGGCTTTTCATATACTTTCCACTTTGAGCGCCTGCCAGAGGTGATTGTTTTCTCCCTCCAGGCGCAATTGTGCGCCGGCAACCTCAGTCGATTCAATCCTAGACCAAACTGTGTGTGTGTGTGTGTGTGTGTGTGTGTGTGTGTGTGTGTGTGCACGCTTGTTGTTTTTTGTTGGTTTTTTTTTCGTTTTTCATGCTTTTCCTGTCTCTCTCAACGCCGACGCTTCACTTTTACCACGAAAATCGATATTTCCTGTTTCATCTCATTTCGAATTAGCTGCACGGACGTGGGTCTGGAGAGGCGCGCCGGGTGGAAATGCCGGGGCTGAGACGAGCCCCCCCCCTCGCCGCTGTCCGTTGATTACGGGTGTGCGTGGCTACAGTAAAGGCTGCGCCCTGAGCTTCGGCGGCGGCGGCGGTGTTTTTTTGGGAGGCGTTTCTGTTCTTGGAAGCTTTGTAGGTTTTACGAGGTTCTTTTAGAGAAAGAAATCCTTTCAACTCTCTGATTCCCGCTTTAAAACAAGACGACGATATCTGAGTCATTTCCCAACCAACAGAATAACAGACAAACATTAAAATATCTGGTGATATATGTTGTAATTCTGTATCGACGATGTGTTGCGCGTCTCCCTTCTCTTCCTCGCTCCCGTCTTCCTTTTCCTCTTTGTTCGTCTCCGAGTCGTCTCACGTTTTCGTTTTTGTCGAGAACTGCTGACACAGCAGGAGGGTTTTTGTTTTTTTTTTTGAAGCACACGTGTGCACTTACATTCTTGCAGTTTCATGTTCAGGGGGGCCGTCGGGAAGGGGGAGCCCCGAATCATCCGGGGGGGGGGGGCAGAGCTGGGCGGGAGCCCCACATCCTACCAGGAGGTTATAGACATTTAATTTGAGTAGTGCTGTTGTTTGATGAGCTCACAAGGATGGTGGGGGGGGGGGTCCTCTGCTCCTCGGCCGCCAAGGCCTGGAAGCGTGTTTTTGTTTAGTGAAAAACGAAGATCTAACTTGTTTTTCTTTTCCCAGAAACTACATTTCCCTCAGCCAGCGTCTTCGTCCTCCTCCTCCTCCTCCTCAACTCGTATTTTTTTTTTTTTTTTTTTTTTTATGAGCTGGATCCAGAGCAGTTTGCCAGTTTGTAAAGTCACAGATCAGCCAAACCATAATTCACGCTGCTCCTCATCTACAGTAACTCATACCAGAGCATCCAAGTCCACGCACAAATGGCTTCTGAGTAAAAAAATAAATAAATAGAAAATAAGAAATAAAAAAATCTGAGCTCAGTCGTCGCCGTCCAGAAAAATAAGCGCTGAAGTATATGATCGGATCCGTTACTTCGATTTGCACCAACATGGTGACACATCGTTTCATCCGAGAACCTTTGTTTAGTTTGTGGCCGGATCAAGAACCAATGCAGCCATTTCGGTTTCAATATCACAGAACTTGTTTCTTTTTTTTTCTTTTAAATATCTGATCCCTTTTGTGGAGGGGCCTCAAACCTCCGCCGTGCGGTATTTGGTTTGACTTTGCCCCGGCTGCACCAGGCCTCCTCTGCCCTCGGCTGCCAGCCGCGGTGAGGTCAAAGGCGCCCGAAGATCTGAGGGGGCTTGGCTCACGGGCTCAAGGGCCACGGCTGACTCGGCTACGGCGTGTAGCTGCGCCGTTGGGCCGCCTCCGTTACGAGCCCGTCTCATGAAGACCGGCGTCAGTCCTGGGTGGTTCAGATCTGGGTGGCCCGGTCTGAGTGTGTGCGTGTGTGTTTCCAGTCAGCCCCACTCTCTCTTCTGGGAACTAACATGTTGTAGCCCACAGGTCCCTCGGGGCTTGGCTTTGCCAGCCACCAGGAAGAAACCAGCCCTCAGTGTTTCCCCTTGCTTGCCTCAGCCGCGCAGACGCGCTCAGGGCCTGCACCTCGGCCTTCACCCGCCGTGCTCCGTCAAACCCTGAATGACGCCTCTGTTGCGCGCTCACCTTCGCGCCCGTACACTTGCCAGGTGTCGACGGACCAGATGTTTGGAAAGCTCCAGCGAAATACCAGGTGCGAAGTGGCCGTGAAGTCGGGAGCTCCGGTGTGACCGCAGCGCCGAGCGCCGTCCGGGTCGCCAGGCGGCAGAGGCACTGCTTCCCCATCGCAACATTTTTAGTTTTAGAATAATTTTTGCAACCAAAAACTTTTTCTTAATTTATCTTCTTGGTTTTATTTTACCCTGACTCCACATAAAACACAATACCATTCCTGCTTTTATAAAAATTCATATTGGGCAAGTTTCATAGGAAATCGCGGTCACAATCATAAACAAATGAGTGAATAGAAACACTCAAAAAATACTAATAATATTTTTTTTTAAAAAAACAAAATAGTTGTTTAATACTGTTTTTGTGTTGTTTTTTGTTTGTTGTCTGTTTTTTGTTTGTTGTTATCCTTACAAAAAATAGTTATACGTGGGACACAGGTACTTCCTTCACAAAACATACCAAATGTCCTGATATTTTTAATTTCCAGCGAACAGTTTTGTAAGAGGTGTCACATGAGGGAGACCTGACCACAGCCTGAGGGAGGCCGTGCAGTTCCCACCAAAAGCCACTAGGTGGTGCCCCCTCCCTGGAAGACAATCTCAACGCTTTGATCGGACCGTGAGCAGGTCACCTCGGCTTCTGACCTCACGGCGTCGTCGCTTTATTCTGCATTGGTGACCACTGCTGTCGGCAAAATGAATAAATAAATAAAATGCTGATTATTTTTTCCTTTTTCTGGGAAGATATTTTTAAATTTGCTCCAAAATTTATTGTAATTTAAACTCCTTTTTCTTACACCTTAGGTACGAGGAGAAACATCTGAGTATCTGTGTTACTGAAGGCAAAGGTCGACGGGAGAAGGTGCGTTAGTGTCTGTGTGATGCTGCACTTGTGCCGAATCCTCACGTCTAAATCATGTCGATGTTGAGCATAATACAAATGATATTATGTATTAGCTGCGTTTGTTCCATGCTAGCATCGGATACGTACGACCGAACACAAAGAACAGCTAAGACTGATAGGGATGTGCGTTTTTTTTGGTCATAAAATCAAAGTTGAAACTTTGGTGGCACTAGAGACAAAGGTCACGGGGGGGGGGGGGTTGTCACAGCAGTCCATCCCCTGGTTGTTGAGAAGTCAGGCTTCGATGGAAATCCTCTGCTCCCACCTCGCCCTTTTCCCGACCGTTGGACAGCCGCCACGGGGTCCGGCCCCTGAGCTCTGGCCCCTGAGCTCCGGCCCCTGAGCTCCTTACAACCGTTGGCACGCGTCATTTTCAGTGAATCTAGATTCAGCGCCTCGCGCGGTGCTTTGGGTTTTTTGTTTGAGAGCATTGGAAGCGACAGCGCTGTGTGGTGTTGACGTTTTAACTTGTGGAAACACAGTTTTAACTTTTAACTCTCTAAAGCTCTCTCCTCAAAACTCGAAGATCTTAGAAACACTTTCCCATAACCAGTCAGATGGAGAAACATGAGCTTGTTAGCTTGTTATAGCTTCCGTCCATCCGCACAGGTGCGCTGTCAACAAACCACCGTGTCGGCCCTCGCTCTCCGTGCCGTAAGCGCAGTTCCTGCCATTGTTTCGAATGGCAGATTCATATCGTAGCTACGCTTTTGTCGCAGTTCACGTGTGAATTCGGTCTCAGCCATTAAACTGCCTGCGTCGCGGGAACCAGTTCGCGCACCGATCGGAGTAATTTCGAATAAATGTTAGAATCACTGGGTAAACAGTTCGGGCTCCACACTCTCATGAGCTCCGACTGTTGATTTTTGTATTTGCTCAGTCGTTTGTGTTTATTTATCGAGGCAACCCTCCAGTTTCTTGTGCTTCCTTTGATAATACTCAGCCGATGAGTGAATCTTCAGGGCCTGGACGTCGGGTCACATGGGCCTAGTGGAGACTGTTCACACCCCGTCAGTAAAAGCACCGATATGTTAATGTAAAAGTCCTTGATTCAAACACTGACATTATTAAATGTTAATACTGATGTTTTACTGTTGCAGCTGGTCGAGGTGGAGCTGGTTTTAACCACTGAATATACAGTGATGAGCTCATGAAGGGGTTAAAATGTTTATAATCTGTACTTTCATACATAAATTTACTATTTTCTTTACTATGCGCTCCTCCATTTTATTTCCTGTAAAAGGGTTTTATGGGGGGAGGGGTTCTTTCCTTATCTCGTTATTGGGACTAAAGTCAGAGGGAGTCGTGTGCTTTTCAGATTGTTAATCCCCTTTAGGCAAATTTATGATTTGTCATATTGAGCCACAGAAATTTACTGTGACCTGACTTGCCTTCATGTGGCAGAAGAGAAGAAATACAAAGGATTTTACAAAGGATTTGGGATTTTTCGCTTTTTTTTGTGCAAGAAAATTAAATAAAATAAAACCATCTGAGAAGATTTGAAGGAAAATGTCTCTTCGGCGGAACAGCTGACAACTCATAGACATGTAGCCCTTTTTTTTCTGGGAGGGGTCGGAAACCAAAAGGTTTGGAAACTACTGGTCTAATCCTCATAAGTATTTCAAGACTATTATAGAATCTTCATCTAAAAAAAGTTAATACAGCTGTTAAATAAATGCAGAGGAGTAAATTGTATAGAGTTTCCCTCCAAAACGTTGCAGAGCAGAAGTGTAAAATAACATAAAACTGAAATTAAATCACTAGCTCCTCCGAATTGTAATTAACTATGTTATTTAAGTAAACTTACTCAGTTACTTTGTTCTGCTTGATGTTACCAGAGTTCCAGTGAACAATCTGGGAGCTGGGAAACTTCGTTAAAGCATCAGAGGTCACGGAATAATACCCCCAGACTAGAATCATGTTTGTCTGAGCTGCATCTCTCTGGTCCATTGGTCTACAAAACCTCTGACCGGGGCTTCCCCTGCTGTCAGGATGGGTGAATCCTGGCGTGGGCCGTCCTCCGGATTTGCCCCCCAGCCCTCAGGTCGCTGCATGAGAGCACACGCCCACGGGCCTAAAATGTAAATACCCGGGGAGACACCGCATCTGTCTCTGATGTTGGACCGTCTGCCTCGAGGTTCCACCGTTTCCAGACACCTCCAGACGCAACGTCCTCCGGTAACCGCGGTGATGCAGACTGCCACCCCGTAGCTATAGAAACAAAACTGTGTGGCGTGCGGTAGGTGGCCGGCCTCTCGCGGTCGCCTGGTGGTGGTGGTGGCGGGGGGGGGGGGGGGGTCGGTTGGCGCGCCGTCAGGCTGGCTGATCACCGCAGCCCCGGTGTCATGTCTGTTGCCATCGCGCTCTCTTTTGACGTCGGCCAAGAAGAGCAAGGGCTCCCCCGCATACTGCTGGGCCTATAGGCTCCTTCCCAGCCGCCCCCCCTCGGCCAACCCAGCCAAACCTACACAAACATGGTGCCAGCCAATCTCAACCCGACTCAGACAAACTCAGTCTCAATCCAAACCCGTCCAAGCGTAACTGTGCGCAGCCAAGCCCACCACACTCCACCCAGCCCTAACCCAACATCTGATACTTCATCCCCGAGACGTCTCTCTTCGCCAGCGCTCTCCTCCGGGGCGACTTCCAACCGCAAACAGTGGAAGAAATCAGCGTAATTGCAGCAGGCGGGACGCTCTCGTGGGTAGAGGGAGCATCTTGGAACTCAAAAGGTCGCAGACGCCATCGTATCGACAATTGATTTTGTCTGTCAGCCCACTTGTCAAAGTGTTTCAGCGAGACTCTGAAACCACAAACCACTCGGCCTCAGCAACTGTGGAGAAGGGTGTCAGCTGCGCGCCAAAACCATAAATCACAAATATATCCAAGTACAAAAGATAATCACCGAAATACAAATAACGTGAAAACGATGGAGAGGTTTTGTCTTTTGCAGAGTGGGAAAAAGAAAAGCTCAGTAGCCAAACCTCCTCCGTGATGCAATTTTTCAGGTTTTATTTCTGGATTTTTTTTTGTGGAACAGAAACCAGTAAAGGCCTGATTAGGGAACCAAAAGTTACTTCGTCAGACCAGGATTTTAGAATAGAATCTCTTTTAAACTGTTTTTATTCAAACACAGAAGAAAGTGATTAAAAAGGGAGTCAAATTCGCCTTAATCTCCAGGAAAGTCGCTACAATTTGTCTGGGAGACGCACAAGTGTTGACGTACAACAGGGCCTCATTGGCCTGTAGTATAGCACAGGACAGTAGACTATACATGTCAGAGTAAATATATACATTATATTCAAACAATAAAGATGTGGAGGATGAGGGGAGAATGTGATGGGGGGCTGAAACTCTGATCTTCTCTCCTGTCAGCAAGACGAGTAGAAAAGGAAACAGGACAGAGATGATGAAGAACAGGATTAGGGGGGAAGTGAAGAAGGTCAGGAAGGGGAGAAAGAAAGAAAGAAAGTGAGACAGGGAACGTCAGGAAAACTAAAAACCTCCCCCCTGAATAAAAAAAAAAAGGTTAAAGGACCTCTAGCAGAGACGAGGATCACGGCAGGAAAAACACGCTACCGAGTTACACACCCCTGTAGCTTTACATCCAAGCCGCAGATGTTAAGATCAACACTGAATCGAATCTAAGCACCTGGTTAGTATTTTCGTTGGCCTGTCACCGTGTTAGCGCCGCCGACTTCTCGCATACTTCTCTGTCTCTGCTGTCAACAGACAGTAAAAACGGGATGAATGAACCACTGTGAGATCCTGCAAGGCGAGGGGGCCTGTTAGCGCCGATATCGCTGCAAAATTCAATTTTCCATTTAATTCAGTTTGCTGAGTCTGATTTACAGGCAGCGCGGGGTAGGTTTAGCATCCTGACTGGACAATATTAAGGAAGCGTTTGGCCTAAAAATAAACTTAACACCCTCACAAATCAGCTCCTGGGGAGGGAATTTTTAAGGACTTGTTTTGTTTGAACTTTTCATTTGCCTTATTTTTTTTTTCTTGTACAGGTACATTCTACTTGTTATTTGCTTTATGACTTTTGATCAAACTTGAATCCTGTATTTCTATATTTTTAATCTTTTGTGTGCATTGATTTTTTCACTGTTCCACTGTATCCACATGTGCTGTCTGTAGACTGACCTTTGAATTGCAAAAAACAAAACAAAACAAAACAAAACAAACAACAAACAACTGCCCATAAAGACTTTGGGTTCATGTTGACATTCATGAAGCTTTTCGTTTCATATAAAAGAGGCAAAGATGCCATTTCTACACTGACAAAGTCTCAATTTGACCAACATGTGCCACATTTTAAAGCTCTATTAATGACTTTCTGGCCACTAGGGGGCAGATGATTCTCCCCACTTATTATCACCTCGTGAAGTTGCCAGGGCTTTAGCGTGGTAGCAAACGGTTGCCTATTTACCAAATCTAAAACACGGAGCAAAATTATCATCGCAGTCAAGTCGAGAATTTGATTCTTGGGCAGATTTCCAGGTCTACGTTCCCCCTCAACCTTGTTGATAGCTGCTAGCTGGCGACCGAAGAGCCAAACACAGGCCCCCACTCTGTACTGCTCATACAAATTTGAGAGAATTTGGGTTTTGGATTTGACCAGTGGACAGAACATGACCTCAGTGGGATGATAATGTTGCTCCCTGTCTGCTCAAGCTGTGTTTTAACATTTTAGCCGTGACAGCGTCATAAGACCAAACTTCAACAGGTTTTTTTTGTGTGTGTGTGTATGTGTGTCTGTGGGTTTTATGATGTTTGGAGTTCTGTCTCGAAGGGTTTATTAAATTTAGCTTTAGCGACCTGCTACAAGTCATTTTTGGCCACATGGGGGCAGCGAAAACGGGCTGCTGAGGGAAACATGAGGCTGACACAACGTTCAGAAGCTGGTCGCTAACTGGGTCTGTCTGCTGTTTGATCCGGGACAAGGGAGAGCGGAGTAGACTGGTCACGGATCGGTGGGGACCCGGAAGATCCAGATCAAAATCATAAAACGCCACTGAATACTGGACTCTCTCGAAAAACCGATGCAAACATGTTAGCCTCTACAAATTTCTAAGGCCACGCTACTGGTCTGTGTCTTTGTCTTTGAGTAATTCTGCCCTCTAGTGGCCAAAAATAGATCGGTGAAGCAGGGAATCTGGCTCCCGCCGCAGTGTCAAAAACCCAGACGGCCGACCAACTTTATTAATACACATGATACGCGCCCGCGAGCCAGCCGACTGAACCCGACCAGTTCAAATATCTCCCCGGGGGACGGCTGAAAGTCACCCTGGGCAACTGGAGGCCATCGGCGAGCCGAGTGGGGCCTTGGGCGGCAGATTGAAGTGGATGGGATTGACGCCGCCGTCTGGGGGTCGCGGTTTTTGTTTTCTGTTTTGTTTTGTTCTTTCCTTTGACGTTCAAGCCGAAGGCCTCTCTCTATCGACAGGGGTTGACGGAGCAGTCTGGGTATTTGGGGAGTGTATTATGGGAGGAAGCGGTGCGCGGTGCCAATTGGAATAGGAAGAGGGAGTTCCTCCAGAGACAGACAGAGGAGGCTGTTAACACATACTCGCCGAGCTCCATATAGACTCACACCGTTCCACGCATACCTCGCTCGCTCGCTCGCTCACTTGACTGACTGACCACTGGCTGCTGCGCTGCCTAAGCCCCCCACGTCCCCCCGACTCTCTCTCTCTCTCTCTCGCTCTCCTCCTCACACTCCTCCTCTTTCACCGGCATCTCCTCCTCCTCTCCCTCTCCCACTCCATCCTGCCAGCTCACACTTCTCTGCTCCGCTCACTTATCCCTCTTGTCTTCGTACTCGGCCTCTCGGGTTTCCCCTCTCCTCTCTCTCTCCGTTACAGACTTGGCACAAGGCCGCAAATAGGTCAAATATAACTCTTGCATTCCTCCCTGCAGTCACTCTTCCTCTCCAAGGACTAAATGTGGCCTCACACTATCTGTCTGACTGTCTGTCTCACTGTCTCTCCACATTGAATTTGACTCCACCGTCTCCCTGCAGAAGAGTTGACTTGCCCCTAATTAAATGCCCCCCCCCTTTTTTTTTTTGTTCCTCCAAGTTCCGACCGCTTGGCCACTTGTTGAACGTTTGAGATCCTCCTCTGCAGGTCATTAAACAGAGAAATAATCTGCTGTGGTTCATTAGCAAATTCAAGCGGTGATCATTCTGCAAGTTGGATTCAGGAGAGCGTGTTGGTCCAATTCATAAGCACAAAGTGACCCCTGGGGGTCAGTTCCTGATTTCGAGTGCATTCTCTCTTGAAGGGTTGGTTCACCCAAATTAGAAAAAAAGAAACGTATTTTCTGTCTACAAAAGACACATTTCAGACAATGTTCAGGACCAACTGAAGGGAACTGCTGTGAACTCATTGGCTCTGGATCGAGAGGAGAGACGTCAACTGGACCCGAAAGCACCAGCTGCAGCAGCAAGGTGGGTAGTGGGGGTTAAAAAGGGGGGGGGGGCTGGGACGCCAGATGTTGCCAATGAGCCCTCCAGAGGTGTTTTGGGCCTGTCATCAAAACACCCACTTGGGAAGGTACCCACCTGATGACCCCAATGGAACCTCCCTCTACACGCCACCTCAGATACCCACCATGGCTCCAGGTAAAAAAACCACGGTTGGCATGATCATCCCCACTCACATCATCTCAGGTAAGCGCAGCCTGGAAGGGACTGTATCACCACATCCTAACAAAGGCCCTACACTATAGTCTGACACACACATCCCAAGAAAAGTAACTACACGTTGCGGTGACGCAGACCACAAGAACGTGATTGTGATTTCCTTCATTTCTCTCCCAATTTTGCAAACGCCACGAACGACATTTTCTTTTTTTTGGGCGGGGGGGGCTCAGAGAAGCAGGCAGGTAAATCCGAAGCTATCTACATGGCCGAATACCACCAGAGGTCAGTGATAAGATGTTTTTCTAGAATTCCGGTAAACTAACCCTTTAAGCCTGAAAAAAAAAGTTGCCAAAAGTAGCAACACAAGTCAGGACTGTTCGTATTTCAACACTTCTTGTGTTGAAATATGAGAATCAACAAAACTAACAACTCGGCACCTGCACGCTCTTATTGCATGTTTTGCTTTCACAACTCGTTTGCATTCTCAGATTTTAATCTGCAGCTGTATCTGACTCAGATTTCTGTCCAGTTCTTGCACAGTTTTTAACTGAATGAATTTCAGTGTTGATTCAAAACACATAAGCGATCAGATCGGCCGGGCTGATTATTGATGGCATATGAGATGGTTATTTATTGATAACCAAGGTGCAGTGTTCACATTGCTCTTGCTCTGACTGTATACAGATGGAAATTGGAGGGGGCTTTCCTCTCCGAAATTTAAATGAGCCTAAAATGTCCCCTGTGACCTCCCGTACCCTAATAACAAGCCAACGGAAAGAGCCCTGCCACCCTTCTTTCTTACCTCTCTACATTTGTTTTCCTTATTCAGGAACCCTACTTGCTCTCCTCCCCCTCAACCTTCCCCCCATTTTTGCCCCCTCTCTCTTTCTCTCTCTCTCTCTCTCTTTCCTCCTCCTCCCCCATTTCTTCCATGGCCTCATCCTCCCTTCTTCCCTCCTTTTTTCTGTCCTCTCCTCCTCAGCACAGGAGCGTGTTAATCCCATTACACATGTGTGAATACCAGCTGGAGGAGAGAGAGAGAGAGAGAGAGAGAGAGAGAGAGAGAGAGAGAGAGAGAGAGAGAGAGAGAGAGAGACACACACACACACTCACACACACACACACAGAAAATAGCTGGAGAAAGGGGGGGGGGGTAAAGCAGAGAGGGAGAAGGGAACAGAGAGTGTTTGTGTCCAAGTGTGAGTGACTGCATACTACATGACTGTGTCTGCCTGATGCAAAATCCCCTAATGTAGTGTAGTGAAGTTTACGGTAATATAATGTAATGCATTATGATGAGGTGTAACGTAGGAGGGTGGGGTTTTTTCTTTCGGTTTCCAGTTCTAGTAATGCAGAGGAGGACTTCGTCCTACAGCCCGGGTATGTTGTAAAGTATAAAATCCAATAGAAAAACTTGTTTCTTTATCTCAATTTAGGTGTAATCTACTTTCTGATATTTAATTTTGGGGAAAAATATTAAATTATCTGTATCTGCTTCTTAATTGAGGCGGCACTATGTGAACATTGGCCCTATTTAAAAAGTGTATTACAGCCTCCTAAGCCCAACTGACCGGACAAATAACCTTCGACAGATACGCGCTGAACCTGCAGAGCTGTATTTGAAATTCTAATAGAGACCTGAAGTTTCTGAAAGTGCTGAAAAAAGCCAACATCTGGAGAAACGCATTGTACAAGAAATTTTGAGTATTTCCATTTGATGGAATGGTCGAGCCATTAAAAGCAACCAAAAGAAAAAAAAAGTCTTGGTTTAATAAAAATAATTTTGGATATAATAATGGACCCGAGGTCCATGCTTTAACTTTTTTTTCTGGAGCTTACGGCTGCATCTCTGACCTTCATCGGCAAACTGAACCTGTACAGACACTGTTAAATCAGTTGGATCCCTGGAAAAAAAGGCTAGCAAGTAAACCGTGAGCTAAGTTTATCTCATCCAAAGGTCAAGAATGATTTTTCACTACAAATGGGTTTGATGGGTCTCCTAGGGTTTGAATATTTTCAGTGTAAACATCAAATGGCTTCGCTGAAAAGCGGGAACAGTATGATGCAGGCATGAGGTGACTTTCAAGCCTTAAAGCGGCTTGATGGGAAATAAAAAGGGGCAACTGTATGTTTCATATAGTGCAGTTTAAATGTGTTTACCTAGAGAACATTAGTTTTTCCACACCGTCTATATTTACCGTCTCGCTTACGCTCAAGCGCCTGTGGAGTCGAAACCAAGCGCTCCTTTCTGCCGTTTCTTTTTTTTTTTTGTGCTTCCCGCTCTCATTATTAAAAAAAACAAAACAATCTGATCCATAAATTTCAGTTATTGGTTGACAGAGGACAGGGAACTCACCAGAACCTGAACCCGAACCGTTCGTGTAATGTCCATAAAGTATCAAAAGGAAAAGTTCTCATAACGTGGAAAAATGATGTTTTAATATGTAAAATATGAATCAGACCCTGCAGCAGTAACTGTAGCTGTCAGGTGAAATGTGGTGGAGTAGAAATATAAAGCGGCAAACTTCTGGGACCTGCCGAGGATGAGGAAAGTAAAATCGCATGTGTGAAAGTCACGCACAAGAGACACTTGTTTAAACGTGAACTTCACTCTCTCCCCGTCGGCCACCGCCGGATCTGCCAGGACGTCGAGCCGAGCGTCGCCCCCGAACGGCTCCGGAACCGTTCCGGAACGTTTCAAAATCTACATTTTCCGCGTCTCAGGTGCCTGTTTTGGCCCGACCAGCCCACCCCACCCTCCCCTCCGCGACTCGGGGCCGGTTGCCGGGATGTCGGGGAGGCGGCGGGGGACGCGAGCTAGACAGTGCAGACAGGCCCAATGTGGCTCCTGAAGAGTTCAAGCGCCAGGAAAATAAACAAGCCTTTTGATCACAAAGGGCCCATTCACTCTCTCTCGCTCTCCGCCTCACTCTCTTTCTTTCTTTCTCTCCCCTCCCCCTCTACTTATCCTTGGTAGTCCTGCTCGGCTCTCCTCTCCTGACCTCTATTTTTTCATCCCTACTCCTCCTTAAGAAAAAAACCCCAAAAAACCCCAAACCTTTTTTTCTATCTTTTTTTAAATCCACACATTCAACCCTGTCCTCCTCCCGCTTCGACTGGAAGACAAGGGCGGCCAGGGAGACGGATCCCTGCAGACAGACATCATCTGACCGGCCAGGGGGCAGAGAGACAGACGGACGGACAGACAGGCGAACAGACAAGGGCCCCCTTATTCCACAAAACATACGGTCATGGCGCAGCGCGGAGGAACACGACATGGAAAATGTCTTCGTCACTCCATCTTTGGCACATACGCAAAACTGAGAGACGCGGGCAAACTTTCCCCCCGTGGCCGGTCAGACACTTTCTCTCTGCTGTCACGAAAATACTAACCGCCTCGTTTCATGCTCTACTACTGTGTGTGTGTGTGTGTGTGTGTGTGTGTGTGTGTGTGTGTGTGTGTGTGTGTGTGTGTTTTCTTATGCATGCAGATGGGCTGGTGTGAAAAGGCCTCACCCATTACAGTGCTGTTGTTGAGGGCAACTTTGCTGCTCCCTCTCGGGTGTGGCCCGGTTGCCATTTGCCCCCCTCGGGCCTATTTTCCATTTTTCGAAAACACGCCAGATTTGCTCAGATAGAAAAACACTTACCTCTAAAAAAACAATAAAGAACACAGCTCCATTCGAAGCTTTTCTGTTGGAAAAATATTGTTACTTTACATTCTCAACCATTTATTTA
The DNA here is from genome assembly GCA_016859345.1 of Istiophorus platypterus. NCBI lineage: Eukaryota > Metazoa > Chordata > Actinopteri > Istiophoriformes > Istiophoridae > Istiophorus > Istiophorus platypterus. Next base: position 19,762,639 of record CM029127.1, on the reverse strand, counting down.
GAACATTATTTTACAGCAGTAAATTAATTTCATTCCTTATTTAAATTTTGGTGAGTTTTTTTCCACATTAAAAAAAACCACCAAACATTGTTTTAAAAGTTGTTTCACTATTTTTTACAGATTTTATTTATTCATTTTTTGCCCCTTTTAGTGTCGTATGCACATCATTTTGTAACAAACAACCCATTATGGGCAGTTTTAAGGTAAACCCAGAGATTTTGTGTATGAAAATTGGATTAAATTAATCTTTTACTGTAAAAACTCTTAGTTTGAGTAAATATCCCTCCAGTGATATAGAAAAAAAACTAAAATATCATCAAAACAACCCATTGATACTGGGTGAAGTTAGGCCAGTGCGGCACCGGTGCTTGATACATTTTCCACTGATTGATTTGCAATTTGAAACAGCGGCTGAAATCAAACAGGATCCCTTGTCGCCCAGGGCCCTTCTGATCAGACACAAACCCCTCATTCATTAATCCGGCGGTCCTCGCGTTGCTTCATCATTTACCAATCAGCGCTGATTGATTGCTCCTGTGTACTGATTAGGGTCATTACCGCCTCAGTAATGAGCTGATAGTCACTCTAGTGATCAATTAGTCCCCATCGCCCCCGCCAATTCACACGTATGCGGCCCGTCAGGGCCCCTGCTGAGCTTTTGTTTGCCATGACTTTCACGCGCAGCCGGTGTCTGCAGCCCCCGACCAGACCCCCCCCCCCCTTTTTTTCACCTACAAGCTATTATTTCCACCACCGGCCTCTCAACACAGCTTCAGGCCGAGTGCTGATCCTGCTCTGCCTTAAAAAGAGTTTTTAGCTAATTCAAGTACTGTTCTCACAATGCAACCAGAATGTGACACTATAGGATTTTTAGCTACAGTGAAATTTTCCCTCAAAAATCCAAGTTTTGTCATTTTATTTTGAAAATCGAAGCCCATTCTGCTTTTCTTCAACATTTAAATTGAGTGAGTGAGAAAACGTATAGCCAAAAAAAAAAAAAAAAAACCCAAACAGATTTGAATATGACATTTGATATGCTGACGCATGTTTTCCCTCTCTTTTCCATTCCTTCTGCAACAATTAGCATTATAATGATCAGTCTGGGGCTGTTTACTGTGTGTGTGTGAGGGGGGGTAATTATAATTATCCACAGTGACTATATTAATATTAATTACCTCTCAAGTTTAGCTGGTTTCAAAAGAAACGTCTTGAATTGACAGAGCGACACCATCTGAGTTTTATGGAAAGTTTTCTGGCCGCTGCAAAAACTGTTACCAACCGCTTTAGCATGTTGTTAATGAGGCATATGCCAATTTATACAAAATGACAAGGGTTTAGCTAAGATCTTTGTCAAAATGCTAATAATAATGCTCAGAAACATGTTGACCACATAATATATGCAATTGCGAGCCTTCATCGAACAATCATATCCAGTCCAATGAACCCAATGATACCAGTGCAAAATTTGGAGCTGAGTTATTTGTATCAGTTCAAATGAAGAGCTCTCAGAATTTATCCCAGTTCTTAAACACATTTTGTGAGGAACCAAGGATCAAACGTGATGTTTTTAAGTGACAAAAGTTCTTAGGAATCTGATTCTCATGGGTTTAAAGTTGTCACATCACATTGGAGATAAAAAAAAACCCAAAATAAACAAAACGACAAATAACAAAACCATCCGCATTGATTGAGAAGCGCAGTTTTTGTTGAAGCAGGTTAGGCGGAAAGATGTATTTTGATTCACACGTTTCTCTCTTTACGTCGGCATCTCCCCACCTACACAGGTGCGTGTTTCTGCAGGAGCTGAGGACTGAAATCTCACTACAATATAAGAGATTAGTCAAATTTGCATTATATTGTAATGCACTGAAAAAAAAAAAAAGGTTTCACAGTAAGGTGAATGATTTCGCGTAAATCAAATTTGATTTCCCAGAGCAAATTCTTTGAGAATGTTTCTTCCTCTCTGTGCTCGGCAGACGTTCATTAAAATGCCTGAGGTTGTCCGGGTGGATGTGGAAGAGCATAAGACCGCTCTCGCGTCGCCTTCTCCGGGTGTCTGGTCCTGGCGTGTCCTGAGGAGGTGTGACGGGTCACCGACAGAAAAAACTAGAGAAGAAATTGTTTGTCAACAAGCCCCCCCCCCACACACACACACACATACACACGCCCAAAAACTCATCTTCTGAAATGTGAATATTGGCTAACTATATATGATAGTATACTATGACAGTAAACAGAATATTTTTTGTTTTTGACAGCTGGTCGGATAAAGAACACTTTAATGTGTCATCTTCTAGGAAAATCTGGTTTCCCCTAATTTTCTGACCTTTTATTTTGGCCAAACAGTTTAGACGATAGTTTAAAACTTTCTTGCCGAGAGTTAAGGGAGAAGACTGATGCCACACTTGTGTCTGTGTGTTTAATATGAAGCTGGATCCATCAGCTGATTAGCGCAGTGTAGCTTAGCTTAGCACAAAGACTGGAAACGGAGAGAAACAGCTAGCATGGCTGTATGCCAAGGTAAAGAAAAAAAATCTGTCTACCAGCACAAACACAGGATATTATGTGAAATGAGATATCGCGTGTTGATTACAAAAGCTCAATTGCCAACTGGTTAAATACTGGAAACTGCCCTAATAGACCCAGGTTCACGTTCTATCAACTGATTCTACTGTTAATGAACATTAAACACCAAAGTGCAATATCAGCTCCGATTGGCCCTTCATTAGTTAATGTTGTTGCCCCTGGTCTTGTAAAGGGCCAGTCTGTCAAAGTGTGTGTATTAATTTATTTTAGTGTCAAGACCCTTATTATTACAGGTGCGTTTATTTAAAGAGAGGGAAAGTTTAGCAAAAAAAAAGGAAAAAAAAGCAAACATTCATATCTGAGAGGCTGAAACCTGTGAGCTGTTGCCAGTTTTGCTTAAAAAAAAAGACTTAAATGTTTGATAAGCGATCAAATTGCCAGTTAATTATCTTTCAACAAACTGTACTGCTTGATTAATCAAGCAAGTTATGCTAACCTAAGTGTGCGCTACCTGTAGCTTCATATTTAACATACAGACGTGAGGGTGTCAAGTCTCTCCATCGGAGTCTTTGCGGGGAAGCGAATAAACATATTACTCGAACCCTCAATGACTTGTAAACCCAGAATAATTTTTAGCAGACTGAACAATCGTGAAAATAAGTGTTTTGGGAGAGAAGGACATCAGAGGCTCTGCGGTGGAGGTTTAAAAAGAGGCGTCGTGTTGAGGAGAAGAACTCAGGTAAAGATGGGGCCACGACAGGTAGGCGAAGGGTGAGAAACGTGCGAGGAGGCTCGGAGGAGGCTCGGAGGAGGTGAGGCTGTGTGGGCAAACAGAGAGCGGGAGACGGAGCCACAATGCCGAGGAGGATGGAGGGCAGAGCAGGGCAGGGGAGGAGAAGTGGGAGTCTCGTGTCGTTGGTGCTGGATGAAGGAGGCGGATCCTGTGCTGAAGTAAAAGTACCAGGAAACCAGTGTGAAAATATTCCGACACAAGCAACAGCCCCTGCGCTCGCCACCCCCCTTAAGTAAAAGTACAGAGGGCACTCTCAGTAACAAAGTACCTAAAGTATCTAGAGTAAAAGTACTCACACTGCAGAAAAATGGCTCCTGCCAGTGGTTAATTTATTTGTTGGACACAATTACGTTGTTAATGTTGATGATTTACATAAAAAGCAGCATTTTACAGGTGTAGCCGTCATGATGGTTTTAGCTGGTTTTAACTACCTAATGTACAGTTAAGAAAGTTTAGTTCAGTGGTTCCCAGCCTAAGGGTCTGGGGCCTCTGAGAGGACCCCAAGATGAATCTGAGGGGTCGTGAGGGGATGGTTTTTATTTATTTATTCTTTTTTTCTTTTACTTTTTCTCTCCTTTTTCTGGGCGAAACAATTTGTATAAATAAAAAAAAAAAAAGACAAGTACATCAAATCGTGTTTGAGGACAGTATTTTAGTAACCGTACATAGTTACTTTCCGTCAGCTAATATAAAGGAGCAAGGCAGGAGGTTGAGGAGAGGAGCTCACGGAGGAGGAGGAGGAGGAGGAGGAGGAAGAAGAGGTGAGATGACAGCAGAGGCTTGAGGCACAACAACTTTCCGGAGATGTTTTCTGTTGTACTGTTGACGTGAGCCTGTGTGTGTGTGACTGTGACGGTGGCATGAAACACCTCACCTACCTGTAGCCTTCCTTCCCACACGCCGTCACCCGGAGTGGACGAGCAGCGGAGGGACGCGGGGCGATGGACGGGGGGCGAGGAGGAGGAGAGAGGGGGAGGAGGAGGAGGAGGCTGCCGACGCTCCGGGGACTTCGCTCCCCTCTCTCCGCTTCACTTCCCCTCCACCCCGGCCCGGAGCTCAGCCGGCTCCCGGCTCTCCGGCTCAGGCTCTTGAGCGATTCCTGCCCCTTTCTCTCTCCCTCTGGAGCTCAAGAGCCCTTGATTAGAGATGAAGACCGGGGTGTGGGAGCCGAGAGCCGAGTGCGCGTCGTGCTCATGATGCTAATGAGCGCCTGCTAGCTACAGGCACAGTCCTCTTACAGTTACAGTCTATGTACATTTCGGCGTCCCGCCGGCCTCGCCCCGGGACGACGCACCTGTAGACCGGCCCTTTCCCCTCCGGTCCCCGGGGGGCGGACGGACGGCGGCTCCCCGGCGCCGCGACCCGGCGCAGGGACGGAGGGCGCCCGTCGTCCCCCGCGGCGGGGACGGGTCGCCTAGGCAACGCCGTGACGCGCCGACCGGGAGCGAGCGGCGCGACAGGCGACGGGTCCTCGGCGAAGATCGTCTAGGGGCGTGATAGGCCACTCGGCAGAATAAAATAAAAGAAAAGTAAAATGAATACATAGATAAATGGATAAAATGAAATACGATTTCGTATTTAAGAAATGTAACATACTCAACTTCATTATTTGTAAAATTAAAATCTGCAGCTTTATCAGCAATGAATAATAGTTTCTCACAGCCCTGTGTGAACTTGGCAGTATGTAAAATATGACGCAGAGTGAGATACCAGACATGATTAGCCACTATTAGGATAAAGTTCTTTCTTTATTATATTGTGTTTTACTTTTTTTTTTCATTTGGTAGCTTGAAGGACTTGATAATGTCCTTTACTGCGACATAAGCGTGGCTCCTGAACTAGTGAGAATTAAAGTGAGGATATACGGCTGTATAACAACAGACGCTGATCCACCCTAGAAGGGAAATAAGCTACAGGCCTATAAACAAGACAAAAGAGACACACTCACTAACTGATTTTAGTTTATTCTGTTATGGATTAAACAAGTCCCCTTTTGTTTAGAGCTATCCAGAGAATTTTGGATTAATATACAAAAAAATAACCCCAACTCAGGGGGCCCCTGGCCTAAAGTGCCCCCCCCTTCCCTTCCCTCGATTTCTTTTGCAACGTGTATAGTGTTTCAACGCTGGAATAGACACGGCCCGGATTTGCTGTGCGGTGATTTCTGAAAACACGCATTATGTTAGGAATTTGCTTAATGTAATAACAAAGGGCCCAGAACCAGATCCTGACACAGGGACCCTCTTCCAGATGAGGCAGTCTGGGTCAATTTGGACCCACCCTGGGGCCAAAATGAATTAAATTAGACCCCACGGTTCTGCAAAATGCGTCTAAATAGTTTTACCTCGACGAAAGCGAAAACCAAACCGCGCAAAAGATGGTTTTTCGTTAGCTCCACGTCGGAGCGGCGTGAAAAAGCGATCGCCCGCAAACATAGACGATCTTCGGCTGGCGAGTGGGCGTTGAGTTCCTCTCTCGCTCCCTCCCTCCGTAGGTCAGCGTGGGCGGCCCCGTGTGGCAGGAGGAGAGCGAAACACGACACCCCGACGGAGGAAGGGGGGGGGCGGTGAGTGAGCACGAAGTGAGTGAGTGGAAAAAGAAAAAGTCTGCGCCGGAGACGGAGACGGGCAGAGAAAGAGGCACCGGAGTTGGCTCTGCTACTTTCCCTCCTCTCGGAGGCGCCCCCCTGTTTTGACTGTCGGTGAGGATGAGGAGGAGGATGATGATGATGATGAGGATGATGATGATGATGATAATGTGGAGGAGGAATCGACCATGCGACACCGCCGCGAGAGACGGGATGAAGATTTAGGCTCGTCGCATTCCGTTGCTCCGGCACCGACCGACCGACCGACGGCAGCGCGGCTCCTCCGAACTCCGACCTGCGCCACCCGGACCCCGGGGCGGCCGGACCCCCCCAGCACAGACCCGGGGCAACTTTTCGCATCAGAAGCCCCCCCCCCCTCCCACCACCACCGCCGCCACCCGCGCTGAAAAACAAGTAGCCCCCCAGCAACCGCCACCAACACCACCGACACCACCACCACCACCTCCACCGCCGCCGCCGCCTCCCCACCGGCACAAAAGTTTTCAGAGCAACGTCGATGAGTCGAGATAAAAACCAGAACCTCATGCGAAGTTAGCGGAGGCGCTTCCCCCCCCCCCCGGTTTTTTCTTCTCTCGTTAGCCAAGAGCCGAGCTCGTTATCGGGGCAGGTTCTTTCCGACGAGCCTCCTGTGAGAACAACACCGGAGGAAGGAGCGGGGTGTCGCGGCTAACTTGGCTAAAGGCTAGCTAACCGACGCCTGAAGTTGCCAGTCGACGGGGAGAGCGACCGGAGCGGTCCATCGACGACACGGCGACCGAGATGAAAACCCCGGCGGACACGGGTGAGTCGGCGGCCGCACGCCTCACAAACAGACCCCCCTGTTCTCCCTCCCTCCTCCGCTCATTTTCTCGTTCTTCAAAAGAAAACAACAGCGCCCGTGTAGCCACGGCGGCTAGCGGGCTAGCACGCTAACGAACTCCAGGGAAAGTGTGACAAAATTATGGCGCTAGAGTGGATCCATCCGAGCCCCCCCTCCTTGTTGTTTGTTTTAGCGAGCCCAGAGGGTCGGTACCACCCGGGACCACTTTGTATCTCAACTACGGCGGCTCGGGGAAAGCTCGGGGACTGTTTTCTAAACTTTATTTCAACTATATTTAACTTTATTTCAACGGACGGTGCCGAGCTACCGCGCTGAGCATTCTACAGTCGGCGAGGAGGACCGAAGAGAGTTAGCTTTAATTTCCCGGATCGGTTGTAAGGAGTCAGGGTCAGGGCCAAAGTGCACTGACCCCGGCCGCTGTAGCCTTTGTGTCCGAGATGTAGTCGATGCCTCGGGAGAAGGAGGAGAAGGGAAAAAGGACCAAATAGTAAATTTTTATTGGAGGGGGTGGGAAAAAAGGTGGGAGAAGTGGCAGCAAGTATCGGATCCGTGGTAGCGGAGCCACCCACACTAGTCCTGTGGCCCCTGGTCCGACGAAGGGGGGAAACGAGGTGAATGAACCAAGGGAAGTGACTATAAGGGGTTTTATCCACATTGTCTTACAGTAAATGCCACACGGGATGGTCTTCTACAAGAAGTAGTTGTGTTTGAGACCAGTAAAGCCGAGAAAAGATTGCACTGCTGTGCGTGGTTGAGGGAGTAGCATGGGATAGGTCCAGTTAAATGTAGAGCTGTTCAGCCTTTTGACTGATTCACGGAAGTGACTGAGAGACCAAACTATGAGATTTGGTGTGTTTTAGGTTTTTTTATATATAATTGTATTTTGATTGTTCTAAGCTGAAGGTGTCAGCCAACACACTTTTCCACTTATCACATCCTGTGCTGGAGGGTGGAAAGTGATGGCATGATTGGATTGGGAGCTCAGCTGATATGGTGTTTGATCAGTTTGGCGATACAGTTGTGTTTGGCCGAGATGGTTTGACATCTCCCAGATAACATGCTCAATTAATCATTGGTGTTGGAAACATAATTTGTCCCCTCTTTGCTTCCCGTCAAGGCATTTCGTAAGCAAACCTGTTGGAAAGCTGACACATGCGAGAAACTGAATCCAAGAGGGTCGTTTTTTTTGGTTTTGTTTTTTTAACCACGGTAGCTAAAAGCTTTATTAACTTACTTTAGGAATTTAAATAGATTTCAGCTAAGAAATCTCGGATCCTGCCATTTCAAATTCCGCACATTTTTCCAAGACACTTTTTGGTCTCATTGAAATCATTATGATTTTCCATCCCCTAAGTTGTGATTTCTCCCTCCATTGTGTGTTTTAGGTGCCTTTTAAACTCGGTTTAGTCAGGAGTGTTGTGTGGTAATCTTGGGCAGGCAAAGGTCCAGTTCCCATAATGGATGTTTAAGAGGGGATTGCCACACCACAACACAACGTCATAATTAGGAATATGGCTTCTAGTTCTCCCTGCTGCCTGAGATAACTTTTTATATCACAAAACAATTAAGAGAAAACTTAAACACAAGCAACTGTTTTTCCACTGGGGTCTTTTATCATAGGCTCTGGAGCCACATGGATGTGTAGATACAGTATGTTTTACTGTTGGAGAGGTGGGGGGTAAAGTACAGAAATAGGTTTGACCCAATTTGACTCAGATTTTTTGCTGATGATATTTTTTTCAATGTGCTTATGGGTAGCATATCTCCCTCAAAAAAAACTTCAGAATTGAGCAATATGCTATGACCCACGAAAAATCCTTTTTTGGTCTTGACCACAGAGCAAAAAATACTTATCAATCAATTATACATCCCTGATTTACACTTGATTTACATTCTCAGAATTGGAATGATTTTTTTTCCCCTCCTGTAATCCACAGTCAAATAAAAGTTACCCGGAGAATCAGATTAGCAAGATTATGCTGCTAATCTGACCACCCTGTTTTAACCATGTGCCACACAGCAGAGGATAACTCCCTTTTGTCTGTGTTTTAAATTATTTTCTGCTTTGGATATGTCGATAAACTTACATTCAACCTAAAGGAGTTCATCGGTGAGACAGCTCGGCTCTAAAGTGAAACTCAACCCAGCTCTTGTGAGTTTTCAGCGGTTCCTATTTTTCAGCATTGATTGTGTGATTCACGCCAACTTCCCATAGTTTCTAGGGATTTTTTTTTTAAGAATCATAATTTCTTTCTTTCCACTGGTGAGTCACAGTCCTAAATGAATCTGTGCAGCTTGCGCAGTGACATAAGTCTGACGTAGGTCATTTTAGTTTAACGACAATGTTTTTTTTTCTTTTTTTTACTTGCAAGGAGAGCCACGCTGATATCAAAGGATTGCACTAGGCAGCCCTGATCTGCATCCACACTACATTATGCACAGAACCACACAGGCCCTTTGTGTGTTTTCCGTTGTGTTGGAACCTGTTGAATGTATGTATGTGTGTGTGTGTGTGTGTGTGTGTGTGTGTGTGTGTGTGTGTGTATATGTATGTATGTATGTGTGTGTGTGTGTGTGTGTGTGTGTGTATATATATATATATATATATATATATATATAGGTCAATCTCCACTCTCTTCCTATCAGGAAGTCAGTTGTCTGGCCCCACCAGCTCCAATTTTCCACTTGTGTTACTCCTTGTATCAACAACGCGCCACATGTAAGACGTCACAGCTGTAGACGGCCTGGGCCAGGGAGCCAGCACGCTTTGTTGCACTCTGTATGTAGGCGTGTGTGTGTGCAGTGAAAGGAGCTATACATGAGCAATTAGCCGCTGTTAAGTCTGGTGAGGGCTGGACTGCTGTTTATTACTGTGAATTTATTTATATGTTTGCGAGTGTAAATGTGTGTGTGTGTGTGTACGCATATATATCCATGTCTGTCGTCTGTGCAGTCTCAACAACCTGATGTGACTGTGTGAAAAAAGTGTTTGACTTGTTGTAGCCAGACCACCAGCCTTGAGAATGAGGATTTGGTTGTGGGCAGTTGACTCAGCCTGTTGTAATTACAGGAAGAGCAGCTAGACGTCTTTATGCAGATCCAAATAGCTCTAATAACACTGGTTAGACCAAAGCTAATGAACCAAGGGCTCATTTGGTTAAAAAAAATGACAGTTAGTTTCCTTTGTGAAGGACTCTGTTGTGTTACTGTCTCACCACTATACCAAATAATATTGCTGGCAGCAGCAAAAGCAGAGACAGAACAATTACACAACAAGTTGGGGCCAAGTTGTTTGTCTCGGGGGAAAGTTTGAGAAGAGGCACCAGCGACTGACGTATGGGGACGTGGTTTAAGCGGTCGCCATGTTTTAGGGCACCATTTCTTTTTGTCGTTTATTGGAGAGGCTGCTGTGTCATGTGTTCCCCAAACGCTGCAATTAATGTAACGTTAACGTCACCAAACATGTGTTATTGGCTATTTCGAGTTGCTTTGTGGAGTTCTAATATTAGTCTTTTTTTTTTACTTGTGAGAAAGCCTTTTGTTTTTCAAAAGCAAGTGTATATCTTTTATCATAAATCAGGTCTCGAGTCTTATTTTTGGCAGCGCCAGTCAGGCTCAGTCAGGTCAGGTCGTAAACATGAGCGTACGGGCCGGGTTCAGGTCTCGGTTTCCCTTTTCTAACACACAATAAATCACTGCGAAATCCAGTTAGGAGGAAAACGCTGTAATCAAAAGAAGAAAAAAAAAAGCCCTAAATGCCAGTGTTCCTCACAGGATGTACCCTTTTCCCTGGTTTCCCTCCCATTATGTGGTTACTGTGAGTGATCAGGTCAGCGCGAAGGTTGACCCCGATCGCATTCCTGATTGCCGCCGGGCCGAGTCCGGGCAAGCAGACCCTGGAAAAACTACAGCGGCGTGACGTCAGCATTTCTCTGGTGTGTTGTCAAGCGGCAGCCCGGGTCAGTGTTGCTGTGATCATCTCTCAATGTTGCGGCAAGCCTCTTTTCCTGGAAGCCTGTGTGTGTTTGTGTGTGTACGATGGCTTTGGTGACCCATGCACAAAGCTAAGAGAAAAGACAACAGGTTACGCGAGCTGGGACATGCCGCCCGAACAAACAGCCCGGGCCTCACGCACAGGAAAAGGCCTCACAATCGCTCTGGGAGATGGTTGTTGATAGACGTCCGTGCCTGAAGCTTTGTTTATGCGTATTTCCACGACGTTGGATCCATTTCGTACAAAAGTGGTGCAATTATATAAAATAAAAAGTTAGAGTGCCAGGTGTAATTTAGTGCGCTTCATCATTTTGTGATTATGGGTCTTGCTGATGTGAAGTCCTGGATGTCTGATTTTGGAACAAAACTTTCACACACACATGAAGTGTGAGTTGAAATTCTTTTATTTAGAGATGCTGAAAATGTTTTAAGGTTAAAGACCTCAGATTGAACAACCGTAATCACTTTGCCATCGCACATGACCATGAAACATTTTCATTTATACCTCCTCTTGCCAAACACAGATATTTAGACCTATATTTCAGTGGGGACCCTCGGTTTTTGGGGGTTATAAATGCCTTTCCTAAGGGCTCTTTTGTTGCTGTTTGTTTTTTGTGTTTTTTTGTTGTTTTTGTTGTTGTTTTTCTTTAGCTGCTCAGATAATAAAAGCATAATCTGTTCTCTTGTACCGTGGAACCATCAGGAACCATTGATTTGCTGCGCTGAACAACAGTACTTATTTTTGATAAGCTGCGGTAATTGTCTTTTTTTATTTTTGTAAACACTTTAAATCTACCTTCCTCATCTTCTCTTACTGCAGTTAGTGATCATCTACAGTTCTCAGGATGACTGTTAGCAGCACCCCTCGACTGTAGTGAAACCCGTAACATCTGGCTGCACATGCAGGTGGAAAAGCAATCACAATAGTGAAAGTTTTTCCGGTGGAGAATAAATGAGCGCTGCACCCTTTACTCTAAGGAAATACTCTGTGATGGTCCTTTGAGGCTACTGACAGAGAAGAAACTGTTCCCTCCGACTCTTCTGTGATGAATTTTTCTTTCTTCGTACGGTTGTTGACCATCTGTATGAAGTGTTGAGTCTAGAAACAAGCCTCAGCTCTGTGATTGAGAGGTTTACACCAAAACCTGACTTTTATGTTGACGTTTTTGATGGCTGAATTACATTTTATCTCGGTGCCACATTGTCTACATTCCAGTTATTCACAGGAACAATAAAAATACACTATCAAAAAGAGGGGCGCAGCACCTATAGCTGTTTCTCCAACAGCTTATGGGAATTTTCCATTTTCCATGTGAAATGGTAACTTCTTCCTTTGGTCAAGTATGAGAAATCCAGCGCAAGGACACCATGAAGCCAAGGTGTTCCTGAGTGGTGTCTCTCCATTTAATTTTTGCAGGGAAGAATTCGGTTTTGGAGCTCTCAGAAAGTAGAAACACAGGCCCAACTCAGACAAAGTGCAGGTTGCCTCCTTTATCTCAGCGCACTGTCATTTGCAAAGTACAGGCAGCGCCGCTTTCTCAGCCCAAAGAATGCGCTCATGCAGTCTAAAAGTCTTTTGTCGGCCGACCCATTCGCTTGGTATCTGAAAGTATTTATGGCCAAGCAAAATCTGTTGGCCCCGTGACAGTCGACCTCCAGCAGGGCAGATGAAAGGACAGAGCAGGTCAAGTGGAACCAACAACTCGCTTCGATGAGCAGATAAGGAAGGCTTCTGTAGCGGGACAGATATCGCTGAAACACCTGACAGGATACCGGGCTTCCGGCTGTGGCTTTTTTCGGTCACACACATGCAGATCCCTCTTGCCCCAAGTTTTGGGGCAAGTCCAGAAATATTTTGTGTATCTACAGCAATTTTTTTTTTTTTTTTTTTTTTTTTTAAAGCATCGAAGCATATGTAAGCAGCCAAGGAAGCATTCTTAGTGAGCCTTTGGTCATCTAAAAAATGCAGACTGTTGACTTATTTTCATTTTTACACCACTTGCCCTTGAATTGAAATTGGCAGGGTTTTTTTTTTTTTTTTTTAATCAAACCAAGGCTGAGAGAGTACAGGAGCTGTAGAGGCAGGTTCGAGCTCTGTCTCTGGCTGTTTTGACTGGAGTCACTCTAACCGAAAGCAGTGTGTAGATTTGCGTTGTGTGTTATGGCTATCATCTATGGTTCGTGGAGAATGAGAGAGAGAGAGAGCTGGGGGGGGGTCGCCTTGGTTGGTTTGGCGTCATTTATGGCCAGAGGGGGTTGAGGTAGGGCTCCCACCAACATATGGGTCTGACTTCTACATTCTGCAGAAAGAAAAAGGGGACAGACTAGGTGTGGTCCTGCATGGCTCTGTGTAATACTGCCCACACCACCACTGCCACTGCCAGAGCTAAAGTAGTTACAACCAAGTTGCTGTCAGAGCAAAAATATCCACCGAATGCCATATGTTTTTAGGGAGTCTGTTTTAGCTAAGAGGAGTGGTTAGAGGTAGCCTGCCAGGTTATATTCTGGCAGTTGGAGAGAGACCTACAGTAGGTGGCAACATCTAAGTTTTAAGTTTTTCGGGGGGGGGGGGGGTTACATTCAAATGGGAGCATTGACACACATTGAAATCAACTGCGGCATTCATTGGCAACGCATTGGAGCTGCCAGTGGAAAGTCTTAAGTAAAAAAAAAAAAAAAAACTCGGCTAATTTAGAAACCATTTGTAAAATGATGCAGAATAAATTGGGCGCATTTTCTCCAAAGAGGCCACTTCAAGACAGGCCCAGGGAAAACCCTGAGGGAAAAGAGACTGCAGGGGGAGGAGGGGGGGGCACAGTTTGGTTTTGCGGTTGTTTGGATGGGGTTGAGCCAGCCCAGACTTTTCCTGCCCGTACACTTGTTGGCTTTACACCTGCATTCTTGCCCCTCAGTGCCTGATTTGAAAATGCGAGATGTCCAGCTTCGGGAAACGCCAAGCGAGTTCTTTATTCTTCGCTTGAATTTGCACCGTGCTGCTTCTCTGAATACTGATTCCTACAAACCTCACTCTGTCTCTGTATGCCGCCACCTAAACAGCCATGGGAAGGGAGGGGAAAGCCAATCTAAGAGCACCGCTGAAACCAAACAGTTTGAATATACAGCTTGTGAACGCTGATAGGCATTTAGGACCAGCATGGCGGGGTCTCTCTCTTTTCTGTGCCATGCTTTCCAAGGCTCAGTTGTAAGGTTTGCCCAGGGGCTGTGAAAGTCCTAAATTTTATTTCTCGGTGCCAACACTGATTCAGGTGGCTTTCCGTCTGCTCTAGTCTCCGAGGTTTATGACAGTAGCAGTGACCATACACACACTCCATAGCGAACCATGAGGTCCTACGGGGCAGACAGGGACACTCATATTGTTAACACTGCACTACATTTGTGGACACTTGCTCCACTGGGCCACCCCTGAAAGTACCTAATCAGTATATTTACAATCAAATGCTTTCTGCAGTAACCTGATTCCCTAAATGTCATTTAAGGAAAAAAGAAAAAAATCCATAATGACCAACTGGGTAAATGCAGTCAGATTTCCACTGAAGTAATTTGCTATCCCAGACGTGTATATACGTAAAGGAGTTTCTAAAGGAATTTGTCCAAATCTCTGAAGGTGCACGACAAAGAAGACTCAAATATCAATGTGGCAACAGTCTGTGGGCCGAAAGGAAAGATCAGCCGCTGTAGTACTGTCTTTGTGTCCAAAGTAATTAAAGCCAAAGCCAAGACACATCTGGTTTGGCTCTTAACGTCATCTGAAAGGCGCGCATATATATATATATATATATATATATATATATATATATATATATATATGCATTTTTTTTTTTTCAAATTTATTTTTTTTTTAAATATGAAATGGACAGTTTCCTCCAGCTGATGTTTAGTGATTTTCTGAGCACCGCAGAGTGAGAAGGATAGTCTCTAACCACCAGGAATTACCACCATGAACACATTTTAACACCGAAGAGGCAGCAGCACCTTGCCAATGTGTTGGCTCAGCAGGAATATGTATGGAAAGACAGGCAGGTTTATACAGCAATGGACAGCTGTTAAGATCATAAATTATAGATGTATTCCGAGACAGTCTTTTGTATTTATTTTTAATTTAGCCAGTTGTTTTTTTTTGTTTTTTTTTTTTGTTTTTTAGTAATTTTTTTTGCTACCCAACATGTACTATAGAATAATAAAAGAATAAACGGCACCATAGCGTGAAATATCCTTTTTACAGTTTTAGCCTGCTGTGGTGACATAGCCTCATCTAATGTTGTTAGAGCGGCATGGTGGCCCGTGGATTAAAGACGGCGGCTTTTAACAGCATGGTACAGCCTCGATCCCCTTGATCCGACCTGAGCAGTGTCACACTGAGATGCCGCACGCTCGTTTCGAGTTCCCTGCACCCACTGCCCTAGTCTAAATGCCTTGAGTGGGAATGATACCAAAGTGAAATATGCAATTTTTAGATTAAATAAACTCTGGGGGGATTGCTTCTGTCGCTGTCATGTCTGAGAGTTGAGGATAACTCCGAAAAACCTGCCGGGATCTGTGGAGGGAAGAGATCGAGTGAGGGAAAGTCGAATTCAGCAGAGGACAGTCTTACTTGTCCTATGTGTTTGTTTGCTTTAGTCATCAGTCTAGTGGGAACCCTGTGGTTGTGTCTTTGTCCTTTATGACCGTCACTACTCGTCCTGGGACTATGCAGGTTTCTGGTTGTGGTGTGTTCATGATCTGTGTGTGTGTGTGTGTGTGTGTGTGTGTGTTAGGTATTTTCAAACCTAAAATTAGAGGAAGTTTGTGTTAACTGAAGCCCAATTGCTTAAATGCTTCTTTTTTTTTTACATGTCAAACCACGAGGATGCATTAGGCAGCATACACAGTCACAACATCTCTGTTTCCTAACACGTCTACATCCTCTCACACAACCACATTCAGACAAGAGTTCAGTGAACCTTTTCTCCCCATAAAAACATGTACACTTACACATTTTTTTCATCTCCAGCTTAAATGTACACACACACACAAAGTGATTATCTAACAAAGGGCCTATAGATTTTGGGGGGGCTTGTTTACAGGATGCAGTATGACAGCATACTCTTTCAACCAGCCAGACACCTCACACCTTTGACTCGTTGCATGTCACTGTGTGTTCAGTGGCAATGAACAAGACTGTAATTAAAAAAAAAAACAAACAAACCAAAAAAAAAACCCAAAAAACAATGAGTTGAGCTGGCCGGTCACAGCTAAATTCAACTTCATTTTAGTCTAGAATCCACCATCCACACATTGAATTTTGTTGTTCCCCGCTGTATCTTCACATTGTAAAGCTGAAACAACCACAGTACCAAAGTGCCACAGTATTTCAAACATGGATTCATCTTGTATGTCAGTTTCTACTTTCAGCTTCTCCAGTGTGACGATCTGTTGCTTTCTCTTTTTTTTTTGTATTATTGTAAACTGAGAAAGACCTCATCTTGGGCAGGGGTGGTAACTGTGACGGGCAGTAGTCACTAGGGCTAGAAAGATGCCATTACGTCCATCACTGGAATATTTTGATTTGCATGGAATGCATTTTGCCATCTGTGTTCATCCCAAAACCACAGCGGTTCCCGCTCCCTGGTCTGCTGAGAATGAGACTTAATCCCGAAAAGCCCGAGCCCGATCCTCCAAAGTGTGGGAATTCTTTAAATAGAGAGCTAATAAAATGGTGCTCTGCATGCTTTGTACCACAGAAGCACAACTGCTATTTACAAGCATCTCCAAAGAAAACATCCTGGGACTCTCCAACCTCAAAATGACAAGAAAGCAGTGTAAGTATTTGGACTATTGCAGTGAGTTTTCTTTGATTGTTGGTTTGTAACCAGAGCCTTGGGGGGGGGGGGCATTGTTGCCTCCTCATCTGTTGTGTTGCCCCAAAATCTTTTCTTCACTATTTATCTTGGGCTAAATTTATGTTGGACTCATGGACGTTTGTGTTACTGATAAATTCCTCGTAAATCTTGGCACTGTATTATTTTATCTTGTGAAATTTTTATTTGTACGATAAGTACATTAATCAGTAATAGGTAATTATCATTAGCTGCAGCTGTACCACACTGTTACCTAACATCAAAAATAGCCAGACGCCACTTTACTACCATTAATCTAAAAACATATGAAAACAGACAGGAGTTCTAGCACTAATGTACTTTGTTGCTCTACCTAATTATTATAAGTTGTTAAGTGACTGAAAACCGATCTTGGCCTCCGCCCACATCGGCACAGAACAGCCATACGCACCGTTGGCACAGAGAATGACTTAAAGCAGCTGCGGAAACTCTTAAAGCCGATGCAGGGCTTGTGCTTGTCTTGTTAGCTGCTTCAAAGGTAGGCCATAAATCACATTAGTGATAAGAAAGGCACCATCTGATCGGGTCAGAACCCGCGGTCAGCCATAAAGTTCGAACTTGCTGTTTCTCCCTGTCTGTCCTCTCTTTTATGACCCACAGAAGTCAAACTCAGCTAACATCATAACATCAACTCAAAGCTCACTTACTGAGAAACGTTGGCAATATAAAAAGGTTAATATATACTTGCTAAAATGGCCTCATGTTTGACCTTGATTTAACAAGAAAAGAAAAATCTAAATAAGAAAGTATGCTAAATCATTAACCATTAACATGTTGAATTTATTAAGCTCAAAGATCTGCCCTTAGTCATTTGTTAACTCCTAAGAATTAGATTTGCGACCCACTCGGCGTCCTTGTTGGCTGTTTGAAAGCCCCGGGCCGATGACAGTGATGGATGAGTCGCATCCCTGTTTCACTGAGACGTGAAAGTCAGTCCGTCGCCCCGACACCCACCCATCCCGCCCACTCCCAGCATGCACGCTACTACGATTTGGGGGCCTGGACCCCCCACGTGCCACGCAAATGGGCGATGTCTGTCTTACATTAACACACACACACACAAAGACACGCTCTTTTAATTTTCTCACTACAGCTAGCGAGCACGGCTTGCTCATTTGGGCTGCCATCTCCCTGCGGTGACGCCGTCTTGCCTCTGTCTTTAATGTTTTTTTACACAGAGAGCGAGCCACTCAGTCTAGAGACTCAAGATCCAGCTTTAATGCAACAGACTGAAGAATTAAGACTGTGGTGGCCCTGCCAATGAGGAAAGGCTGACTAACGCCCCCAGACATCACACATGTAGAAAGTCCCTCGCTGGCTGTTTCACATTTTAAGGATTTCATATACACGCTCGTCCAGAGTGAATTGCTGTCACTGTGATTCTAGTATGAGCTACAAGTGGTAGATCAACAATATTAAGCCCCAGCACTGAAGAGCTCAGCCAGCTCAGAGCCAGAGCTCTGGCAGTGGGAACAATTACTCGTGTTCAAGTTGAGAAGAAAATGTAGGGGGGGGGGGGGTTATTCCCAATCAGTGACAGCCCTCAGCAGAGTTTGGGATCATTCAGGGAGTCCTTGGTGGTTGGGGTTGAGCTGCAGTTCAAAGGTGAGTTGGTCTGGGCTCCGGGGTTCACGGGTTCCCTGGATTCCTTCCAGTTTGAGTCTGCAAGTCTAACCAGCAACAGTTGCCACAGAACACAAGTGAACAGGTCGTCAGTCAGATGTGAGTTGAGTGTCAGTGCCTTGCGTATGAGAATAATTATAATAATTTAATTTTCTGTTGATCAACTAAGCCTATACTCATTATTAAGCATATTATTAAGAATAATGGGTGTCATTCAGTCACAACAGGCTGCTGACTCCGTTAGTCCACTTTTCCAACAAGTGCCTGACCTTGAGGCAGGTAGATTTCATTCCTGGGGCAAAAGAGCACTGACATTGCCTCAATACACTGGACTATCAGAATCACCCCTGAGAGAGAAAAAGTGTGATTGGTGCAGCCCATGGTCATACTTAATAGGCTACAGTCATTCTGTTCCTTCATCTTATAACCTAGCTACTGCTAATTCTGTCTGGGCTCTATAAAGGACAACTGTTGTATGTCTGTAGCTCCTTAAAAAAAAAAAGTTTTCCTCCTTGTTTGCTCTTGAATTTTATCCTTTTTTGCCTTATTAAAGTTTTTTTTTCCCCTTCATCCAAATCAAGGGTTTATGGATGGAGGGTGTCATATGATATATAGAACGCAAAGCCTTTTTGAGGCAAATTTGTGATTTTGGGCTATACAGCATAAATACGAATGACTTCGATTCTCATAGCCAAGAGTGTGGTGAAACTTTATCCAGTAGGAGGAAAAAAAACATTGTAGAAGATGCGGTTGATACTTGGAATCCAGGTGTTAATCAGTGTACGTCTGCACAGTCCTGACTGATGCTCTTGACAACCTCTGGTCATAAAAAACACTTTGTGGTGACTCTGCCCCTAAAGATTTAGGAGTATTTGGATACCCCCCCCCTTTTTGTCTCATCAGTCACATCAGAACTGAACCTAGAGTTGTCAAGCTGGTTCTCCCAATAGTTGTAATAGACAGTGGAGCCTCTTTGTCTGTGTGGAAAGATGCTGAAAGGAAAGCAGCATAATGGAGGGGGGGGGTTAAAGAAGAGAATGAAATTTGATTGGAAGAGAGTACGAGAATGAGTCACTCATCCAGCTCCCTGGAATTGGAGCTACAGGCCTATTCTAGGCTGCGGTGACACGTGTATGTGTGTATGTATGTGGTTGTGTGTGTGTGTGTGTGTGTCTGTGTGTCTGTGTGTCTGTGGGTGTGTGGGTGTGTGGACATGCATGCACAGCAGTGTTCATGACTCAATCCAACAGCTGTAGTCACCAAATTTTCACTGTTGGCCTAACCACTGCATATATGTGTTTGTTTGTGTGTGTGTGTGTGTGTGTGTGTGTGTGTGTATACATGTTCTTCTGTGGTTGGTCTGGACACATTTTAGTTCAAAACCATCGCTGCAAGGACATTTTCGCCAGCCGTCACAACTTAAACATGCCATTTGAGGGTTAAGACTCGGTCTTAGGGTTAACGTTCGAATAAGGTCAGCGACCGTCCTCGCAGCCGTACAAAGACGCATGTGTGAGTGCGCGTGTGTGTGAATTTGTTTTGTTGGGAGCAACTTGAAAGTTGTCTGGCGACCAAGCCACAACACAGAAGCCAGATTTAAATGCAGATATTAATCTTCTTTCTCTCTACTGCCTCTGACGTCCGCTCAATAGCAAAACCACTCTGCAAATCGCTCCAGTTCCAAAGTGGTCTCTCACAGTTTATGACAAACTCACTTACAAGTTGTTTGAATGGAGTATTTTTACACAAATAGTCAGGGTAACAGTGTAGTAACCGAAAAAAAAGTTTGGGTTCAGGACATTGTGCCTGTCAGAATGGGTCTCTCTTACCATTGAAAGGTACTGGACACGTTACCTGATTGCAAGCTACTGATCGATTGAAGAGTACAAAATCTTGGTTGGCTAATTCTTTTTCCACTCAGTGGAAAGGGACTTCTTTTCACTCATGGTTCAGTTCCTTCACATCCAGACACTCTGGTCTTTCCCTTCCTCCTGAAGCAAGCCCTTCTATATCCCACCTTTATTTGCACCTCGGGAGGAACGGTACTTCCTCTTACAGCGTTTTTGTTTTGTTTTGTTTTTTTGTTATTTTTAACGAAGGCTTCTGGTTAAAGGGTGCTCTCCTTGTTTGTTCTGCGAGCCGCCTGCCCAGTTTGATGTTACTAATCAGCGAAGGGACTTGCCTGACTGCAGAGCTGTCTGGTGTGTTGGGCTTAACATTGGTTGACTTCACTCTGCAGGGTGTTAGCCTGCCTTATTTCCTGCAGACAATGCATCATAAACATGCACAAGTCCTCTGTGTGTGTCTGTGTGTCTGTGTATGTGTCTTTGTGCGCATACATATGTGCACAACAATGTTTGTTGCTGTGCAACAGATGAACCAGATCTGTTCTGCCTCGGTGCACCTCTGCATGGAGACAGTTGAACCATATCTCACTCTCTGTCCCTGTCTTTATTTTTGTTTCACTTACTGTCGTTTCGCACAAAAACACTCAAATTTGTGCACAACCACACACACACATTCTCTTCCAACCAAATTCCAGCCAACCTGTAGGAAGTGAGCCTGAGATCTCCGGCGAGGCAGCCGGGTTGCCGGGAGCTCATTACCGCCGAATGTTTTACAGGGTTGTCATTTTCTGGAAGGAGAGCATGCTCAGACGAGTCTCAAAGCATGTGTACATGCATGACTGTATTATTCCTACCTGGGAATATAGGCCTGGGCTGATAAGTCTCCAACCTTGGCCCAGACGCCGCAGATTAGGAGATAGAAGTTTATGCCCTAAAATGACGTAATTGTTTAGGATTTTGCGATAATCTGAACAGCGATAATCTTTTCCTGTGAAGACTGCCTCCTTTCCTGTCTGTTCAGTGTTTTTACCATCCCGTTGGAGCCACGTGAGCTTTAATTATACGTCTTGAAGAGATTGAAAAACGTGTCTGATAGACGGTAGGGGCAGACGAGCACAGTGACACGATTTTGACTTCCTTTTGAATAGCCGTGTAAGCCATGTGGCATTCTGAATGCAACAGGAGGTTCCTCTCATATCGGGGTATAATAACCAACACTTGAGCGCACACTGAAATCCACACACACCGAGCCGGGGCTGGCTTAATCACGACCTTGGCCGCCTCCGAGGTGCTGCGGAGTTCTCCAGGACGCGACAGGTTTCTGTCTGGCAGGGTTTGGGCGGCCGCCGTGTCACAGATTAGAGTGGCTTAGCTGTCTCGCTTGTAGCAGGGACAGTTTATACACTTAAGGGCTTCACTTTGCAGTCCGAGGCTTTACTGCTGTGGCAAACAGTCAAACTCCTTACTTTCTACTGTCTTAACTTTTTTTTTTACTTTTTTTTAAATGGTGGACTTGAATACATGGCGTTGCAGCTGTCTTTGCTCGAAAAGTGGGAAAACTTTGCTTAGTTTGTGTTTCCCGTTGTCTACGGGAATCGGAAGATGGATTCCTGAGAACTGGGATAGAAAGCAAACCACATCATCCCCGAGAGAACCGGTGGGCTGATTTTGAGCCATGCAGCGCCACTTCATTGAGGGTGACATAAAGCTTCAGCAGTGCCCCAAGGTCTGCCAACGGACAACAAACCTATCGAAAAACTCTTCAGGTCCTATCGAGCCCTTAGTCTCACCACTTGACCAGTTCAGGTAGTTGAAGACTATAGACTTTAAACTAGGTCCAAGACTCCCATAGAACGAACCTGCATATTACAGCCACTGTTAGAACAATCGTATTTAATCTTGATTCCGTTTTTCTGTGTGGCCTTTCTCCACCGATGGCATTTGGATGACATTGCCGTCTCTCTCTGTATCCTTATACACTTCTCGGTCCCTCCATTGAAAACACTCATTCACACACGCTTATCTCTCATTTCCTCTATTCTCAGTCAGTCGCCTCTTTCCATCAAGCTTTCTCTTTCCCTTGGGCCAGTCCCTTTGTTCCTTGGATGGGAAGTGATGGTGCGAACACACATTTCAGCCTACGTACAGCTACATAGTTTAAGAATAGTTGTGTCAGGTTTTGTTTTGGTTATTTTTGTTTTTTTTAAACAAGCCACTTATTCTTGTCTTTGCGTCTGTTTATTTCTCCTCCCTTCCTCCCTGATACTGACCCTGTCTCCTTCCCTTCCTCCCCTCGTCTGTCTTGGTCAGTCTGTTCACCCGTCCGTCTCTTTTTATAAGCCTTATGTAATGGAGGCATCATGTGAGAGCCGAGGTGAAAGTTTATGCCGTGCACCTGCAGACCACCGTCCTCCTCTCCCTTTGATCTCTGCTGGATTGCATCTCTTCGTTCTCCTTCTGCCCTTCTCTTCCACTTTTCTTCCTCCCTCTCCTCTGCCTCCTCCTCCTCCTCCACTCCACCTTTCCACCTGATTTCCTTCTCATTCCGTCTGTTTTCTCAGACTCCTCCCTGGCGTTAAGCCACTGGCTCCTCGAAATCCCCACTCCATCCTTTACGGGTAATTATGAGATCACCTCAATGAGGAGTAGAGGGTTTTTAAACAGTGGTTTGAGGCCCAGGACTCCTCATTAAAACAGCGTTAGATTGTCTGTTGTGATCCCAGCATTGTAGACGGGTACTTTATTTGGAAACCCCAAAAACTAGGTCATCTTAAACTTTGTTTAAAATGGATGGTAATTTGTAAATCAACTGATTGTATAAAGTGCACAATTCAACAAGAATTCACAACAAAATCATGAGTAAAGACTTAAATTTTGGCTTCCTAAACAAGTTTCCCATTTACATGTAAAAACGAGGCAGAAATTGTTTCAGATTTTTTTTCCCATTTGTTTTTTTTTCTTTTTCGTTTTTTTTATTAGTGAGTTTTTATCCAGAATTGGACTTTCTGCACACGCCAGTGCCGTTTACGCCCAACGGAGATTCCCCGTTTCCTGCTCTGTACCCATTTATTTCCTGCCTTTCTGTGTTGTCCTGATCCCATGCCCGATAAACCGCATCCAGATTTTCAGTAGCCAGCCAGCCCCCGGTCATTTAGCCTGGCCTCTTACCTCGGTGTGTGTCGCTCCCCATGGCCCTGGATCATTACCCTGCAGACAGACACAGACCGACCTTTCCAGTGGCTAAATATAGACCCGCTGAAGAATAGGAGGAAGGGAGGGTAAAATAAACCGGGGGATAGATGGATGGATGGAACGGCATGTTAAAGAAACCTGTTAAGGGAGAGCAAGAGACATGGAGGAGGAGGCCGTTTGTGTTTAGTCTCAGCGGCTGCAGGCCTTCTGGACAATACCCCAGTGATGGCTATCGGTTATTACGAGCGCTCGTCCAACTGTGGTGACGTCAGAGTCCCTAAGAAAAGCAGACCTGTGTGTTAAACCCCCTTCACCCGCTGATTGCCGCCGCACAGATCCTGTGTTTCTCTTGGAAAGGAGAATGCAGGTGGCTGGGGACTGCAGGCTAATAGTAAATGAGGTTTTCTGCCCTGTACTTGGCTATATATAGAATCCAGCGAGGCCTGAAAATGTGTGTTTCGCTCCTGCCTAACAATCAAAAATTCTTCCTGTCTGGAGTAGAGCTCGCCAGGCAGTGTGAAGGACTCTGGGTTCGTTTGTCTACTTTAGTTTTCACTAACATTGCAGCATGGAATCCAGACCTCTATTTGCAGTCAGTGCCACAGGCTAATTTAAAGAAGACGTAGGTCAAGGTGTATATAATGATGCCGCAGATATAACATTTAACTGGCTGCTGATAAGGACCCATTCAAGTCACATGCATTGTGATCATTAAAAGCTCAGCCGGTTTAATGTGATGGCATTCAATTAGAAAAGGACCAATTCCTTTTCCATCGAAAGTTTCTCCGAAAGACGGCCCATTTACAACCGAATAACAATTCTGTGACAGTCTGTGCAGCTCAGGTCTAAATAAAAACAGCTACATTGTCATACATAAGATTATGATGTATGATTTTTTTACAGGCAAACTAAAAAAAAAAAAAAAAAAAAAGATAGGAGAACATGTTAAACTGTGCGTCTTGATCTCAGAATTCATTTTGAGGCAACTGCAAACCATAGCAGTTGCACTAGATTTTTAAAAATGGTCAGAACTCAAAGTTGGATAACTGCTCTCCCTCCATGCTGGGGATGAGATAACAAGTCACGCCTCGTGCATTATATATAAATTCCTGTGATGTGTTGTCACACACAATGATGCATAACATTTACAGCTTTGTGGTTGTATTGATTTGAGCTAATCTTCATTAGAGGGGGGTTTCTACCTGAAAGCCAATGAGAGGGGAAAAAAAAAATCGTGAATTCCCTGCCATGTAAACATATTGTTAAAAGTAGCCTGAGCTAGGTTGGTTTACCTAAAGGCTGAAGTTTGCCAAAGACTGTAGGTTTCTTCTTGTGATAATAGTTTGTACAAGAAAGTTTTATTGCTTCTTTAGTCTTCCTGCTCCTTCGCTGTCCTCGTTTCTCTCCCATTCTTCTCCGTGCTCTGTCTAGGCCTCCCCCTATCTGATGGACTGTTTTCACTCACATTGCATTAACATTAACAGGCGTGACCCCCCGCTGGACCTTCAGTCACACAGCCGTCAGAACGCAATGCGATGAGCGGAGCGGTTCGCACTTTCCTGTATCCGTCAGCCTTGCTATCACGGTGCTTCCTCTTATAGGTTTCAAAATAAAGATACTGAATGTGAATGAACAGGCCCGATCCGTTCTCAGAGGCAAAATGAGAATGAAGCAACAGCGCTCTAAGCTCGGATTTGACCTGGGTGGAAGTGAAAACTTGATCCTTTGGCGCTTTCGGGACAGGGGCAATCCGTCGCGTTTCCGTTGTAAACACAGCGTGACAGCGCTGTAGCGAGAGCTCTCCGCTGGTTAGATGGATCACACCCTTCGCATTGCAGGTCCCTGGACCCGCGCCCAAACTCTAAACTCTTTTGGCAAGTTTCAGTAATTGAATCATATTTTGTCTTGTTTGTCGTGACTCGGCCATTTATTTTTAGAGCTAAAAGCTTTGGTTGCTAGGAGACTGTGTGTCTTAGGAGAGGCTGAGCGAGGGAGGGACAGAGTGAGAGGGAAAAGGAAAGCAAGAAAGAGATGGCAGCAGTGTTGAGGGGGATAAAGGCAGAATCTGTGAACGACAAATGAACAAGATATGAGTCAGCAGGGACACCTGCAACACACACGAGCGTGTGCACACGAGCACGCACACACACACACACACACACTCACACGCACCAAGTTTCAGTAATTGAATCATATTTTGTCTTGTTTGTCGTGACTCCGGCCATTTATTTTTTTGGTTGCTAGGAGACTGTGTGTCTTAGGAGAGGCTGAGCGAGGGAGGACAGAGTGAGAGGAGCAAGAAAGAGATGGCAGCAGGAGGGGAAAGGCAGAATCTGTGGAACGACAAAATGAACAAGATATGAGTCAGCAGGACACCTGCAACACACATGCACACACACACACACACACACACTCACACGCTCACACGCGCAGTGGGCACGGTTGCTATTCCTGCGTTCTTTGTCTGTGTGCTCCGCGCACCCACGCATGAACCCACTTACCTCTCCCCACTAACCTGTTATGTGTCTGCGTGCTCCGTGTGTGAGAGAGCGATATTAGCTCGCCCACTTCGATTTGATACAATCCCTCTGCGTGTTGCGTGCGTCAGCGCTTGTACGTGCGTGCGTGTGCATTTTGTGGAAGCGTGCTACATGTGCAGATGTGTTTTCTTGCAGCCGTCGCCAGTGTGTACCCCATTATAGAGCCGCACGACGTATATCTGTCACAACGCCTAACCTGTCCCTGATAACAAGAGCCTTATTGTCATGTGTCTGAGTCATATGCTTGTACCCCATTAGTAATCTGCTTCAAATGGCTATTAACAACTATCACAGCCAGCTTGTCTGTCTCTTGGCTCGATCTCCGAGCACCATAGGAGATGAGATAGCAGCATGTGGTTTATTAGTCATCAGGAGCAAGTCTGTTTTTTGGGATTTTTTTTTCTGTCCTCCTTGAGATGCCTTTCATAAGATATTTTTTGAGTGTGCTAGCGGCCGCCTTCGGAGCAAAACAGCCAGCTGTCGAGGCCGTGAAACTGTTTTAAGAGCCACCTTTTTTTTTTTTGCAAAATTTGGAGTGTGAGCACCGCACACCCCTTTCTTTCTCTGAATTGTAAATTAATCAGCGTCTGTTTCTGATAAACTCCTGTGGTCACAGAAGTCCTTAGAAACACAGCAAAGATGGAGAAATACAAAAAGACACATTTATCTGATTAAAATACTAAAAAATGGCATAATGTGTATGTTGCACGCTCATTGAAAGACACACAAAGACGCACCTATTTGTGTAAATTATGATGAAATGCATCTAAAACATATATTTTGTTACTTCATGACCACGTATCACGAGTTAAGTTAAGCGGTGTGAAATCAATCTCCATAATCATTTTGAGACACTAAAGGTTTATAGATTGATATGGATTTAGCCTTTAACTATGAGAATATCTCTCAAGTATTCCCATTAAGTACAAGGGACAAAATGAATGAGGGAATCAGTATATTTCATTGGGGAATATTAAAAAAAAAAAATGGAAAGAACTCTGAGAAAAGAGAGGCTGCAACTCTGCCCCACCAGAATTCTTGCAAAACTTGGTGACTGTTGGACAACAAAACGTCGCAGCTTGCAGCTCTTAAATCTACCCTAAATCTAGATTGCGGTTTCTCAACATTTGTGTGCCTCCATTATTCAGCCAGATGTTGATCACGAGGGAGCTTGCAGCAGTGTCAGAGGCAATGTGCCTGTGCAACACTTTGGAGTTACGGTTGCCTGGTGAGTTTCAGCTCCAACGGCAGTGTGGACAGTTTTTCACACAGTAAAGGGGGGAGGGGATCAATAAAAATCCTCTTTCAGGGCTTACACGCTTGAGTCGTACTTGACCTTTCTGTTGTAATGTGGAAACACAATATTGTAAACGCCAGAGTTTACATTTGCAAGTGGATATTTGTGGCTTAGTTCTCTGTATGAGTGGCGTTCTCACAGGTCTTAGCTTCCAAATCGTCATTCGTTTCGGGCCGGGCCTTCTCACTTTTAGTCAGTATTTATTTCTACTGCAACAACTACAGGTGTCTCTGCAACAACTTCCTCTACTACTACTCCCATTACTTTGTATTAACGACATTTGCAGACAAAGCTTGCACACCTGATTGTGGACTTTGGCAGCACTGTGTCCAACCCGGTTAGTTTTTCCATGACTCACTTTGACTCCGTTTACACCTGCTATTAAAATGCGATCACTATCTGGATAAGGGAAAACCCACGACAGTTTCTAGGAAGGCGATAAACACACACATCATTGTGATCGGGGATCTGATCGAACGTATCAGGGCATTGCAACTGATATCAGCAGAGTCAGCTCTTTTGTGAACGCAGTTCAAACAGAGTGTTGCCCTGTTTTTCCGGAGAACGAACCACCCATGTGGATAGGAATGCCGTGACTCACGTGGGAGCTGGTTGTCCGCTCAGCTTCACACAAAAAAAAGTCGACTTGAGCGCGATTTCCATTTTTCATCCATCGTCACCTTATTTAACCGATTCCCTGAAGCAGTTGCTGAAAGCAGCTGCAGACGCCCACTGCAGAAATGCCCTTGCGGCCTCTGACCAAAAAACTTTACAAGACAACCCAAAAAAAGTCCCTTTACACTGCGATGAAAGGTAAACATCAGGTTCGCCATATAATTCTAAACTGACACCTGCCATTTTTAATTTCCCAACCTCTTCATGAATGGGTCTAATTCCAGTGAGCACACAGTGAAGGCAATGACAACACCTATTGTGTAAATGGAAAACCCATGACTGATTTAATCAGCACCTGGACACCATATATGGATACAATTGACTTTACACTTTCAATTTAATGACCAGGTGTGGGGACCCTTGCACCCTCAACCCTTTTTTTTGTCTTTTTTTCCCTATTTCATTTGGTCGTATATTCTTTGGTGCGGTTGTTCTTACGAATCATTCTCTGCTTAGTGGGGCTTCCCCCGAAAAAAATCAGTTCCTCATCAAACATTGACAAGGCGAAAAAATACTGAGGGGAACAAAAAAAATAAATCCTTCATTTAATATGTCAGATTGTTGGTTGCATACGCAAAACGCATGAAATAGTGTTTTGGGGCCTCGATCACACACATACACAAACACAGTGTGATGCAATGGCATCGACATTGTGTCATTGAGCCCGGGTCAATAGGCCACATCACGCCACTGTTACAGTGTGTCAGCCTTGAGCATATCATTGTTAACAGTTCGCCGCCGCTGCTATATAGATATGACAGGCTTTATGGAGTGTGGGAAACTAATTGTAACCTTGGTATTTAGGATAGTGTGTTTTCTTTTACAGTTACATAAACACATGCGCACACACACACACAACATTCAGCATTGTTATATGATGCCCATATGTTTCCCATCCTCAGCTTTCTCAGCCTGATTGCCAAGGCACATCTGGTCCTAATGAGGTGTGTGTGAGTGTGACTGTGAGTGTGTGTGTGTGTGTGTGTGTGTGTGTGTGTGTGTGTGTGTGTATGTGTATGTTTGTGTCTGTGTCTGTTTGTGAATGTGTGTGTGTGTGGGTGTTTGTGTCACTATGCCTTTGCTATTCAGTCTTTCAGCCTGGCCTTGTGTTGAAGTGGTGTTGAGTCTTTTACTGCCACCCACTACTTTACAACACAAAGCCTATACTTTTAACTGTTGGATAATAGTGTGTGTGCGTGTTTGTGTGCATGCGTGTGTGTTCTGATAGCAGTTACAAAACCATAGCTTATATTTTGTCTGCTCATATCTCAAGGCCCGTTAATCTGTTATAACAGCGCTGATTTTCCAGCTTTGATGCTGATAGCAGTGAGGTTTTAATATGACTTTGGTCTGTGGGAACAGATTTAGCGAAATGCTCATCACCAGCTTTCCTGGAACCACTAGATCCACTGCGCAGGGAAGCCTCGGACTGAAATGTGTTTTAGATTTTAGTGTATGTATTTCATCCAAAAGTTTCGTCCTTGATTCTGCGGCTCCCAACAGTCTCGTGTCTTTTATCCATTCACAGATGCTCCGTTTTACAAAGTCACTACTGTTTCTCTGCTTTTTCACCCATGATGCATTTTCTTCTTCTTTACTGAACTCTTTTCCCTCTTTAAAAACTGGAACCTGTTTCCACACATCATCCTTCAGATTTTTTTTTTCCCCAGTTGCGTCCGTCCTTTCTTTGAATCCGCCTCGACCTGAACATTCCTCTCTCCTCCTCAGGGTTTGCCTTCCCGGAGTGGGCCTACAAGCCCGAGTCGAGCCCGGGCTCCAGGCAGATCCAGCTGTGGCACTTCATCCTGGAGCTCCTGAGGAAGGAGGAGTACCATGACGTCATCGCCTGGCAGGGCGACTACGGCGAGTTTGTCATCAAGGACCCGGATGAGGTGGCTCGCTTATGGGGAGCCCGGAAGTGCAAACCACAGATGAACTATGACAAGCTCAGCCGAGCACTGAGGTGAGAATGAACGGAAAAGGTGACACTAAAGCCCCATGTTGTACGGAATTTATGAGGCCGCAAGGGGCAGAGTGATGTAAATTTCTGCAGACTGTTTGCGTGCGTGCGTGTGTGTGAGTGTGAACCAACAAAGGAACAGACACCAAATGTAGCATAAAGAGAACTCTCTCCCCATCTCTTTTATTAATTAATTTAAATCTCTGCCCCTCAAGAATTTTTTACTAATTTTTTACTAATTTTTACTTATTTGCTCCCTTTGATCAGTTTGTTTTTGGCGAATAGGAGCATTATCACCGAACGCAGATGTTTACATCTGGAATTCAACGGTTCTGTGTCTCAAAACAAACTCTGCGTATGACAGAGGAGACCGAACACGTGTCCAACGAAAACGTGTCCGTTGGCTCCACACAGTAGGGTCACGTCCATGGTCGTGTTCTAAACCGCATTTTTCAGACCCCGTGTTTATCCCAAAGAAAAAGCAGAGATTTATGTTGTTCAGCTAAATACAACAAACAAAGGAGCTCTTCTTGTCCTCAAGTTTTCTGTTACACATGTGTATGGGTTTGCTGTAGTGATCCTATATTGAGTCACTCTACTGTACCTCACTAAAAGCTTCTGTTCTCTGCAGCCTTTCTTACCAAAGCCAAGTCTTGTTAGAACAGATTCAAACCCGTGTCTGGAACAGGACCGCAGAGCCTGGCTGAATAACACATTGTTGACATACTAATACCAACAAAAACACACTGGGTTTTCTTTGTCCTCTCCGCAGTCTAAATGGTATTATCCATGCTTAGTAAGGCTACTTTTGACCGATGCTAATATTTAGCTTCCATAGTCAGGTCATGTGTCCCTAATAGGTATCAACATCGGAGGAGGCAGATAATGGCAGAGAGCCCACGCGGGTTTGTCACATCAATCTTAAGTTTCAGGAACTATCCTGTTTGTTTCTGAACTCAGGATGAACTGCGATCAACCAAGCGAAGCATACAAGATTAATTTCAAAATAGATCCAATTTGTTAGTGGTGAGATAACAGTACAGCAGACCACAGGGCGGAGGATAACAGTGTATCTAAACACACACACACACACACACACACACACACACACACACACACACCAAAACTGGAACGTACAGTCTTATCAAAATGATTCTTTGCCTTTTTTGTTCCTCCATCTTCAAAAATGGGAGCTGAAGAATAGAGGAATGAGGAAAATAGTGGTAAAAACTTCCCTCCTATCTCTTTGCCATGTATATACTCTTCTCATTCACATTCTGGTGAGTTACATGACTAACGGACTATGAACTGGGAAAAGATGCTGTGGTTTCTGTTCTCGTTTTCACGGTTCTATTCTTTGTTTGATTATAGTTGTGAATCAATCAAATCTTCATTTTTCCTCATTAGTAATGGTTGCAGTGTCACTGACCTTGACGCTTATGCTTTTTTTTTTTTTACTTCTCTATCTTTATTTCTTAATTTAACCTCTATATTCAGGTTCTAGCTTAATTACAGCAGCTTGTTTAAGGAGAAAAAGAAAAAAAAGAAGAACCCGTGTAGCCTTTTGTTGTGGACTGTGCACCTGCGCCGCACACTAAAACTCCTGGGTGGCCTACGATTCAAAACACACACACACACCTTCACCCTCCGCAGAGCACATGTGGGATGCTGCAGGGGCTTTATTTAGTCACAGGTCTGTTTTCTCTATCTCTCTCTCTCTCCTCTCTCTCTCTCTCTCTCTCTCTCTCTCTCTCTCTCTCTCTCTCTCTCTCTCTCTCTCTCTCTCTCTCTCTCTCTCTCTCTCTCTCTCTCTCTCTCTCTCTCTCTCTCTCTCTCTCTCTCTCTCTCTCTCTCTCTCTCTCTCTCTCTCTCTCTCTCTCTCTCTCTCTCTCTCTCTCTCTCTCTCTCTCTCTCTCTCTCTCTCTCTCTCTCTCTCTCTCTCTCTCTCTCTCTCTCTCTCTCTCTCTCTCTCTCTCTCTCTCTCTCTCTCTCTCTCTCTCTCTCTCTCTCTCTCTCTCTCTCTCTCTCTCTCTCTCTCTCTCTCTCTCTCTCTCTCTCTCTCTCTCTCTCTCTCTCTCTCTCTCTCTCTCTCTCTCTCTCTCTCTCTCTCTCTCTCTCTCTCTCTCTCTCTCTCTCTCTCTCTCTCTCTCTCTCTCTCTCTCTCTCTCTCTCTCTCTCTCTCTCTCTCTCTCTCTCTCTCTCTCTCTCTCTCTCTCTCTCTCTCTCTCTCTCTCTCTCTCTCTCTCTCTCTCTCTCTCTCTCTCTCTCTCTCTCTCTCTCTCTCTCTCTCTCTCTCTCTCTCTCTCTCTCTCTCTCTCTCTCTCTCTCTCTCTCTCTCTCTCTCTCTCTCTCTCTCTCTCTCTCTCTCTCTCTCTCTCTCTCTCTCTCTCTCTCTCTCTCTCTCTCTCTCTCTCTCTCTCTCTCTCTCTCTCTCTCTCTCTCTCTCTCTCTCTCTCTCTCTCTCTCTCTCTCTCTCTCTCTCTCTCTCTCTCTCTCTCTCTCTCTCTCTCTCTCTCTCTCTCTCTCTCTCTCTCTCTCTCTCTCTCTCTCTCTCTCTCTCTCTCTCTCTCTCTCTCTCTCTCTCTCTCTCTCTCTCTCTCTCTCTCTCTCTCTCTCTCTCTCTCTCTCTCTCTCTCTCTCTCTCTCTCTCTCTCTCTCTCTCTCTCTCTCTCTCTCTCTCTCTCTCTCTCTCTCTCTCTCTCTCTCTCTCTCTCTCTCTCTCTCTCTCTCTCTCTCTCTCTCTCTCTCTCTCTCTCTCTCTCTCTCTCTCTCTCTCTCTCTCTCTCTCTCTCTCTCTCTCTCTCTCTCTCTCTCTCTCTCTCTCTCTCTCTCTCTCTCTCTCTCTCTCTCTCTCTCTCTCTCTCTCTCTCTCTCTCTCTCTCTCTCTCTCTCTCTCTCTCTCTCTCTCTCTCTCTCTCTCTCTCTCTCTCTCTCTCTCTCTCTCTCTCTCTCTCTCTCTCTCTCTCTCTCTCTCTCTCTCTCTCTCTCTCTCTCTCTCTCTCTCTCTCTCTCTCTCTCTCTCTCTCTCTCTCTCTCTCTCTCTCTCTCTCTCTCTCTCTCTCTCTCTCTCTCTCTCTCTCTCTCTCTCTCTCTCTCTCTCTCTCTCTCTCTCTCTCTCTCTCTCTCTCTCTCTCTCGCCCTTAGCCAAACGATACAGACGGACATTGTGTCGTAGGTAGAAGCAAATCAACAGCTGAAGCCAATTTGCAGCCAACCCACCTGGTTGGATGAACTGATTTACTATCAGTTAATATTTTCTAATCATTACATGTGAGACACAACAAAACTTAGCAAGAATTCCATACATCATAACATTTATATCACTAAATAGAAGCATTCTTTAAAGTAAAAGAGAGGCTTGAAATTGACAGATATAAAACGTGCTTAACTTTGATTCTTCATGCTTAATTCGCTACTTGTCAAATGTTATTTATAATTTCTTGAAAAGGTTTTCTACAACAAATGGGATGCATTTGCTTTCAACTGGAGTAACACATCAGGAAAAGTTTAATTTGTTTTTCCTGCATTTTTGTTGCATCGGTGTCCTTTAGGTTTCATTTGACGCCGTTAGAGGAAGAATTAGGTTTCTTGGGTGATCCATGGTTATTCAAAACACACCCAAACTCTCACCAAAAACTTAGATCTCCAATTTAAACACTTGACAATAAATGTGCTGTATCCATAAGAAGGAATTGAGCCCACAAAGGTTTTACAGTATATTAACCATCAGTTTGATCCAGAAGCAGTTGCTTTCTCTCT